>JAKZAP010000001.1:21812357-22052579 GCA_023053575.1 Branchinecta lynchi
TCAGTAGAGACAAGATTAATTCCAGCAGCAAATATTGCAAGATTTTTTTTGTACACTGTACTGTACCCTCTACTCCTAGCAAAGCGATAAGAATCTCCGGATACCAAATTTGTCGATCCTTCTAATGGGGTCGAGCCGGCAGAACCCAGTTTGGGCCTTGACGCAACCAAGTAAGTCGTTTACGGCCCGATTATCTGGAAGCTGAAGTCCAATAAATATTCAGCTTGGGGATCACACCGAAAACTTTTGTCGCGTTTACTTCGGCAGGGCCGGAAATTAAGACTTCCCGAAGCTTCTGACGTAAGAAGATCAACATTCGATAGCCAGGTGTACGGTCAACAGAGTGTTCTGACACCGCGAATAGCTACCCGTTTTTGGTGGGACGTTGATCTCGGGGTATGAACCCATTTGAAAAGTACGACACGTTGAGCGTGTTCCACCCTTCTAGCAATAGCAACTATTAGTAACTATTCTCGATCCAACCTCGTGAAAAGTAACGACGCTGACCGTTCCAACCTTCTCAAAATATTTTCTTTCAAAATTGGACGAGTCTAGCCTCTACTGAACAAATAGTAATTATTTGCTTACCACGCTCGGGAGCGTAGTTAGCGTGATAACTAAAATGATCATAATCCCTTGGCGCAGTATTTTGCAAAAGAAAAATCACTCCTTCCTTGACGCCGAGAATCCAAAATCCGTGACGTCATGTAGTAGCTACGGAAGTCGGATGGAACAGGCTCATAATAAGTGCCATCTGCTATTTGAACTGCCGTCTACACAACACTTCCCACAAAGTAGAAGGAAATCTTTCAGTAATGTGTACAAGTTAGATCCCAAGATGGCAGCTAATACGGCTCAGATTTACTCCACCTAACGATTGAGTTTGATCGAGCTTATGCCACTGAAAGATTTTGCACAATGTGCGATTGGGCATTTAGCGTAGAGACTCGTCCAATTTCGAAAGAAAATATTTTTACTGTTAAAGGACCCGTCTTACCTATAATACTAACGCAACCTACTTCCATAATCACTCCATATATTTCCAAACCCGGAAACCCCAATTTTCTTACGGTACATTCTAACCCCTTTTATTCAAACGATGTTTATAACGGATACGTCAGCTACGGTTCTTCATCAGCCATATTTCGGCCCCTTCCCCGAAGTTGAACCAGAGGATTGACAGCCTGACGAGGACCCTTGCCAAGAAGGGCCGAAATAACGCTGATGAAGAATCGTATCTGACGTATCCGTTATAAACATCGTTTGAATAAATGTTTCAAAGTCAGCTTGGGCTCAAAGAATATTTATTCTAACCCCTCTAACAAAACCACGCTGATTTTCTCACTTGCCATGTTTTGCTACCTTCGATGTGTATCACACTGTCGGCGGTTGTCTGCGAGAAGTTTAAGAAAAAAGGTTATTTAAATTGTTTCCCTGTTCTCGCTGTAAGTGAACGGGGCTCAGAAAAGGCTAAAACAGTCAAAACCGTGGGTTATTTGTTGAAAACATGGCCTAGTTTTAAAGTATTCAAAATATATTAAAATATTGTAGGTTGAAGAGTAAACAGTGCGAGGGGTCCTTTAACGAAAGTAAAATAAACGAAAATAATTTACTTCGAAGAATTTGTTCACATTCAATTGAAGAAAAAAGTTCAATAGGCTCCACCTCCGTATCCGGCGTTCATATTACCAGCAGCATAGCCTCCTTGCTGTTGTCCCTTCTGTTTATGTCCTTTAGGTTTGTGTGCCTTTGGTCTCTTCATCTTCTTTGATTTCATGGGTGTGGCATGACCATATGATTGGCCGCCACCGTATCCTCCTGTACAGAAAATTACTTTACCAACTGCCTAAAACGACCTGTTCCGAATTGTCTGCTAGCGTGGAAGTGAGCTTTTTGATTTCAGACGTTAGCGATGGGATAGACTTTGTAAAGTGTATCCGTCCGTCCGCCCTTCTGTCGAATATGTCTGTATGTCCGTCCGTCTGTTAGCTCGACAACTCTCGAAGGGGTTGAGGCATTTTATTCAAACTTTACTGTAAAAAGTTTCTCCGAGTAAGGATTAAATAATAATAATAATAATAATTTATTTCTTACCCACTTACAAAGGGAAAAAGTGGAGTACAAGGAGAAAAAACAAAGAACTACAAATAACACAAAACACAAGAAAAAGAAATAACAATTTAGCAAAAGAGGCGGATAAGACGATTGTTAGGACCAAGACGGATTGGCGCTTCATCAGTTAATTTTGAACTTAGTTTTTCCACTGAAAGAATAATATCCGTTGCCTGATATTGACTAATTAACCTTCGGTTCCGAAATGAACGTGGTAAATAAAGTAAGAACTTACAATACCGATAGTAATCCGTCTTGACCCTCTTTGCGTCACCTTTATTCAGAAGCATATAAAACCCAGCACAAAATAACACAGAATGGTCGCAGAAACTCGAGTACAGCTTTGTAAGTGCTTGTCGCCGGAAATGTCCACGATTTCCAACAATTTTAGAATACCCCAGTTTAAGCTTAATCTGAATATCCCGAATTGTCAGAAAACGAAAAGAACTTAGAGAATTGCAAACAGAAATCCCAAGCCATCGAAAAAAGTTAACAGCAGTATTTGCCACTGGGATTAATCTTATCTCTACTGGGATAAGATTAATCCGAATTAGAGAAAATCTTATCTCAGTAGAGACAAGATTAATCCCAGTAGCAAATACTGCAAGATTTTTTTGTACAGTGTTGTGGTGCGGATCCTATGGGTATGGGGTCAAGTTCGTAGATGCGTCCAATGGCCCTGTATTTAGGTGTTGCAGAGGAGGTTTCAAATTAAGGAGTAATAAAACATGTTTGGAAGAAAATAAGATAGTTCATTCAGAAGTAAGGAGACATTATAAATACATATCTGAACTTAATTTTCTTGCAAGATAAGCAGTTTGGCTGGAATCCGGACAAAACCGGAAATTTGGTAAATGGAAAGAGTTTTCTTCCCTGAAGTCGACTAGATTTCCGATTAAGGGTAAGGAGGAATGATGAAGCCATTTTGTAGATTCGTCTTCTTGTGGGACAAACACGGCCGATACCGGATAGCCTGGAAACTTCTCTCTTTCATTTTCTCAATTATCCACTCACTCCCACACGCTCTCACTCCAAACAACTCTTGTCTCAACCCATTCAATTCGTAACACTCTCCCACAAAATGACTCATTCTTTCATTATCGCATCCACACAGAGTAACGACCAGTATATATTTATATATTTATATTTATATATCAGGCTATATTTGAACTTCATTTTCTTGCTGTATCCGTATTTTACCCGGAATCCAAAAAAAATTGGAAATTTGATAAAAGTACGTGTCTCCGGTTAGAGATTCGGTACTGGGGAAGAAGACCCGCTGAATCCATTTTTTCTTTAACTTAGTGCCAGACATGTAATTCACTCAAATTCCAACCGATATCAAATTCGTTGGAACTAAAAATTTGTTCTGAGGGCAATTAGAGATTCGACACGGGGTAAAAAAAAAAAAATATACGTGTACCTATACGTACGTCCACATCTGTATTTTATTTTCTCAGCGGACTCCCTTATCCGAAATCCGGCAAAACAGTAGGAAGTCTGCGAATGAACATAATTGTCTGATATTCTTCTTGGTGAAGAGTATTACCTAATAAGGTTGACAAGGATTCCGTTGTACGTTTATGGATTCTGGAAGTATGTTAGCCACGAATGCCTGTATCAGGAAGTCAGAAGGAAATTCTCCTTTGGGATCCGATTGAAACTTTTGGTCTTGTTTATACCGAACTTAAAAAGCGATAATTGACTGTTCAGTTTAAAACATCCTCCTGAACTCCCGATTAAAAGCATACGGAGCGCAAGAGATGCGGGTGCGTTATTTTCCTTTGTTTTTTTTTTTGCAAGGAATATTACAAGCCTGGTTTCATTGACGTTGTGAGTGATCGACTTCTTGAAAAGTTCTATAAAGGATCTCCAAATCAAAAATTTAAAATCAAATAATTGTAAGTAAATAAAAGAAGTTAAACCAGAAGTCTACTATTTGGAATATCTAGATCAGTCCCACCCAAGTCACTAGTTGAAGCTAGGTGCTACAGAGGGATCATCTAGCAGAGCGATTCGAGCATCCCGACGGGGACTAGTTCAAAGCAAGAAATTCAGACAAAAAGAAAAACATTCAGCTATTATACGAATACAAATTTACAAAAACGAACTAAACATTTGGGTTGAACTAACATCTATTTCATTCAATAGTTTATTTTGAGGTTTTCTATTATTTCTGCTTTAAAATTAGCCCATTTTCAGAAGAAAGGTCGTCTCCTCAGTTAATGGAATTTGCCAGACTGAATGATTAACGACCGGACGAGATCGACTGACTTTTTTCTGTAACGGGAGAATGTTGTGCTTTTGTTAACAATAGTAGCTGCTGTTAGGATTTTAGAGATAGAAAAAGGCACAGTTGTGTTCGTAATAATCATTCGTACCGATTGTTTCTCCCCAACTCTTTAACACTTTGTCTTCGTGCCTTGACCTATCCAACCTACGTCACAGAACTTTTTTGCTCCCAACCACATGAATCGTTAACACATACAATTAAAGATTATCTAACGAGTAAAATGAAACTCTACGCATGGGTAGCGAAACCACATTTACTGTATTTCGCATTATGTAACCCAAATAACCTACGGTGTACGACTATATCAACAGTCATCACAGACAAGTCTAACAGATGGTTTTTGCAGAAATCTTTAGTTTCAGTTCAAGTTCAGCAGCTGGTGACAGTCAAGGTGGACATAGTATAGTTGCTTGTTCGTCAGTTTCAAACGAAGATAATACTCTTGATGACTAACTCTTCGTGCCGACGAAGAATGGCCGTGTGCCTACTGAAGGTTCCCGATTGGTTTACATTATTTGAGTCAATGATTCGTTTGGGTGTTTCTTTTTCTTCCCTAGGGTCACCGGAGTGTTTCAGATTTGTCATATAGGCGGAGACAGAATGCCAGGATTTATTGGATCGCAAGCAAGTCCGGCTAAACTACTTAAAGGACCTGTCTTACCTATAATACTAACGCAACCTACTACGTCCAAGCCAATGGTGAAAAGGCTTAAAACAGCCAAAACCGTGGGTTATTTGTCGAGAGCGCAGCCTAATGTTAAAGTATTCAAATATTTTAAAATACTGTAAGTTGAAGAGTAAATAGTGCGACGGATCCTTTATCCCCTCCCGACTTTCGAGCATCCATCCGGGGGGGGGGGGGGGGAGCACTTAGCCCTATAATCCATCAACTATATAGCTGCTCATTCTAAGGCAGAGATTATCTCTATAAAGGATTATCTTCTTCTATGATCCCTTCCACCTTCTGGTCAAAATTCAGACAAAAATGTCTTTCTATTGTCATTCTCTACTGACCCTCTACTTCGTCGTCGAGAAGGGAAGGGGTCATTATTATTATTATTATAATTATTAATTATTGGTATTCCTTCAGCCCAAGCTGACTGGAATCACATTTGACAATGCAAAACGAATACATCAGCTCCTTTTCATTAGAGCTATATTTCTACCCTTCTTGGCAACTCACGCCGCTCAATTGAAACTGAAGAGGACCCTTGCCAAGAAGGGCCGAAATACAGCTCTAATAAAATGTAGCTGACATATCCGTTTTGCATTGTCAAAGATTATAGTTATTATCACGAGTGCAGAATAGTACAGAAAATTAACAAAAACAACCAAACTAGTCAAAGCACAACTAATGTAAGCAAAACATATACGTCGACAGACAAGCCAAAGTTTGTTCTAATCATTGACGTATCCAGGCCATGTGGGAAAAAATATTATTTTGTAAAATCGGTTTATTTCCAAGCGCTTTTGTCAAAATGGTTGGTCAAACTCGCGGCTGACCCCAGTGGCACCAGATACTTCTTCAGCAGGACCAGTACGACCAATCAGAGGGACTATAAGGAAACCGAGTGCAAGTTCGTGACGCCGCACGGCCACCATGCTCGCTTCCTTCCATGAAGACGAATCCGCGTACATGCCGCCGTAGCTGACTCCAACGAGGTTGGTAGGCCTATAGGTTGGAGGCCCACGAGCTGCCTCGTAAGCCTCCTGGGAGAATTGGTCCTTACTTTTGCCCGATGTGTGGAGATATGAATGAGCGTGTGCGGCATCTCATGTGTGAATGTAAAGAATTTGATGATTTAAAAGGATGAATATTTGGAGCAAATGATTATGATCAGGAATGGATGGCGGAAATGTTGAAGAGTGAGTGTTATATTTCAATAAAAAATTGGGTAGATCTCACACATAGAGATATTGTTACTAGTTGTAAGTGGTATTTTTTTTATTTATTTTTGTTTGCATTGTCGTGGCACTTGGGCTTTTGGCTTAATAAACATCATATATTCCATCTATTCCCCCCTCCCCTCGCGTCTTCCGTGCGTCGGTCGGAGAGGAATACTGGCAATCACTCCCCATATCCCGCTAATTCTTCTACCCAATTTTTACGTAGTTTCATCCCATCATTTATTTCTGGTAATTTCTTGTAAGTGTATTAGTTAATTTGTTTCTTGTGTGTCTGTGTATTTTGTAAATTTATATTCCTTTTCTAGCTTTTAGCTATTCGGATTAAATTGATTGATTGATTATAGCATATCGTTCCTTGAAGACAAATTAGCAAACTCACCGCCGTAGCTGCCTCCAGAGCTACCGCCATAGCCGCCACCGTAGCTACTTGCACTGCTGCCCTTGGTCTTGTGCTTCGTCTCCGAAACGTCTAACTCGCTATCATCTCCTTTCCATTGCTCCTCGCCGAAGGCTTTGACGAATGCCAACAAAGAGAGAGACAATACCTATAAGAGAAAAAGAGAGAATACATTTCCAAGGACCATCGAAATTCCTCACAGCCTCCATGACACCATTCTGCTAAATCTTGAGTGGGATAATCCTGGGTGGGGGGGGGGGGTGTACGAATTTAGTTAATTACTGACTTTAAGCTTGCTTTTGTTATCAATTTATGTACTTCTCTTTCCTTCTTGTTTTATTATTATTATTATTTTTATTATTTATTTATAACTTATCAACTGGCCGAGGCCAAACAAGACGGAGCATCGAAAAAAATGCAAAAAATAAATGAATAAGTAAACAGAGTAAACTGAAGCACAAAATAACAAAAAATCCAAACAAGCTTGAGTCACGTCCGTTTCAAGGGGCTCCGCATTAATAGTTCGTAGACTTCGTAAACTCAATCACTTTCGGACAGAGTAGGCTGTACGCAGGGTGTTTGGCACTCCCACAATTGGCGCACTTCACAGAGCTTGAGGTGCACGGGCTCTCACGGCTGGATTCGTGGCTCCCACCACACATTTGACGTTGTTCTTGCAGTCAGAGGCTAAGCGGCCGGACTCCTGGCATACACCGCTTTGGGGCATAAATGTACTTGAATATTCGGAAGTAGTCGTAGTCAATATGAAAACCCTCTTTCAAAATATATACTCTACTTCTTCTCACTGCCGTCTGGCTCGATCACACAGGATTGGACCCAAGATCGCCAAGAATGTACTCTATAGTGGAACAACTCTTGGATGAAAGGGAAGGACAGCCCCTCAATTGATCGGCTTGAGCCTGAAGAGGACCCTTACCAAGAAGGGCCGAAATATAGCTCAAATAGAATGTAACGGTAAAGTCAATCATCAATACGACCGTTGGATCATTTAGTGGCACGCTTAGACACAAAAAATCAAATTAAAAAACATTGTCAATCCTGCAGCTGCTCTTATATAAATGGATTATTTACCATACCTGACTAGATATAAAAAATGCTGCACTTACCAGAAAAATACCCAGCTTCATCCTGTCGTGAGTTGCTTCTTTCGCTGCCTGGCGATTGAATGATTTTCATATGCAATCATACTCCTTATATCTGAAACTACGCAACATTACGACCCTGAGATTTACCCTGAACGCGGTCACGTTTGTCAGTGTTATGATTCCGTAATCTTACAATGACTAATTCCTCCTATGTTATTCACCGAAAATAGGAAGAAATGGCCGTAAAACCGTAGTAGTGATTGCGGACCATTTTTTGCAAACTCATAAGGTGCACGATTTAACGGTCGGACTACCTTGGTGTTCACTCAGCCAGTCGGTCAAGGTAGTATTTACAAATATGAATAATATAAACATATTAGATACTAAAATTTGATGATTATAACAGGGGAAACATATATGAAGCTTACTTTCTCGTCCGACAAGTAGTTCGCCGGGAATCCGACCAAAACCGGAAGTTTGTGACAAGTAAAAGTCTTGTCGTAAGTCGGTTAGGGTGTAGAAATATGGGTAGAAAAACAGCCTGGGTTGATATCTTCACTTTTTTTTTCCTGCCGAATCGATATTCGGCCAGAATTCAGCAAAAATAGACTTTTGGTAGTTGTTTTCTCGATAAAGTTGCTTAGAGTGTCGCTTGTGGGGTAGTGAACTTTCGATCTATCTGTTAATTTTCCTGCTTGGTCGATTCTACGGATGGAATCTGGTGATTATTGGTAGTTCAACTGGCCGCGTGTTTTGTCTTTACCAGATGTTTCGGATTTCAGTTCCGGTCTGGCGGTACGAACAAATATGAAATCGATCTTCCGGCTTCGTTTATAGTAGTATAACATACCACGAAGTTCGTGGTATATTTAGGGGTCAGGGAGGGGTTTCAAATTAAAAGGCGAAAATAACTATGTTTTAAAAGCTAATGAGATAGTCGACTTAGGGGTAAGAAGACATACTGAATCCAAATAGGAGAACTATTTTCTCGCCGGGCAAGTAGTTCAACCGGAATCCGGCAAAAACCAGAAAATTTGTAAAAAGTAAAAGTTGAATCTGAAGTTGATTAGATGTTCGGTTCCGGGGTAAGAAGACATGCTTACTCCGAACATGAAAATAATTTTTTCGCTCGACAAGTAGTTCGCCCAGAATCCGGAAGTTCAGCATGAAATTTTTAAACCCAATTATATAGTCGATATAGGGTGAGGAGACATGCTTTTGCAAGTTTCGAACACACTAAAGATAAACAAAAAGTGTATGCGATCAGTTTAGTAATCGTCAAAGTCCCAACCGGCATTTACTGGGTCAAAAAGGCAGAATGCATCCAGCAACTGTCTGGTGAACAATTTGTCGACCAATTTTCGAAACAAACAGGTGGTTATACCAGTCCCTACCCGTTTATCCATACAGGCGAAAGCTCTACATGTCAGAAGATACGCTTTTTGGGATCCCAAAAAGTAAGTGGAGGGATATCTATGACATCGCAAAAGTTGTCCGTCTGTCCGTCCGTCCGTCCGTCCGTCTGTCCGTCCGTCTGTAAGCACGATAACTCTCGAAGGGAATGAGATATTTTGATGAAACTTGGTGTGAGGGTTCGTTGGGTCGTCGGACCAGTCAAGTTCGTAGATGGGCTTTGTAGCTCTACATTTAGGGGTGGGGGAGGGGATTCAAATTAAGGGACAAACAAAATATTTTGAAACAGCTAATGTGATAGTCGATTATGGGGTAAGAAGACATGCTGAACACGATGGTGAAAACCATTTTGTCGTCGGACATGTAGTTCGCCCGGAATCCGGCCAAAACCGGAAAGTTTGTCGAAAGTACAAGTTTTATTTGAAGTTGATTAGATGTTCGATTTAGGGGTAGGAAGACATGCTGAAGACGATGGTGTAAATTATTTTCTCGACGGACAAGTTTTTCGCCCGGAATCCGGCCCAAACCGGAAAGTTTGTTGAAAGTAAAAGTTTTATTTGAAATTGATTAGATGTTCGATATAGGGGTAGGAAGACATGCTGAAGACTATGGTGAAAACTAGTTTCTCGATGGACAACTATTTCGCCCGGAATCCGGCCCAAACCGGAAAGTTTGTTGAAAGTAAAAGTTTTATTTGAAGTTGATTAAATGTTCGATTTAGAGGTAGGGAGACATGCTGAAGACGATGGTGAAAACTATTTTCTCGACGGACAAGTATTTCGACCGGAATCCGGCCCAAACCAAAAGTTTGTCAAAATTAAAAGTTTTGTTTGGAGTTGATTAGATGTTTGATTTAGGGCAAGAAGACATGCTGCACACTTATGTGAAAACAAGTTTCTACCCGGACATGTAGTTCGTCCGGAATCCGGCTAAAACCGGAAAACTGTTGGAAGTCAAACTTTTATTTCTAGTTGATTAGATAAGCGATTTAGGGGTAAGAAGAGATGCTGAGTCCCTGTATGACAATCATATTTTACCCGGACATATAGTTCGACCGGAATCCGGCTGGAATCGGAAAATTTGTTATAAGCTAAATATCTATTTGAAGTTGAATAGATGTTCATTACTGGGGAAAGAAGATACCCTGATTTCGTCTTTGAGCTTTCTTTTTTCGCCGGACAAGTAGTTCTGGAGTTCGGCCGGAACCGGGAAATTGGCAGAAGTGGCAGGAAGTTTTCGTCAAAACAGATATGACTCATAGGGGTAAACACACATGCTGAATCCAAATCTGAACTTGGTTTTCTCAGGTGATTAGCTATTTGGCCTTAATCTGTTTCTGAATTTTAATTGTAAAAATGTTCAAGGAGTCTGGCGAAGACTGGATCTGGCTAAGACAAGACCCAGTTGTCTGGATCAGATATTGAATTTTTGGGATCCCATCGAAACCTTTGGTCTTGTTTTAATGTATGGGCGCTGGAGGGAGTTCCGTTTCTTGTACCTATTCTTTTGGGAGTGTCATGGATGGAAGTATGTCGTATCGTATCGGGAGGGGGGGGTCGAAGGGGTTAAGATATGTTGTTCAAACTTCGTATGAGTAATGACTGGCAAAGTACAGGCCAAGTTGTAGACGGGTCCTTTAGATATTTAGAGGCAGAGGGTGGGGGGCGAATTAAGGGTAAAAAAAAGCTATGTTTTACAAGCTAATGAGATAGTCATGTAAGGGGTAAGGAGGCCCGCTGAATCCATATCTGAACATAGTCTTCTTGCCGGACAAAATGATTAACCCGGAATTCGGTCGAAGCTGGAAATTTGGTTGAATCTTAAAGTTGTTTCTGAAATCAATTAGATATTCGATATCGGGGTAAGGAGACATGCTGAACTGAATTTTGAGCTTTATTTCCTTGACAGATAAGCTGGTTGCCAAAACCCGAAAATTGGGATTGAAACGTTCTCCTCTCAATGTGACTATAACTCTTCTGCTCTGAGGAATATTTGGTCACAGTACAGGTAAAAGTCGTAGGAAGGCTCCGTAGCCCTATATTTAGGGGTTTTCAGTTAGCCTAAGGGGTGAAAAAATCAAGACTCAATACAAAGGTAAGGAGACATGCTGGCCCCATTCTTCAACTTTCTTTTCGTTCCGAACAAGTAGCTGGCCCGGAATCCGGCCAAAAACTGAAGTTTGGAAGTAATTCTCCCGACATTTGGCAAAAAACTTAAATTTGGTAGAAGTCCCTTGTCATCCGTGAATGAATGAATATAATCTTAAGATCATGGGAAATATAATCATGGGAAACAAAAAATAAAATACGAAATAACACTCATAAACTCGATATAAAGCCCCCAAAAAGAAAATCCTTACCCCAAAAACACCTTACGATGCTTCATTGGCTGCTTGAGGAACCTCCCGAGCCGACGAAGGTCAACTTTTTTTTAGCAACAGTTTGTTTGCCAACACCTGTGCCAAAAGAAAATGCGTTGACCTTTTGCTTGAAGAATAGATGTCTGACAAACTTTCGCTAGGAAAGAAACTGGGAACATTTGCTAGCGGCACTTTATTCAAGGTATAACAAAGGAATGACACACGGAATATGGGATTACCAGGGTTGCACGATGTGGGAATTGTCACTCTATTTTGTCTTTGCGACTCCTACGTATACGTCATACGTCCTATGTATAACATAAAATCTACTAATTTTAAGAAAACGTCCTGACATTTCAATTTTGCACCGAGGATTCCAACCAAAAGTTACTATTTCACGTTTGGTAAAAATTAAAAGTAAGATGTGTCATTTTTACAGTGCTGATTTCAGGCTGGTTCAGATAAGAAGTGACTATTCCATGTTATTTTATGAAAATTTTTACTCCCAATTCGCTCTCTGTTTTGGATCAAAAGTATTCTGATGTGGCAACCCTGGGGATTACCTGTCAACTGTATGTCTTCGGAATTTAGCGTCAAAAGAAAATATGTCGTGAAGAACGAAAAGGGCCCAACGGTCCTCCCCCTTGAACCCCTGTAATGTTGTAGTTGTTTCGAACTCGGGAATTCTTAGAGACGAAAGAGGTAAAACAAAGTACTCCTGAAGAGATGAACCGAGACACGGAAGTTCACTAACAAAATTAAGTGGAATCGTGACTATACTATCGTTACATGGCACTGTGTCAACAACACCATTCAGTTGCACAGTAACACGTTTCACTACAAGACCAAAGGTTCCGATGGGATCCCAGAGGAAAATTGTTGGACTTCCTGGTGTAGACAATTGGATCTTGTGGATTTCCGGTCTTTGCCAGTTGTCATAAATATGTGAATATTATCCTAATCGACCACTTTACCAAATCCATTACGTAATACTTTTCCCCAAAAAGATCATCGGACAATTGGATAGTACGTAAACGGAACGTTAAACAAGGAACTTGTCCCGTGACAAATAAACGAGAAATAGATTTTTGAATTGAATTCTTAAGTCGAAATCTCAAAGAAGCACATACCAAGAAACACAGAGCGGAGCCTCGTGGCGAAAACCGAAGAAGTAATTTGATGGGGAAGAGGACCTTGAGCCTTGAGGTGCAATCAGGGGCGTCACAAGGGGGGGGGTGCAGCTCCCCCCCCCCCACCTTTTTGAGATTCGGTAAAATTGTTCGGTATTTTTTCGATTTACGGGGATTCGGTAGTTATACAGGATCCTAAATAGGCTATCTGTACAAATCTCTTCGGTATAATGATCGGGATTCGGTATAATTGAATCACGAATCTGGTGAGAGAGTTTACTGAAATCATTTGGTTATTTTTCAATGCCGGAACTATTCGGTATATTTATGGAGATTCCGTAGTTACACAGACTCCCGAATAAGCTATTGGTTCAGAATTATTCGGTATCATGATTGGAATTCAGTAATTTATTAAGTATAATTTCCAGGATTCGGAAGTTAACCACGAATCCTGACTTTGTTCCAGTTTCGACGAAAGTATACCGAATATGAATATTGTTCGGTAGTCTTTCGATACCAAAACAATTCGGTATAATAAACGGGATACGGTGGTTATACAGAATCCCGAACAAGCTATCGGTCTAAACTTATTCGGTATAATAACTGGGATTCGGTTACTTATTCGTTGTAATTGCCAGGATTCGGAAGTTACCACGAACCTCGAAACTCAGAAGAGGTCGAGTGATGTACTGGTCACAGACAAAAGGGATGGTCTATGATATCATCGATAGTCCTTACTTTTATTTTTTATCCCAAAAACAATATCTAATCATAAATATCTCGAAAATTCCGACTGCAGCACTTTTCGTAATATTCTCTATTTTGTGGAAGTGCGCGTCATTTGACGGGGGTTTTAAGCGAGTTTAAGGATTGAGATTTCGAAATATTAAAAGCTAGAATTTGGATGGAAATTAAATTTGGCAAGAAAAAGCAAAAAAATTTCGCCCGCGGCGCTCACTTTATGTATCATAGCTAGTATATTCAATATTGACTAGACTACAGTTGCTGCTGCTGCCGGAACGTCGCTCCATCCGTTTTCTAGAACTTCTTAGAGTCTCGGTATTTCATCAACGGTAAATGATAGAATTTGTAAGAGAAGCAGTTAAATTTTAGCCTACAAAAACAAAACAAAAAATGATTTCGACAATTTTCGCATGCGGCGCTCGATTTAATTTTCTATTGGCTATAATAGATAGTAGCTGTCACTGCAATCATGTCCGGCAACATATTCTCCATGTGGGCTTCGCCAAAACGCCGCCTAATAGTTGGCTTGTCGTCGTTCATGCTGCCTTTTATTGTTACTCTTCCTACGTAATCTTTTCTGTTCCATAATTTAAAGCTCGAATTCTTAGTTCTAGGATTCGGTAAAAATTTTGAAAGATTCGGTACAATTTTGGCTCTGCCCCCCCCCCCCCCCCACCGAAAATGCACTTGCGACGCCCCTGGGTGCAATCGATATATAATGGCTTCTATCTGACTATTGTAGTGGTTTGTGAACTATGTTCAAAGTACCTCTGTAGCTCAAAGTACCTCGGTAGACGGACTTGACAGCCAAAGGCCCTGCATTCAAATCCTGGCTGAGGAGCACTTTTGTTGTCAGTCCATTGCTTATAAATCAGATAATTAGTTTCATTCATAAAATTCCGGTTTTGACCGGAATCCGACCGGACTACCCATCGGAGGCAATAACAAATGATATTTCCCTGTTCACCATGTTGTTTTCCGGTATGACTAAATCACTGAAGATTGTGATGGCCCACTCCTGACTTGCCCACTAGTGGCCCACTCGGGTGTTTCAAAACCAGAGTCTACATCTCTGGACTTTAGACCCATATTTGATTCATGTTCTGCGTTATTGGTATTCCAATTCTTTTTGCGGTTGAAATCTGGTGAAAGTGTATTTGGTCACATCTCTGTAAACTTCGGTGTTCGTCAAGGTGGGGTTTTATCCCCGTATTTATTTAACGCTTGTTTATTTAATATTCTTTCAAGAATTACCCCACACCTGTTTCATCGGGATGACCGATGTTTCATACACTGCATACGCTGACGACCTTATGCTAATACTCTTGATGACTATCTCTCATGCCGATGCAACATCTCCGGCCTCTCCGGGTATCTAGCGGAAGAAAGGTAGAAGTGGTGTCACAGCTGGTCCCAAAGATCGCGGTGATTGATTGACACAGGATCGAGTCGTTGACTTTGAGTCGCACGGACACGCTTACTCCTTCTTCCTGAGGATCGCTGGCGTGTTTTGGACTTAGTCATACAGAGTATTAGCCGCACGAAAGGAGGTCTATCGAGAAGGGTTTGTAACGGTGTGTCACTTTTTCGGAATATTCAACGACAACAGACTGTGTGGTTTGCAATCTCTCCTGGTCCCGACCAGCTTGTCGACTTCTACACCTATACTGAACCTTGAGGATCACCTCGTCGTGACCTTTTACATAAAACATAATATACGCTGCGAGCGCTGCTGCCCAGCTTTTACTTGTGTTGTTTCTTACCCCCTAAACCCACATCCTTTGCTGCCAAATACCAACAGACCATTGCCGGGACTGCAGAGAAACACATCCGAGAAATAGAAAACAAAACTCTGATTCTGTGGAAAGCAAGAAGGGCAAGAAGCACGAAAGCTTACAAACGGTGCCAACTCTCCAAAGCGAGGAGCACAGAGTGCTAGGTATAGGCCTACGCCCTTCAGAAAATCCAATGACAAATTGCCGCCAAGTGTGTTTGGTTTGGCCAATTAGGCTCTCGGTTTGACGGGTTCGTATCGAGTCGCGCATCAGCCCCAAAGTCCACCAGCAGCCAGCACTGAAGTCGGAAGCCAAAACTGACAAACTTGATGAAGGTTGAAGAAAGAGTTGGGTAGAGCAAACACGGAGGCAAAGGCATAACAGTTTTAAACAAGGCTGCGTCTAAAAGTGCGAACAAACGATCAGGATTTCCCGGCCGGATTTCCTGCACTTTCATCATCAAGTTGAAAAAATTTCAACTTTTCCATATGGAAGTGATGATGGTGGCAAAAATCCGGGCAGCAAGTCCAGTCCCGGAGCTTCCTACACTGATCGTGTGCCCGCACTATAAGAGGAATTGGAAATAGCTAAACAAACCTGGTTAACGTACACCAAGAGTTTAGTTTATAAAAAAAAGAACTAAGCTGGACGGAATTTATGAAGGGCGTATTTAAAGCTTGTAGAGTCGTAGAGGTCGTGGCATTCAGCCTTTTCGTGCCAGTTTTAGCAGTCCACAGCTTACAAAGCCGTGTTTGCCTGGTAGAAGGCTTTAAGCATATGTTTACACCTTGACAGGTGGCATATCTACTCACTTGAATCAAGAAAGTAGAATAACATAAAGAAGAGAAACTTCAAAACTATTGCCTTGCGATTCATTTTTCGGATCCCAAAACTTAAGTGATGATTTCGATTTCGACATGATTTCGTAAAAGTTGTCCGTCTTTCAGTCCATCTGTCCGTCTGTTAGCACGATAACTCCCGAAGGGGTTGAGATATTTTATTCAAAGTTGACGTGAGGACTCTCTGGGTCAAAGTGCAGGCCAAATTCCACGATGGGCTCTGTAGCTCTACATTTATGGGTGGGGGAGGGGTTTCAAATCAAGGGCCGAACAAAATATTTTTAAAAACTTATGATATAGTCGACTTAAAGGGACATGCTGAATCCGAATATGAATATTATTTACGGACAAGTAGTTACCCGGAATCTGGCAAAAACCGTAAATTTGTGAAAAAGTAAAAGTTTAATCTGAAGTTGAGAGGTTCGATTTAAGGGTAAGCAGACAAGCTGAACCAGAATATGAGATTTCTTGTCTTGTCGTACAAGTGGTTCACCCGGAATCCGGCAAAATCGGAAAATGTGTGAAAAGCTGAAGTTTAATCTGAAGCTGATCAGTGGTTTGATTTAGGGGTAAGGAGACATGCTGAATCCAAATATGAAAATTATTTTCTTGCCGGTCAAGTAGTTGGTCCGGACCATAAATTTAGCATGAAGTTTTAAAAGCCAATGATATAGTCGATATAGGTGGGGAAACATGTTGTTGTCGCTTTCGAACATACTAAAGAGGATTAGAGATTTGGTATCGGGGTAAGGAGACATGCTGAATTCAATCTTGAACTTCATTTCCTTGGCGGATAAGCTGGCAAAATTTGCCAGAATCTGTAAATTTGGATCGAAAGGTTCGCCGCTCAATGTCACTAGCACTCTTGCTCTGCCTGCAGTTCGCCGAGAGTAGTGTACTGGTAAAAGGAGGAATTTCGTCAAGTGATCAAGTTGGTCTGCAATCAATTATAGATGAGATGTCGGAGTAAACCTGCATGTTGAATCCATATTGGAACTTGGTGATAGGTTCAGGGGCGTCCCAAGGGGGGGGGAGGGCGTAGTTCCCCCCTACATTTTAGGCATTCGGTCAAATTTGCGCCGAAGGCGAAACATTCGGTCAAAACGGTGATCGCGGCGAAGCCGTGATGCCCTTTCCATAAAATCGTTTTGTCCTCGCCTTTCCAAATTGGGTGATTTTACGTGTTTATTGGTTCCCTTTCTTTATTGAATTTGCTAATTCATCTAACTTTTGTTCACTCCGCATCGATTTTCACCGCATTCGCTCTGTCCCCTCGTAATTTCCGTGATTTGACCCGTTTATTAGGTCTCATTCGTTAGCGAATTCGGTAATTTATAAGTCCCTATCTGTTCTATCGCATTCGGTCAGTCCATTTCATAATTCGGTCATTAATCAGATTTATTTGGTTCTGATTCGTGACCGAATTCGATTATTCATCCAATTTTTATTCAGTCCGCACCGATTTCGCCACATTCGGTATGTCCCTGCGTAAATTCGGTGATTTAACCTATTTATTTGGTCTCATTCTTACCGAAATCGTTAATTCGGTCGCATTCGGTCAGTCCACTTCATAATTAAATTCGGTGAGATTCATTTGGTTCTGATTCGTTACCGAATACGATTTCCATTACTTAACTTGCCGAATTCGGTTGTTTTTTAGGTGGTTCTAACAATAGTTTAATTCCATTACGAAGTTCGGTTGTTATACCGCTCTCGATCTGTTCCTTATTTTTTAGTTAGTTTTTCGGTATAGTACGAGTTCATTATTTGCTTCAACCCAGTTACTGAGTTCGGTAATAGAAGTGGCATTTTATTAAGCTCTCGTTCTTTACCATTGACGGTAGCTTCAACTAGTTGCTGTTAATTTTTGTATTTCTTAGGATTGCAGTACTTCAGGAATAAGAACGTCTCTTGACGTGAAAACAGCCTACTTTTGTTTGCTGTAAATTCCGAACAATTGTACTTTGTATCTACTTTACCCTGGATCGCCCCTTTCGTTTCGCCAGACAGCTCTGGGTTTAATAGGTAATCTTGGGATCGCAAAAAGGCACTTTTATCACCAATGTTTCCAAAAAATTTCGCCTGCAGCGCATTTGGCAGTCTTCACTAGTTAGACAAAGGGTGCTTCATTTAATTGGCGTTAGAGGCGTGGAATTTTGGGGGGCTTGAACTATGTTAAAAGCTAGAACTTGCAGGGGAAGTAGTTAAATTTTGCCATAAAAAAGTCGGATTCAAAAAATTTCTCCTGTGGCGCCTTAATTAAAAACTGGAAAGGCCTCCCAAGGTAAAAGGCTAGTGATGGCGTATTCATGGACAAAAAAACAGAAGCGGAAAAGCGTTAAAACGCGCCAATTTTTCTCTTTAAATTTGTTTGAATATACTCTGCAACTTTTTACGTTGTAGTTTCATGAAGGCAACTCGCTGAGTTTTAATTTTTGTTATAAGAAATTCAGTGAAAATCATGAACCGATTCAGTCAATTTTTACCATGCTCCCCCCCCCCCCCCCCATAATGAAGAAAGGCTCGGGACGCCCCTGGATGGGTTATACCAAAATGTTAAAGTGGTTTGGCAAAGAACGGAAATCTACAAAATTTGAGTGTCTGGAACGTAGTCCAAATCCCATAAAAACATTTGCTCTTGTTGCACAAATAAATAATGAGGAAACAGTGAAAAAACATGTCGGTTGACATGGTAACTGTACTGTGCTAAAGCTTTATATAGCCTACCTCTCCTGTAATTCCATCATGACGAAGGTAGCCGTCCTGGCAGTTTTGCACGACATCCCCTTAAGTCCTGTGCAGATGGACGGGACCCCACTCGTCTTTTCCCGGCTTGACTTCAGGAAGGTTTCAACCCAGCTAGATTCCGGGATAACTCTCATGTTCGTTTGTCCAAGCGGCAAGCAAGGTTAGCAAGGCTTCTGACTCTTCTGAGAGCAAGCGGTTGCCACCACTAGTATTTACTGCCATCTAGTGCTTCTGAGGTACTCCGTTTCGTCCACTCAGTTGGAGGACAGGAGACGCCTGAGGTGCGAAAAGGTAAAAAATGTTTGTTCACTAAACTGCAGATTTCGAATTTTCCCGGAAGAGTGCAGCAACGCTTCATTTGAAACGACAGATGGCGCGAAATTCGAAACGGAGTCGTAACGTGCTTAGTCGATTCATTGTTTGTGTCAAATCTTTGCCAGGTCTTTGCAGGCTGATCTGCCCCGCTAGATTGTTCGCAGTGGAACTTTGTATCTTTTAAGCACTTAAGTATTTACACATTAACTATTTATTCTTAAGCATGTATTTACACCTTGACAGGTTGTACAGAGAGGTCTGCTTATTATTATGTGAATGTTTGTTGACTTGCTTTGGACTTCGCCATTTTCCTGTAGCCTGTTTGTTGTGACTAAAGTCAACTATGAGTTAGCCAAAGTAGGCAATCTTCATTGTACCATTCAGCCCAAAACTGCACTGTTCACATTTAAGTAACTATTGGAATTAGCCTAACTTACCCAGTAATACACAAATCCTCAATTTTGGGGCATGTTTCCCAACGTCAACCCTTTGAAGTATGTAACCAGTCACAGTTTAACCAAATTTCACAGGGGCACCATGCCTTGGAGCATGGGCATGGTATGCCTGTGGTTAAACCAAGACTGGTAACATATAGGGTTTTTTCCTGTCCTAGATAAAAAGGTACCTGATTTTTCTTTCTATCCAACCTCGTTTCCAATTTTCAAAATGTTAGAGCACTTCCAAGATACATGGAGTTTTTAGAGGCCACTTCTCTTCTAGTGGGTTTACTCTATCCTTTTTCAGAAAATTGCTGCTAGGTAGCACGGATGATGCAAGCTTTTCATTCACTGGAGCAAATATTTCCTTTAGACTGTTTGCCTTTTTATTGTATTTATTTTGAGTGATTTTTTTTTACTATGTTAACGATTGTCATCGAAGCTCAAAAAACTCAAAAGAAACACAATAAAAGGCAAACAATCTAAAGGAATTTGGAACGAAATGAAATTTAATTCCTGAAAAAAAGAAAATTTAAAAGCTTAGCTCATCCACTCTACCTAGCAGTGACTATCTAGGTCCATCTGAGAAGGATAGAGTAACCTAGCGGCGACAGCCTGGAAAAGGATTGAGTAACCTAGTGGCAACGACCTGGAGAAGGATAGAGGAAACCCACTAGGAAAGAAGTGGCCTTCACAAAACTGTATAGGCTTATTCTCGCCGTTCCCCGAGGACTCCTGGGGGAATCAAAGGGAACGGCGAGAATAGAAGGAGTCACTCCACGCGGACTCCGCGCACGGAAAACAACGAGAACACGGGGGTTGCTTCCAAAACGGAGGATTTTCTTTTAAAAATAAATATGCAGTTGACAAAATTAGTTTGGATCCACTTTAGTTTTGGTTTTGCTTATTCTGATTGTTTTTAATTAATTTTACGTTGCGCCAACACCAGCAAAAATTGACTCCCCTCTGAGTTTGAAAGGGAGTCCTTTTTGATGATGGTGATGACTCGGAGCACTCCCCGTCCGTGGGGCCTCACGAGAATACAGGGAGTGAGTCCCCGGGACAAACGGGGAGTCCTCAAGTGGAGTCCTCGGGGAACGGCGAGAACACGCCTTATGTATCTTGGAAGTGCTCTAACATTTTGGAAATTGGAAGATGAGGTTGGATAGAAAGTAAAACCAAGTATCTTTTTATCTAGAACAGGAAGGCAACCCTATTTAGGTATATAGCCAGTCTCAGTTTAACCAAATTTCACTGGGGTGCCATGCCCATGCTCCAGGGCGTAGTGCCCCAACGTATAAAAGAAATAGAAAACCGTGATTTTCGGGTTTTTTTTTCTTGATCAGCTATATGTGCGAGGGATAAATATAAATTCGGATATTTCGGTTGCACTTCCGGCAAACCGTCCTCAGCGAAAAACAAAATAAAACTAAATCATAAAATCCACCACAATCACAACAGGAGAACGATGCGGAACCAACAGACCCCGAAAATCACGGTTTTCTATTTCTTTCGTAATGAATGGTCAGCTTGGCTTCAAACCTTATATTTCCCAACGTATGGGCACCATGCTCATACGTCCAGGCACGCCCAGACGTTGGGGCACCATGCCCAAAAGTTGAGGATTTGTGTATGACTGAACTAAGCTCTACTGTATATGTACTGGCTAACACTCATAATGTCTACGACACAAAATGCCCGCTGCTCAAAATGCCCACGGTTCAGAATGCCCACAATCGACTTATTTGAGGTTATAAGTCCATAGTAAACTAGAATTAGGGGTGAGTGAGCAAAGGAGGAGTAGACCAAGTATAAAATGGCAATAATTGTATCGTGAACTGGTATAATCTCAATATGATATAATGCTATAATACCGAATCCTGAAGAAGAAGAAAAAAAATCTGAATCCCCCTATCTCAAAGCTGTTTATTAATTCGGGAAAAATTTGTACCTTCTTGGTGCATGTTGATTGGAGGATTTGGATCGCCTAGTTTCCCTTTCTGCTTGGATCATTTTACATGACATTCATACAAAATTATTATTTTCAGTACCGTACCTTTTCCATGGTAATCCTTTCCCTTATAATCTCGTTTTCTTTCGACCCATGCAGGGGCGTCATGACTGGGGGGGACGCCCCCCCCCCCCCCCAATGTTGTCGGCCAGTCGGTAAAAAATAACCGAGCTGGCGGAAGTGGTCGGTTTTTCTGAGAATCAGTTGATTCTTTGTAAAAAAAAAAAAAAAAAAAAGTCGGTAAAAATTACCAGCAAGTTGGTAAATGCCTTGCCCCCCTCCCCCCCAAAAAAAAAAATATTTTGGGTAGTAACGCCTCTGGACCCAGGATCATTTTGGCCTCCTCTGTGGACAGTTTTAGCCGTCGACATTTTGAACTAGGACGATGTTTAGCCTCCCCTGCGGGCATTTTCAAGTGTCGGCTTTGTGAGCCTGAGCAATTTCTTAAGATTTTGATTTCGAGGTATTCGACGGCATTTTGATTCGTGAGTATTTTGAAACCTGGGCATTTTAAACTGTGAGCATTTTGATCGTGGACATTGGAAGAGAGAGCAAAGAAATTGTCGTGGTTTTGGAACCACTCTGTATAGCCTACTCTCTTGAATTAAGAATATAGAATGACATAACGAAAAGAAACCTCAAAATTTTGCCTCGCGATTGATTTTTGCCTTGCGAGTTTTCACTCGTTAGTTAGCATAGAGCGAAGTCGAGCTTTACTTGACACAACTAACGCGGCGGAAATACAACTAGCGATATTGGCTTACCACAAATAAATATTCTTTGAGCCCAAGCTGACTTTCAAACATTTATTCAAACAATGTTTACAACGGATACGTCAGCTATGATTTTTCATCAGCGATATTTCGGCCCTTCTTGGCAAGGGTCCTCGTCCAAGGGTCCAAGTCCTCGTCAGCCTGACGAGGACCCTTGCCAAGAAGGGCCGAAATATCGCTGATGAAAAATCATAGCTGACGTATCCGTTGTAAACATTGTTTGAATAAATGGCTTAACCACGATTATTTGAATTTCGCCGCGCCATTTGTATCAAGAGAAAGTCAGTTGCTTTGACTACTATGTCACGCGGAGTCTACGCTGTGGTAAGTCGTAAAAAACAACCCGGGCCAACTTTTTATTTTTTATTTCTCTTTGTCCTGTTGTTTAGGTTGTTTCATTTTCTTGATTCGTGTAAATACATAGGCTATGCAACCTGTAAGGTGGAGGGTCAGATAGCCCGCCTCGCCCATTTGTCGGGGTTTCGATTGACATGGCAACTCTACAGTGCTAAAGTTTTATGTACCTCTTCTGTAATTCCATGATTACGAAGTTCGGGCAGTTTTGCATCCAGTGACAGGGCAGTTGCACGGGTTTGTGCTTTAGCCCTGAACAGATGGACGAGATCCCATTCATCTGTTCCTGATTTGATTTTAGGAAGGTTCAACTCAGCTAGGTTCTGGGATATCTAAGTTCTTGTGTCCGAGGCTTCTTTTTTTTCTGGCTTCTGAGTGTTCGCGTTGGCCACCACTAGAGGCGTATTTTCACCGTTCCCGAGGACTGCACTCGATTTATTTGTCCCGGGGACTCGTCCCCGGGACTCTCGTGAGTCCCCACGGACGGGGAATGCTCCGATTATTATCACCATCATCAAAAAGGATCCACTTTCAGATTCGGAGGGAATCAGTTTTTGCTGGTGTTGGTGCAATCAGAATAAATAAAACAAAAAATAAAGTGTATCCAGACTAATATCGTCAACTGCATATATTTTTTTTTTTCGAACAAAATCAGTTTTGAAAGCATTTCCCGTATTCTCGCTGTTTTCTGTACGTAGAGTTAGCCAAAAGTCGAGGGTGGGATTTTGCGCCCTGCCGCCCGTTTTAACTTTTCGTCTCATATGTGATAATAAAACTCGTAATAACTGCTAGCATTGAAGACTGAAGATTAGAATCCTAGTTGTATCTCCGAGCTCCGAAGCGGTTTGAAGGGCTCGGGCGCGTAGGAGGTGAGTAACTTAAAATATACGACTGGCAGATGTCCGGAAGGCCCAAGAATCATACCAGTTAGAAACAATAGCCAAGAAACACAGCACTATATCCGCAAAATTGTATATCAGACAGAACGAAAATGAGCGCCGCAGGCACAATTTTTGAAGTAGGCCATGACTTTCTTTGGGAAAAAATCTACTACCCCGCATCAAAATTATATAGCTTTTAATGCGGCCCAAGACCCGAAATTTCGAGCCTAAAGTCCGAATGAAATGACGCGACTTTCCAGTATATAAAGCCTACTATGAAAGGCGCCGCAGGCAAATTCTGTGGAATCCTGTATGATCAGACCGCCTTTTCGGATCCCAAATGAAGGTAAGGGCCACTTAGCAGGATCTGCCCGTCTATCTTTGTTCACGACGATTCCAGGAAAATGTGAGATATTTAGCTGGAAGTTGGACAATATGCTTCAGTTCGAGCCTTTCTAAAAAAGAAGTACTGATCATCTAGAAAAAAAACTGAAATGGAGTTGATTTGTTCTGAATTGTGTTGCGAGAGCAACACTTTGGTTTTGTCCTCGTTTTTTTTTTTTTTTTTTTTTTTTTTCCTATGACTCCGATTTCATTTTATTCCTGGTAACTGAGAAGGGTCTAACCTGTGCGGTTTTTACGGAAAGTGTGGACCTTAGGCCGGATTGATGAATATGACATTACATTTTGGAAAGCTCCGTAGAACTCTTGCCTGGGGCCAATAAGGATGGTTTTTGCTTGTCCTCGAGCCAGAGCCTACGGTTTGCGAAGTGAAGTGGAGTTGTATAGCCTATGTCAGAGAGGACTATCTGAAGTTGTGTAGCGAACCTTTCGTTTCATCAAAAGATGTTTCTGCTTTCGAGTGGAAAGCTCCGTTCTAGCACGCAAGCAGGCAGGCACCAGTTTCAAATTGAAGATGGACTAAAATCTATAAGTGTTAAATATATGCGGCAGTTACCCGGCCCCACAGCCAACATATCTTCTTTGAGTGATAAATAGAAAAATCTACAGAGACAAAAAAGTGGCTTTTTCCCACGGGTCCGAAAGTGCTGCCATCTATTGTTTCTGTCCATGTCTGCGACGATTTCAGCTGAGTTTATAAAAATTTTTTTTGCACTTTGATTTGTGGTAGAGTAACGGTATCAGATGTGCCTCTTAAACTTTAAAAGTTCTCTCATTGCTAAAGAAACTAGAGCTTATCCTTTGCTCCTTTCTAAGTCGTGACGTTAGAAAGTTGGCCTACGGCAAAAAAGTCAACTTTTGAACTAAGACAGGTAGAATTTTTTTTTCGACGGCAATCGATAGCCATTGATGAGCTGATCAAAGTATATGTCATCCATTTTTTGGTACAAAAATCCCTTCATGAGATACACCAGTTTGAAAATTTCAAAGGGGTTGACAACTTCATAGTAAGGTACATTGAAACCAAAAATAGGCGATACCAGTTATGATACATATAGGGGACTTTTAAGCAACAGTCGACTGTTAGCCCATAATCATCTTCGGTAATGAGAGGTTTGCAGCTTTTACTAGTTGGTATACCTGTTATTTGTTTCCGGTGTATTCGATGGTAAGAACAATTTGGTTCCCAATGGTAAGATATGCAAGGGACTTGTAAGTAATAATCGGCTGTTATGCTACAATCATCTTCTGCGATGATGGGTTTGCAGCTTTTGCTAGCTGGTGTACCCATTATTTGTTTCCGGTTAACTTAATGTATATCACGGGAGAGGGACTTGTAAGTAGGAATCGGTTCACGAGGGGCTAGGAATTTTTGCAAATGGGTGCACATTGTATTCGATTTCTATAAATCTGACGGTAAGAAAGTTTGTGTCGATGGTCAATCAATGTAACCGAGGATTAACTGTTTACACAACGGAGACAAACGAAAATGTAAAGCAATGAGGTAGTTTCATAATAATTAATAGTGTCATCTATGGTATTTTAATCCTGAAAAGTTACGGATAGCTTTCTATTACCAACTAGATTATATAAGATATTGTTCCAAGTTTTCATCCGTCACGATGTCTACGATTGAAAAGGATAAAGTACAACTGACTGAAAAGTTAATTTAGTCCCTTCTTCCTATATTATTTTGTTGTTGTTTTTACAACGCTAATACCTTTTGATCATATGATTAATTTTTTTAGAACATCCCGTTTAAAAAGCTTATGCTATAATCATCTTCAGCGATGAGGGGCTTGCACCTTTTGATAGCTGGTATATCCATTATTTGTTTCCGGTGAATTTGATGTCAATCCCGGGAGACGGACTTGTAAGTAAGAATCGGTTCACGAGGGGCTAGAAATTTTTGAAAATTGGTGCAACTTGTAGTATTCAGTCCAAATCGGTCCTTTTCTGCCTGATTGAACATCACCTCTATCATCTCACTGTACTTTAGCCCCTTATCTCGTCAATTTAAACTAGTGGTAGCTGCGATTTAATTGTAGAGCATACGGCAAAATGTCGGCCTTTCTCTGTATAATTTGAATTCGGCGCACTTTCTTGACATGTCTGCGACGATTTCAGCTGAGTTTATCAAAACAAAATTTTGCACTTGGGTTTGCGGTAGAGTAACGGTATCAGATGTGCCTCTTAAACTTTAAAAGTTCTCTCATTGCTAAAGAAATTAGAGCTTATCCTTTGCTCCTTTCTAAGTCGCGACGTTAGAAAGTTGGCCTACGGCAAAAAAGTCAACGTTTGAACCAAGACAGGTAGATTTTTTTTTCGACGACGGCAATCGATAGCCGTTGATGAGCTGATCAAAGTATATGTCATCCATTTTTTGGTACAAAAATTCCTTCATGAGATACACCAGTTTGAAAATTTCAAAGGGGTTGACAACTTCAGTAGTAAGGTACACTGAAACCAAAAATAGGCGATACCAGTTTTGAGACATGTAGGGGACTTTCAAGCAACAGTCGACTGTTAGCTCATAATCATCTTCGGCAGTGAGGGGTTTGCAGCTTTTGCTAGTTGCTGTACCTGTTATTTGTATCTGGTGTATTCGATGGTAAGAACAATTTGGTTTCCAATGGTAAGATATGCAAGGGACTTGTAAGTAATAATCGGCTGTTATGCTACAATCATCTTCTGCGATGATGGGTTTGCAACTTTTGCAATCTGGTGTACCCATTATTTGTTTTCGGTTAACTTAATGTATATCACGGGAGAGGGACTTGTAAGTAGGAATCGGTTCAAGAGGGGCTAGGAATTTTTGCTAATGGGTGCACGTTGTATTCGATTTCTATAAATCTGACGGTAAGAAAGTTTGTGTCGATGGTCTATCTATGTAACCTAGGATTAACTGTTTACACAACGGATGCAAACGAAAATGTAAAGCAATGAGGTAGTTTCATAATAATTAATAGTGTCATCTATGGTATTTTAATCCTGAAAAGTTACGGATAGCTTTATAATACCAACTAGATTATATAAGATATTGTTCCAAGTTTTCATCCGTCACAAAGTCGACGATTGAAAAGGATAACATTCAACTGACCGCAAAGTTAGTTTAGTCCCTTCTTCCTATATTATTTTGTTGTTGTTTTTACAATGCTGAAGAATAGCTTTTGATCATATGATTAATTTTTTTAGAACATCCCGTTTAAAAAGCTTCGATAAGTTAACAACTTCAGCATTTACCGACAGCGAAGAAACAAAACCAGTATGAAAATTTAAAGGGGTTCACAACTTCAGTAGTAACGTACACACTAAAACCAAAAATAGGCGATACCAGTTGTGAGACATGTAGGGGACATGTATGCAACAGTCAACTGTTGGCTCATAATCATCTTCGGCAATGAGGGGTTTGCAGCTTTTGCTAGTTAGTGTACCTGTTATTTGTTTCCGGTGTATTCGATGGTAAGAACAATTTGGTTCCCAATTGTAAGACATACAAGGGGCTTGTAAGTAATAAGCGGCTGTTATGCTACAATCAACTTCAGAGATAATGGGTTTACAACTTCTGCTAGCTGGTGTACCCATTATTTTATCTTGTGAACTTGATGTCTATCATGGGAGAGAGACTTGTAAGTAAGAATCGGTTCACGAGGGGCTAGAACTTTTGAAAATTGGTGCACATTTTATTCGATTTCTATAAACCTGACGGTAGAAACTTTGTATCGATGGTCTATCGCTGTAAACTAGGATTAACTGTTTACGCAACGGGTACAAACGATAATGTAAAACAATGAGGTAGTTTCGTAATAGTTAATAGTGTCATCTACGGTATTTAGATCCTGATAGCTTTATAATACCAACTTGATTATATAAGATATTGTTCCAAGTTTTCATCCGTTACGATGTCTACGATTGAAAATGATAAAAGTTCAACTGACTGCAAAGTCAATTTAGTCCCTTCTTCCGATATTCTTTTGTTGTTGTTTCTACAAGGCTGAACAATAGCTTTTGATCATGTGATGATTCTTTTTAGAACATACTTTAAAAGCTTCGATAAGTTAGCAACTTCAGCATTTAACCGACAGGGAAGAAACAAAACCAAAGTGTTGCTCTCGCAACACTTTAGTCGGCGAAGCCGGACAAAGGTTGCCGCAACACTTCACGTTGCCCAGGCAACGTAGGTCTAGTTTAGAGTTCAACGACAAATAAAAATCAAATGCCGTGTTGCAATAATCAGACCCGTCATTTAATCTTCTCTCATTGCTCACGCACGAGGCCGATTTATTTTTTAACGTCGGACTAGAGAAAAATTCCTATCCTTCAATGCTTTTCTACTAAAATACAAAGGATCTTTACATGAAACTAACAAATTATTGGAAAGGTAGCCACAAGCAAAATCCGCCCGATTTTTACTTGAATCGAGAGATACTAGTAGACAACAGATCATGGTAAAAATTAGGTTAAAACTGTGTGCTGCAGGGCGAAATTCAAGATTTGTCTTCTGTCGGTCATTGAAGTTTAGATCTAACAATCATACTTCTCAGTCTGACAAAATATGATTAAAAAAAATCTTCGTATCCGAACGACTAGAAATAGACTGCCTCCCGAAACATGCGACAGAGAATGCAATTCCTTAAGTTTCAGACGCTCGAAAACCCAGAACAGCCGACGCCTTAATAACTAGCCTTACTAACTTTTCCGGGCGCACTGCCAGCCCCCCCCCCCCCATAAAGGTTTTCTGGGTGAGCGCTCAGATGAGCTGAAATTTCGTGGTCGGGCACTGAGCGAGCGCGCGTTTTACCTAAATTTGTGTGGTCGGGCGCTCTGTGAGCGCCCGTTTTACCTAAATTTCTGTGGTCAGGCGCTCTGCGAGCGCCCGTTTTAGCTTTTTTCTTTCTTTGAGGGGGGGGGGGATGGTACCCCCCACCCCCCCCCCCCCCCCCCCTTAGCGATGCCCCTGGGAGTGACTCCCTCTATTTCGCCGTTCCCTTCGATTCCCCGAGGAGTTCTTGAGGAACGGCGAGAATACGCCTTAGTATCCATTGGCCAGATTGATTGTCGATTAGGTTGCCATCTCGGCTTACTGAGTCTCACCGTGTTTCCTGCACTCAGTTTGGAAACCAGGTTGCGCCCCAATTACGGAGAAAGAAATCCCGTCGAGTAGAAAGGGTTCCGGTCGTGAAGACGACTAAAAAAAAAAGGTCTAGCGGAACGAGAATTCCTTTCATGACTTAAAGGAATCTCGTCGGCGGCGCTAGTAAAAAGACAAAAAGAAAATTCTAGCTAGCTTTTGATAGCAGCAGTCAGCAGTAGGCTACTGATGTCATAAATGCCATAAAAAAAAAATTTTGGGTGGCTGGTGAATTTGTTTTTGTCAGACTTTCTCGTTTGAAAAATTATTTTATTAATCTTGTCACCAAGACCGTATTCTGCTAAAGTTTTCCTGTACTTGTAAACGCTGCATAAACTCCACATCTCTTGTAAGCCCGCAAGAGTGCGGCAGCGCATCACTTGATCGAATCGTTATTTTTGTCAAATGAGCGCGGCCGCCAGTGCTTCCACTTTGCAGGATTTATCCTGAAATTCAGGATTTGTGGGTCCCTGCAGAATTTTTTTTCAGGATTTTTGAGATTCCAGCATTTTTCGGGATTTCCGGACTTATTCAGGATTTACCAGGAATTTGCTGATATTTTTAACAGACTACACTAAGAGTTATAGCGCTACTTGGGGCATGTTATCCGAATGGCGGAAGATAGACTCCCCAGAACGGTACTGGAGTGGCAACCAGAGGGAACTCGAAGAAGAGGAAGGCCGGAGAATACACTTCGTCGTACGTACCAGCGGGAAGTAAAACACATCAATTTGATAGTCCAAGCCCAGTGGGAAGACGTCTGGGCAGCAGCACATATGACGGACGACTGGGGGCTCTTTCTGGACGCCCTGGGTGCCTCTGGAGGCACAGGAGGAACTAAAGTCTAAGGTAAGGCACTAAGAGTTAGGCATTTATTTTTAAGAATCCTTTATACTCCTTTTTAATAAAAAACGAAGGGATGCAGCTTATTTCTTTCGTTTTAATCGTCTGATCGTGTCTTCATTTCGGATGGCAAAAAGACACTTTGGCCATCAGTGTTTTCACAAAATTTCGCCTGCGGCACATTTTATAGTTTATAGTTCCTATTTAGAAGAAGGGTGCGTCATTTATAGTAGGCGTTGAAGGCTTGGAGTATGTGTCAGTGTAAACGACACTAAAAGCTAGAATGTAAGTTAAATTTCGCCAGAAACTTCTTCACTTCTGCCAAGTTTACGGTTTCGCCCGAATTCCGAGCGAACTACTTGTCCAGCAAAAAAAGAAAATTCAGAATGGAATATAGCGTACGGTCTATCTACTTATCCCTATAAAGAACATCTAATCAATTTCAAATAAAAATTTTGCTTCTAAAAAAACGGTTACAATCGGATTCCGGACGAATTATATGTCCGGTTAAAAAATGATCGTCATTTACAGACTGAGCGTCTCTTACTTACCCCTGAATCTGTCATCTAATCAACTTCACATAAAACTTCTTACTTTTAACAAATTTTCCGGTTCTGGCCGGATTCGGGCGAACTAGTTGTCCGGTTAGAAAATGCTTTTCAAATACGTGCTCAGCGTGTCTACTTACCCCTAAATCGAACATTTAATCCACTTCAAATTAAACCTTTACTTTTAACCAACTTTCCGGTTTTTGCGAGATTCCGGGCGAACTACTTGTCGGACGAGAAAATGTTTTGCATATTCGTGTTCAGCATGTCTTCTTACCCCATAATCAACCATCACATTAGCTGTTTAAAAATATTTTGTTTGTCCCTTAATTTGAACCCCCACCCCTAAATGTAGGGCTAGAGAGCCCATCTATGAACTTGACCTTACCCTTGACCCAAAGAGTCCTCAGACCAAGTTTCATCAATATATCTCATTCCCTTCACGAGTTATCGTGCTAACAGACGGACAGACGGACAACTTTTACGATGTCATAGGTGTCCCTCCACTTACGTTTCGGGATCCCAAAAACTATATCACCTTTTAACTTGGATCTCTTTCTGTTAGCCCAGAACTTATTGAAAACACTCCTTTTCAAGCACAACTATGGACTATGAAAGGTCGGAACGTACTAATAGATGTAACTGACATGATATGATAAAAACTGATCCTCCTAAAGGTCGTAAACTACCACTTCCGACCTTTAGGTGGGACAAGATTTTCACATATGTCTTTTCAACGGTCTTAGTTGGGACCTTTCTCCTTCATATTTCTGTCCTCTGACTACAGAATATGAACAAGACCAAAGGTTTCGATGGGATCCCAACAACTTAATATCTCATCCAGACAATTGGGTCCTGTCTAGTTCAGACTCCTCAAGCATTTTTACTACAAAAATTCAGAAAGAGATCAAGGCTAAATAGCCAATCATCTGAGAAAACCAAGTTCAGATATCGATCACACATGTGTGTTTATCCCTGTAAGTCATATTTGTTTTGACGAAACTGATCGAAACTTGCCTTAGCTTACTTCTGCCAAATTTCCGGTTTCTGCCGAATTTGGGACTACTTATCCGACATAATAACGAAGCTCAAAAATGAGTTATCAAACATCTAATCAACTTCAAATAAAGCTTTAACTCATGACAAATTTTTCGGATTCCGGGCGAACTATGCGTCCGGGTGAAAAAAAATGATTGTCATATACGGATTCAGCATCTCCTCTTACCCTAAATCGGAATCTAATCAACTTCAAATAAGACTTCCGGGGCGAACTATACATGTCTGGCTAGAAAATTATTTTCACCGTCGTGTTCAGCATGTCTTCTTACCCCATAATTGACTATCACATTAGCTGTTAAAAAATATTTTGCTTGCCCCTTAATTTAAACCCCCACCCCTAAACATAGGGCTGCAGGGCCCATCTACGAACTCGACCTTACTTTCATCGGAATATCTCATTCCCTTCGAGAGTTATCGTGCTTACACACGGACTGACGGACAGACGGACGGACGGACAAATTTTGTGATGTTATAGATCCCTCCACTTACGTTTTGGGATCCCAAAAAGGAGAAAAAAATCAGAAAGGAAGCTGCTGCCATCTCGTTTTTGAAAAATGTCAGTTACGACCGTTAGGTGGCACAACGTCGAGCTGGGAATAAGACGATACAATTCCATGCGCTTCTAAATCTGTGATTTGGAAGATACTCTTGGAGTTGATATACTCCAACCTTCCCGTTCACGGGCAACTGGGCGCAGATTGCACATGAGTTTGTGATCTGCGACTGGTATCAAATCCAAATATGGTATACCTGTCTCGATGTACGTTTCAGGGCGACCCCCCTTCCCCCTACCCTTCCAGTTCAGTGGCATCTGGTATGGGTCCACTTCGTAACAAGGTTAAACTTGGAGTATTTGTTTTCATTGGGCTATAGATCTTGTCTTTGGAGGGTTCCATCCCAGTTTTACCACAAATCCCTGATTTGTGTATACTATATGCCAAACGCTGGGTATATCTTGCATTTGCCATAGCCTATGCCTAACGCTGAATACCCTATGGCGAACGCTGGATACATGTTGGAAAACAAACCCTGACCTACCTCAACATAAAGGAGTTCTGATCGGCGGATTTTGTAGCTTCACCCAAATAATCAATATTTTCCTGGGTTACATGTATCCATCACCTGGCATAGTGTATCCAGTGTTAGGCATAGGGTATGCCAAACGCTAGACATATCCAGCGTTTGGCATAGGGTATCCATAAATGAGGAGTTTTTGGTTGACTGTTCCACCCCTGCTCAAATGTTCCAGGGACAACTGGGACTACGTTGTCCAGGGTGTTAAATTTGTTACCTAAACCTAACAACGGGTATCAAGTTCAGATTTGGTGTACTTGTAGGCATTTAGGTCTAGATGTGTCTTCTGGGAGTCTCACCCCAAAAACCCTTCAAGGTCAAGGGCAATTAACTGGCTCTCAGGCTTTACAGTATAAAAAACATGATAAACATTTTACTTTCGCACTCCATATTTAAGCGCTTACGTACTTGTTTCTGATTCTCCTTATTATATTATTTTAACTTATAGATTCAAGTGACCACACATATGTAACCTCCCAGGAGCCCATACATCGTTTGGTACTTCTTTGACCCCCTTAGCGCATCACAAACAAACTTGATGACAAAATTTCAACGAAATTCGGTCAGCCCATCTGTCTTTCTCTCCGTCAGTCCGTCTGTCTATGACCTTGATTTGATCCTCTCGGAAGGGGTTGAACTATTTCCTGGAAGTCGTCGTTTAGACTTTCAAGCTACGTCGAGTTGGTAGATGAGCTTGACATTTAGGGTGGGGATGGGGCTTGGACCCGCAAATGCTATTAGTTCCTTTTGCGAATAGTTTTATCGGCATCCGATCAGAGCCGGAAATGTGTGATTGATCATAATTGCTAAACAAATATATCGCAAGTGTTAACGTTTTTCTCATCAAATGCAAGGTGGCCGAGTGGGTCTAAAAACCGGTATCCATAAAAATCTGAATTAAGTTAAATTATTTTTGCTTATTTTTATATTCTAATGATCATTATATTTCGAATTAAATATACTAATCACTATTCTGTAAGAAATGGAAGGATCCAAATTTGTCAATGGATCAAGTCGGCCGAGGAAACTGACCATAGAGGTGACAGAAGAATATAGAAGATTGTGATATGTTATGAGCTCCCGGCTCAGTTGGATAGTTTGGCTGGGATCCGACCAAAGCCGGAAACTCAGTCTACCAAGTTAAGCTTCGTCATCTAGATGTTTGGGGTCAGTTGATAAAAAAAAAAGGTCAAAGCTTACCCCAGTTTTGAGATTCTGCGGATACCTTGGGTCGAGTTCCACTTGGCTTTCATATTACGAACCGTTCAAATTTTCAATGCTTACCCTGACCAATAGTCACAATGCCCACGATCACAACGCCAATCGCACTTCCAGCGAGATAAGGTGGTGTGATCCTCCTGTAGAGTCTCTCGCTGGTTGGCGTCATGATTGATAGATCGTTGTTGTTACATCGGCTCACTGACACTCCAGTGTAGCCGACTTTTCTTGGTTAGTAGATGTTGTTGTCACATCGGCTCACTGGGATCCCAATGCAGCCGACATTCAGCATTTCGCCAGTCCTCGTCCACACCTTTTTTGAAGCCATCCAGGGTAGCAGCGTTGACAGTTTTTTTCGGAAAGGCTGTTCCAGAGTGGTACACTCCGTACAGGGAAAAAAACTGTGCCGCTCGCGTAGTTTACAGCTAGTCAGTTGGAGCTTCTTGGAATGGCCTCTGGTCGACTTTGATTGGGAGCTCTCGAATAACCCAGGGATTAGTGAATGTATCATAGGTAGGCAATGAGTCGCATGGCTGTACTTACCAAACGCCTTACACTTACACATCAACAGGGGCGTCTTTATGGGGGAGGGGGGATACCACCCCCCTCGAGGAAAAAAAACTCTAAACTGGACTCTCGCAGAGCGCCCGAACACAGAAGTACAGCTAAAAGGGCGCTCACCCAGGAAAGCCGCATGGGGGGGGGGGGGCTAGCAGTGCGCCCGAAAAAGTCAGTAAGGCTAGTTCGGGGTTACCAAGAATCTGAGTTGACATCCACCTTGAACCTAGGCTGTTCTGGGTTCTCGAGCGTTTGAGACTTCCGGAATAGGATTCTCAGCCGCATGTTTCGTGCTTGCCAGATTGACAATTTTAACACGATCTATTATGTATCAGTATTTCTTAATTCATGTAAAAATCAGGTAGATTTTGCTTGTGGCGAACAATTTTAAGAATTTGTTAGTTTCTAGTTAGTTAGTGCGACGTTTGAATTACATCGGCTTCGTGAGCAATGAGCGAAGGTGTATGACGGGACTAATTGTTGCAACATGTCATTGGGTTAAACTAAAGCAAATTACCAACTTCCAGCGGATCTGACATTTTCTGGACTCGTCATCAACAAAGACAGACTGGCAGATCCGTGCTAAGTGGCCCTTAATTCCATTTTGGATCCGAAAAGACGTATTCTGATCATACAGGATTCCACAAAACAGTTTTGCCGGCGGCACCTTTTGTAGTAGGCTCTATTTACTGGAAGATCGCGTCATTTTTAGGCTTGGAATTTCGGGGCTTGGATCACCTTAAAATCTAGATTTTATTAAAGTCATAGTCTACTTATAAAATTTCGGCTACGGAGCTCATTTTCATTCCGTCTGATATACAGTCATTATGAACTGCTGTGGGCGGGCTATTGCGTTAGCGAATTCCTGTTATTACAAATGACCTTCATCTTAAGTTTGTGTAATTTCGCACAGTTTCCAGCATGCGGTGCTGTGTTTCTTGGCTATTGTTTCCAACCGGTATGACTCTTGAGCCTTGCTGGAAATCTGTCGTATATTTTGAGATAGTCACCTCCCACGCCCTTCAAACCGCCGTTGAGCTCGTAGATACGACTAGGCTTCTTTAGACTTCAACGCTTGGAAGGTATTGTTCTATAACTACACGTGCGAAGAAACGCAAAAATGGGCGATGAGCGGCGCCCTGCCGCCACCCCCCCCCCTCGAGTTTTGGCTAGCGACGCCCCTGCACATCAAGCCTGATTAAAATACAGAAACGTGTCTGAGTTTGACCTTCCTAATAGACAGACGGACGGACAGACTTGACTATTCATATATAGGGCATATATTGTCAGTAACATTTCGGGATCCCAAAATGGAACATGAATTCAAAGCAACTCGAATTTTTTTAAGATGTTTACTATCTGCCGAATTCCGAACAGACAAACTGAATACCATTTCTGCGGTAATCCTATCCCTTATAATCTCGCTGTCCGTTTGTCCCAGGATGAGTTTGGCCTCCCCTGCGGACAGTTTGAGCCGCCGGCATTCCGAACCAGGATGATTTCAGACTTCCGTGCGAGCATTTTGAACTGCCGGCATTTCGGACGATTTTGATTTCGGGGTCTTCGACCTCACTTGTGGGCATTTTGATTGTGGCGGATTATGAAACGTGGGCATTTTTAAGGGGGTGCATTTTGATCATGGGAATTCTGAACGTGGACATTGTGACAGTGGGCTATAAGATCATGGTGATTTTTGGAACCACCCCTTCCCCTGTTATGATTCTAAAAATAACTGTAATAAACCCGTACATTCTCATGTAAACCCGCCTGAATGTATTCATCCAGTCGTCTTAATTTTTGTCAGCGGTGTCGCCGGATCACCTGTGCAACCAAGGGGTATGAGTATGCGCACCGCGGCGTCTCTAGATCTACTGTCTCGAGCACTGTCGGTTTCATTAGACCCCAGCTTTCGGGTTTGTTTGGCGAGGAGCTTGAAATTCTTCTCAAAATCGGTGGTCTAAAATCTGCTGCACATTTCCTCCGGTCAACTTGTTTTTACCTCCCGCGCCACGTGTCCGCTAGTACGCAATCCATCGTCTGGAACTTCGCCATTTTAATTACTAAAGGGATTTCAGCCCTATTCCTGACCCCTCTTTTTAACAGGTAGCTCGGCGAGCTTACCATCCTTAGCTTATGCGGTAATCGAATACCCAAAATACCGAGACATCATTCATGAGGAGAGCTAGAGGGTATATCTGCCTCCCGCGACGAAGAACCGGCTAATCGTCTTTTCTCGAGCCAAACGCAACTGCTAAGCGGTTGACGATCGTCTTGGGACTGCACGGCACTTGTGATTGTGATTAGCGCGCAAACGCGGATTAAGGGATTATCCAGGGATCGCACCGATTACCAGGTAAGTTAGAGAAGTTATACTGGCGTCCGGATACCATAAAAGTGAGGGCCCTGCATTCGCATTTTAAACTTCTCTGCTCTGGGGGGAGGGTAGCATTTGTGGCAATGTTTTCCCACAAAAGAGACGGTCAGCCGACAGTTTGGTGGAGTTAAGCTTGCGAAGGTTAGTGCTTCGTCCCTGGTGAGGTCTGTGTTTCAGTAATTCTCCAATTAAGATTGTTTTTCGGTGTTCAGAGCAGAAGCGGTGGTATTTCTAACGTTGCGGGGCGGTAGCTGACGCTTGTGTCCATCTTTTAAAATAAGTCCTATTTTCTGCACTATCATTGTTTTATCTTGGTGTTTCCCTTTTGCTACTTTATGTACTCCGCTGTATTTATATTAAAAATAATCTTGGGGGTTGAAAAGATTTACTTAATTCAATACATTGGTGTCCGTGGTGAGGTCCGTGTTTCAGTAATTCTCCAAATAAGATTGGTTTTCGGTGTTTGGAGCAGAAGTGGTGGTATTTCTAACGTTGCTGGGCAGCGGTAGCCAACGTTTGTGTCTATCTTTTCCGTTATAATCACATTTAAAAACAATCTTGGGTGTTGCTTAATTTAATACATTTCATTCACTAGTCAGTCAGGTATGCGCTGCCTCATCCATCAAATGACTGGCAAAGATTTTGCTAGGTGTTTTTCTTAAAAGGGAAGCTCATCGGGCAAACGCTGCTTCAGTCGTTACATTGCCGATTTGGCTATCTTATGCTAAATATTCCTTCAGCCCAAGCTGACTGCAAATCATATTTGACAGAGCAAAACGGATACGTCAGCTGAATTTTATTAGAGCTATATTTCGGCCCTTCCTGGCAAGTGTCCTCTTCAGGCTCAAAACCGTAATACATAACACTTGCTCTAATAAAATTCAGCTGACGTACCCGTTTTGCTCTGTCAAATAACATCGTGTGCTGTTGGTGATCATCCTTCTGCTGTATTAGTCAGTTCGTGGAATTCAGCCGATCATTTTGTGGGCTACAGATTTGCCAATTTGACTACGTTGTTAACAAAAAAACAGCGTCGGGGCTCTTTGAGAGTGAAGTTTCTAGTCGATTTCATCCATTTATTTCATCTGATAAATTGGCCATTTTTGCAAAACTATGCAGGTGCTTTATCAGCAACCCGTAGACAACGGGGAGTCTGAAAGGACCAGTAGAAAAGACCTGAAGCTATCAGCACCTCCACCTGCTTCTTTGGGAAATAAGCACCTTAGATGCGACAATGTCTGTCACAGAGAGAATAATGTCGACAATGTTTCTCCTGTACACAGTTTTTCTCGTGGACATTATTTAGAAATTTATTTAAGGTTTAATGAAAAATCGCCAGAACAGCAAAAGCTAGATAATAGGCAACCAAAGCAAACAAATATGCCGACAAAAATAGGTGATAATATGTAAATAATGTTAACACAAAAACAAACACAAACTTAGTAAGAGGAGAAAACAAAAGAACACGAAACATGGAACCTGACGAGTAAAATCGAATAGTGGTTGGATAAATCGGTTCATGGACTTTCGGAAAGGAAGTTCATTGATTTCATAATCTTCTTTCCAAAACCAATCGTTAAATTATGGCATCAACTAATACACAAGCAACCATACGCAAAAGGGATACTAGCGTAATAAAGAGGGAAGTTTAAAGGAGCGAAAAAAAGAGGAAAAGAAAGGGCAATGGAACACTAAATAAGGAGCCGAAGTAGTCCGTGTCCGAGGGAAAAGTCGGGATCAGACTCAGTTTCTCCCACCTTTTATCCTTCATCACTGTTTGGTTTTGCAGTCGCACTATCTTTCTTTGCTGTGAACCGTGGACCTCACAAGATGCCGCCATAGAACTAAAAAGAAAGTTCTTTGTGATGGCTGTTTTGGAATTTCTTCGACCACCAATCAAGTTGAAATAAAATGCTGTGTAATAAGTCGTTAGTATTTTCTCCGGGATACATTCCTGGTGACGCCAATGATTGCAGGTATTGAATTCTTGTTTCTCGAAGCTAAGCCTGATTCACACTGGGGTGGGAAGGAGGGATTCCTGCTTTTTCGATTCAGCGCTCATAGTGGGTCAAAGTACGATTGGGAACGCGACTTCTACCCTCACCAAAACAAGATTTGAAAATTCAAGGAGTATTCAAGTTCAGCCAGATGGTTGGCAAAAAAAAAAAAGACAGCTCTACTATAGCAGAGTTGCTATAACTACAGTTCGTGGAAACCGAGGGGTCATTTTTAAATGTGAATCTTACATAGCTAAGACCAGAAATATAGAAGTAGCCTACTTAAGAAAATGTAAAATAGACTTTTTTTATATAAAGTATTGAATCCACAAAGTGTCTAATATAAAAAAAATATGTACGTAAAATGTTGTGATTTTTTCATGGGTGGCTGTGGGTCCCCTTCGAAAGCTAGTGGTGGGCGACCCCCCCCCCCCCCCGAATAATGCCCCCGATATGTACTGTTTTCACGCACAAGATGGAACAGTCATGCACACAAAATTTGGGGACAGAGCTTTGAGTTTGGGGTATACCCCAACGTAAGGACACATTGCCTGAGCACGTGTAGTTCAGATCCCTCGCGGGGTGCTGTATCCCATGAACAAAAAAAAGAAAATTATTTACAATTTAACAACTTTGATCAGCCTTAACACTGATAATCCACCAATCCACGACTGTCCCTTAAACAGTTTTCAAGGGGATATAGTGCTGTTGTAACTGCACTTTCAAAGCTGAGGCACGTCGGAGTCGTGGTAAATTCAAAGTTTAAAGCAATGTAAACCAAAATTTGGGGATTTGTGTGGCTGATGGCAGTTTGTGGTAACTATTGGCAGAAGGTTGGAAAACAAGCAACAAATCAGTTTGTTTATAATTATTTCATTTGTGTTCCGCTGTCAAACTTAACTTGGGATTTGCAGCAGGAACTTGCATGGGTCGTAAGCAAAATTAAAATACCGAATATTCGCCGAATCGTTGAAAAATTTAATTGCTTCCTTTCTTTCGGCTGCTGGCTGTTATGTCCTTGAATTTTTTTTCGGAACTGCAATTTTTCAAACCAAGGAAGTTCTTCTGACTAACCAGCCACACGATGCTAATTCTGTGAAAGAGTTGGGCACATAACGTTTCCTGTTTAGGTGCTAGCAGCTGTTTTTTTCTTGGATTTGAAGGATATTTTGAAAAGGTAGACACATCTCAATTAGAAAGTTTACGGAAAGAAAACGAAGCAAAAATAATGTGAAGCACAGTCTTGTCTTGTTGCTTTTTTCTATTTTGTGCTTTATGGGTGAACTGCGCTTATGCTTTTGTTTTGTCCCATACTCTGTCCTTGGTCCTCGGCTTGGGTCATAAAAAATTAGCGACAAATTAATATATATAAAGACGAGGTGAAAAAACTGAACATACGTCGATCACAGTTTTGTTTCCCGGTTAGTTTTTATCGGTCCTTCGCATCCCAGCTAGAGCGTGGGATGTCTTTTTGGGATCCCAAAACGTAAGTGGAGGGATACCTATGACATCGCAAAAGTTTTCCGTCTGTCCGTCCGTACGTCCGTCTGTGAGCACGATAACTCTCGAAGGGAATTCTCTTTCCGGACAAATAGTTCGTCCGGAATCCGGCAAAAACCGGAAAGTTTGTTAAAAGTAAAAGTTTCATTTGAAGTTGATTAAATGATTGATTTAGGGGCAAGAAGATATGCTGAACACGATGGTGGAAACGATTTTATTGCTGGACAAGTAGTTCGTCCGGAATCCGGCAAAAACCGGAAACTTGGTTAAAAGTAAAAAATTTATTTGAAGTTGATTACATGTTTGATCTAGGTGTAAGAAGACATGCTGAGCATGATGGTGAAAATCATTTTCTCTCCGGACAAATAGTTCGTCCGGAATCCGGCAAAAACCCGAAAGTTTGTTAAAAGTAAAAGTTTCATTTGAAGTTGATTAAATGATTGATTTGGGGGTAGGAAGACATGCTGAACACGATTGTTAAAACCGTTTTCTCGCTGGACAAATATTTCGTCTGGAATCCGGCAAAAACAGGAAAGTTGGTTAGAAGTAAAAGTTTCATTTGAAGTTGATTAAATGTTGGATTTAGGGGTAAGAAAATATGCTGAACACGATGGTGAAAACCACTTTCTCTCCGGACAACTAATTCGCCTGTAATCCGGCCAAAACCGGAAAATATGTTAAAAGCAAAAGTTTTATTTGAAGTTGATTAGAAGTTCTTAAGGAGATACGCTGGATTTGTTTCTGAATTTTCTTTTTTGCTGGACTAGTAGTTCGCTCGGAATTGGGGCGAAACCGCGAATTCGGCAGAAGTAAAGCAGGAAGTTTCGGTCAGTATCGTCAAAATAGATATGGCTTATAGAGGTATAGATAGATAGATAGATAGAATATCTGAACTCGATTTTCTCTGATGATTAGCCTGGCGAAGACTGGATTTGGCGAAGACAAAACCCAAATGTCTGGATCAAATCTTAGATTTTTTGGATCCCATCGATACCTTTGGTCTTGTTCCTTGAGATCTTAGAATTTAAAAGAGTCAAATCGGGAGCATTCTAGCATTTTCAATAGTTGTGTTTCTGCGGTAACTTAGAGTTCATCTTACCCGGTAACTGAGCACACTCTTGTCGTTTTTTCAGACACCCGGTTACTGCGAGGTTACTGAATTCCGGTAACTTCGGTCTCGGCACGGTTACTCGGTACCAGATGGCAGGGTTACTAATATGTTGCTGGGTGACTGCGAAAACGACGATTCGTCGGGGTAACAGATACCTGATTACCTAAAAAACGCAACTAATGTTTAGGTCTGCGCAATCGAGATCTCTAGCTCAAACCAGGACGAGCGTGCGACCGTGGGATCAGCCAGTGACGCGACTCGGTACCATGCTTACTTTTACTTGCAACTAGACTAACGATTGCCGCCAACCCGTCATCAAAAATAAGAATATTAATGTATTTCATAAAGTACAAGTTTAAAGTTCTTGCACGACGTACAAGTTCAAAATAGATCTTAAAAAAAAACTAAGAAAAAAAAGAATCAGCTAGAAAAAAAGAAAAAAACGCGGCTAAACAATTGGCACTTCTAACTTCTTTTTATAGGCCAACTTTTTTAAGATGTTTTCTGTATTTTTTGCTGACACAATTTTTATGAAGCAAAAATGTGTCTCATGTCCTAGGCAGCTAGTCAATGCAATAGGACCTATTCACTAATATAAGAGCGGGAGAGATTGACTGGCGCGCTGCTGTAAAAAGTAAATTTGATTTTCTGCTTTTGTAAGTAATGTATACTTGTGTTCATAATAATCGTTCCTACCGGCTGGTTATGGCTTCTCCCCATTTTATCACCATCTTAATCCACTTCTTAAAGCTTCAGGTATACCTTGATATTGAAGGCTGACTCCATATCCTGGCGGTCGTGGTTGATTTATGCTAAGCGAATGAATAACCTACCGACATAACTATTGCGCATACTTTCAGTTTCAAACTTACCTGGTTGTACGTGCGTAGTAACCCGTCCTTTCTGTGCTTTAATGACTAAACTTTGTTGAGAACGAAAGGATACTTTATGGGTTTGATATCTGAATTCGTGTTCTTTTTTTTTAAACCTCGATTAGTAACAGACCGGTGCTAGCGCAACTCTGGGCGCAACTATATGCTCTTCCGCGTGCACTTGCGCCACCGCCATCTAAAACTGTTCCATACTTCCGATATTGGAGTTATTAGAAGTATGTTTTACATATTACAAATTCCTTCTCTGGTCCTGAAATTGTGAGTTGCGCGCAATCACGGGGTTGAAGACCTGAAAGAGGCTGTCATGGAGCGCCCTCGACCCTCTTTGGCAATTTAGTAGTTAAAGAAGTATGTTCATGTAGAATCATTTAAATTTTAACCGAATAGGGCTGAGGTAGGACAGTCTAGTTACGCTTAACTTATTCACTTAAATAGGCCTGAAAACTCGATAAAAATGCGTTACTTGGTTTGTCCGCTATCCACAGAAAATCTATTTCATCGAATGTACTTATTCTTTCGGATTTGTGGTACCTCTATCTGCTTATCCCTCTATGCTTGGAAATGTAGCTGACTTATCCGTTTTGCACCGTCACACATGATTCGCAGTCAGCTTGGGCTGAAGAAATATCTATGCTTGGAATATTTAGCAACCACAAATGTAAGCCATTGCGCACGCTCTAAATATTATTAATAGAGCCCCGGTGAAAAATACAAAATCCCGTAGATCAGTTAGAATATTTCTGTTTATTCAAATAAAATAGAAAAATGAGATTTTCGGGTTTTTTTACTTGATCTGCTACTTACCTAGCTGATTAAGCTAGGTCTAGTTAACTAGCTAATCAAGAAAAAACCCAGAAAATCTCGTTTTTCTATTTTATTTGAAATGAATGGTCAGCTTGGCTTCAAACCTTATATTCTGTGTATTCAAATATCAGATGGAAAAATAAGCTCTCTTTTCAGTTATAATTCTATACTTGAACATCTTCGTTACAGAACTACTTAATACTGTAATAATTCACACGTACCATCCTTTTTGCCCTTTTCTCTCGTTGCATTTTTTCTGAGAAAGTCAGTGTAACATAAAGAAAGGCTTCTCCTGCAGTTTCAAGTTTGGACATTTTTATCTGAATGAGTTGTAGTTGTAATTTATCGCTGACTCGCCAAACGTGTACTTCAGATTTCACCTGTCGCCGTTTTTACCTTGCCCTGGGCCTTAGGGACTGTCGCGCGTTCTGTAGGAACCTGCTCATGCGAGTATGTTAATGCGATTAGCAAGTGTGGGTTGGGCCGGTATCGAAGTGAATAGCCGCCCATGACTTTCTGGGAAGAGCATCAGGTTTGTCAGTATGACCGACAGGCGTAGTCCCAGATCCCAGAGAATGGAATAGAGTAGAGTTTACTAGCCTAAAGAAACAAGACCAAAGGTTTCGATGGGATATCCAAAAATGATACTTGATCCAGACAATTGCGAATGAACTACCATACTTGTCCAGAAAAAAAAGAGTTCAGAAGCGAATTCAGCGTATCTCCTTAAAGAACATCTAATCAACTTCAAGTAAAACTTCTTATAAAAAAAAATCCAGTTTCAACCGGATTCCGAACCAACTATATGTCCCGGTAAACAAAAAAAGATTGTCATATACATATTCAGCGTTTCTTCTTATCCCTAAATCTGTCATCTAATCATCTTCAGATAAAACTTTTGATCTTAACAAATTTTCCGGTTTCGGCCTGATTCCGGCCGGACAACAAGTTGTCCAGGTAGAAAATACTTTTCAAATAAGTGTTCAGCATGTCTTCTTACCCCTAAATCGAACATCTAATAAACTTCAGATAAAACTTTTAATTTGAACAAACTTTCCGGTTTGGGCCGGCTTCCGGGCTAACTACTTGTCCAGTGAAAAAAATAGTTTTCAACATGTCTTCTTACGCCTAAGTCGAATATCTAATCAACTTCAAATAAAACTTACTTTTAAAAGACTTTCCGGTTTTGGCCGGATTCCGGGCTAACTACTTGTCCAATGAAAAAAAGGTTTTCATCATTGTGTTCAGCATGTCTTCTTACCCCTAAACCGAACATCTAATAAACTTCAGATAAAACTTTTACTTTTAACAAACTTTCCGGTTTTGGCCGGATTCCGGGCTAACTACTTGTCCAGCGAAAAAAATAGTTTTCACCATCGTTTTCAGCATGTCGTCTTACGCCTAAGTCGAACATCTAATCAGCTTCAAACAAAACTTTTACTTTTAACAAACTTTCCGGCTTTGGCCGGATTTCGAGCGAACTACTTATCCGATGGCAATCGTCAATTTTGACGATCGTGTTCAGCATGTCTTCTTACTCCATAATCGACTATCACATCATCTGTTTAAAAATATTTCATGTGTCCCTTAATTTAACCCCCCTGACCCACCCCTAAATGTAGGGTTACAGAGCCCATCTACAAACTTGACCTTACTCTTGACCCAAAGACTCCTCACACCAAGTTTCATCAAAATATCTCATTACCTTCGAGAGTTAATAGCGCGCACAGGCGGGCGGACGGACAGACGGACAACTTTTGCGATGTCCTAGGTATCCCTCCACTTACGAATGTGTCAATTTTGACGAAAAAAGAATGTGAATTAAAATTACGTCATTTATTGCATCTTTTACCCTGGAACACACGCTGAATTACACGTTTATTTCTGCTCTTGAAGTTGTGTGGAATCTGAAAGAACAAACCGTCAAAGCAAGCCTACCTTTCCTCCGTGGTCTCGCTCGGGAACTGAAAAACCCTTCCAGCTCCAACCCATTCATTCAAAGCTGGCAAGCAATTGAGCAGTGAAAGAAGTAGTGTTCGTGTATAATTAACATATTAATTATAGAATTAACATATTAATTATAGAATTAACTTTAACAATTCGCAAGTACTTTTTGCCCTTTCCTCTCTTTTTCTTCTTCATTTTCTTCTTCTTAAGCAAGACTTTCAGGCCTAGGTCGTGGTTAAGACATTTGCTGAGTCGGATGTTTCGTCAAATTTCCGGTTTCAACCGGAAAGAAATCTGGAAGAGAAAACTGAGGACGGATTCCCATCTCGGGTTTCAAGCTCTTAACCAATCCTATCTGGAAGACCAGGGTATATTTATTGAAAGCAAGGAAGAAGCTGGACCCCTATTCTGATTTTTTTGTGTTCTTCCTTAAGAGTTAACTGACATGAGCCCTCTTCCACTTGATAACTTTCTATGATCGGAGCCCTGTTTCCTCGGCTGTGCGCTACCTAACTTCCTGCATGACTGCAAAAAGTTGGTCTAGCCTCAATTTTATCGGATTCCTTAATTTCCGGTTTCTTACGTCAGATTTCTCGATCCCACAGTGGCACCCAAGCCCTCTGCCCCCGCCCCTCGCTCGAAAATGACATCGTTCGACATGCCCTCTGAAAAAGTAGGAAATGGAAACCCCAAAGAAGATACGTAATGAAAATCTGAAGGGGGGGGGGGGGGGGCATTGGTACTTCACGTACCACAGTTCCGAGAATTCCATGTCTGATGGGCAGTTTGCTTTTCATCCGGGCTTTCCTGTCTTAAATTAGCAAATGCAATTACCGGCTATTGGTGTTCATATTTATTTTCGCCCTTGTTCAAAGATTTGAGTCAAAGCCGTGACACTCGCGGGGCCACTCTTAGATTGTGCACGTCTTTGCTCTCTTTGCCATGTTGGTGGGGACGGTTTGGACCGTATTCTCTTCAGGTGACAGGAGCTTTCGCATTTTTACCCCCCCCCCCCCCCCCCCCCTACTTCTTCCCCTTCGATGACATTAATCCTAACTTAACCTAATCTGTCCTTATTATCTACAGCAATCATATTTAAAAAAAAAAAATGTTTACAGTATTAACACTAACCCACCATACTGTACAACTATTAGGCCTAACAAATTTCGTCATTATCCTTATATAAAACCACACAAATATCACTTTTCTGCGCTTAAAATTCAAGCAGTTAAATTTTAAAGGTTCGGTTAAGGGTTTTACGGAATGTGGGCATCTTGGTATCCTACGAGCTATTGGTCAGTGAGATTGACATATTCTTTTTGTAAATTTGTCCAAAAGTACCTGAGTTGAGCAGTTGTTTAATAACATTGTCTATGGCCTTAGGTATTTTTTAAGATTTTTATTGTATGAGAAGAGAACTTTGTTCTGTGATAATTGCGTAATCGCAGGAAATGCTAAGTATGAAGAAGTGACTAGCTGCTTTGAACTCATTGCTCTTTTGATCACCAAAAACTGCTGAATCAGGTTCAACTGTCGTGCAAACGTGCAATATTCGCGCTTCTTCTGTTTTGCAGCTATTCTGTTTTAAACTCGAGACGCCTATCAAATAAACCTCGGGACTCTCGAAACTTCACGTATTTTCTTTTCTCTCAACAAAATGTAGATTATATATGAAAACACTTGAATAAAATTGCTTTGTGGGCAAAAGATTGGTGTGGCGGGGATTACAAGTTAAGGTCCAAGAACCGAACTACTTTGGCAATATTCTCTGTCGGACCGTTTTTTTCCTGTACAGTCTCCGGTTTCGGCCGATCTTTTTTTCCACGACTGTAAGATTTCTCCTTCCCAAGAATCCACCCAACTATAACAAAGCTGAAGTGACAAAATTCTAGTGAAAAAAATGTGTGTCTTGGATTAACCACATTGACAGTTTGCGGTTTGTCGCACCCCGCGCTGAGATATTTGTCATTGTCTACGTGTGGATTATTTTTTTCAGTGTAACTAAACGCATGGAAAGTGTCTTCCGCTCACACCCCCATAAATTGTCGCATGTATGCATACATTTATTGGTCCGAAAACGAAACAAATCGTGAAGTCAATGTACTTTACAGTTGATAATTATTCAGCATAACAAATTTAAAAGACGAGGAACACGTCATAGTGTGAGCAAAAGGCTATTCATCGTATGAAGATGAATAATTCTATTTTTCAGCGTTTTTTCTTGATGCCGAAACTTGAAGGATTTATGCACTGATGGAGCTTATACAAGGGACTTCTACCGTGACAAATAAACCAGAAAGCAATTTTTTGTACTTAAAGGTCTAGGACTCCGGTGTCGAGGCTCGTAGATGGTCTATGGCCAACATAGTTGTGCCTCATGGAAATACCAAATTGAAAACCTAAAATAGATGCGGGCTCAAATCCGGATCGAAGAGCATTTTCAGTTCATTGCTACTGTGTACTGTCGAAGGATTGTTTGCAATAAGTTGTCAGGTTATGGGAATAAATAAAACTCAAATAATACAAAAGGCAGTAAGACTCATTTTATTTATTTTGTGTTTATTATGAACAATATTTAATTAATTTCCTCTAGCGTCGGCGAATATTCTGAAAAACACATCCATGTCTCTTTAAAATGTGAATTAGTCACCTCAACCAGGTTGAAAAAAAACGAACAATGAGAGTATTTGGTTTATTCTACGTTCCTTATTATTTAAGTGGTATGGCCTTTAGGCTCAGTAAAGGTTATTATTATTATTAGTATGTATGCAATTACACGAAAGAGTTCATACCTAACACATTTCTTCCACTTCCCATTTTTCCAAAAATAGAGATTTTCAGATCTGCGGCGGCTAACTGTCACTGCCACAAGTTTGATAAAGTTTAACACAGAGATGTGTATCTTTGTGGTAAGTGTTAAGAACGGATGCAGAAATATTTATGTTATGACTCTTTAAGTGTTATGTAGGCGGTTGTATGACCGTGTCTATAGTGCCCGAAGTTTGATAACATGCAACACATGGATGTGCATTAAACGCTTATAACAGATTCCGAGGAATATTTATTTTACGACCATTTTAAGTATTATGTCTCGTGAAAATGTAACAATTAAATTGTCATAATACAATCATTCTTCGCATTCATGCGTTGAATCCTCTCAGACTTCTGAGTGTGTAACTGTATAAAAAAAATATGGAGGAGTTCACGTAGATTTTCGTGCACCAAGAACACAGGTTCAAAATACCCAACGCAGATTGGAGGTTCCTATTGCACTTTTGTTAGTTCAATGCGCTGCCGCTGATGCTTTTTCGAATGATGTACAAGCTAGTAGACCAGTAATGATGTCGAGAAAATAGTTACACTTGGAGCTGCTAATGCCGCGTATAGATGCCTTGATATGGTCTGAACAAAACATAAGTCATGTTTGGTTTACACTTGTTGGGTACCGTACCAATAAGGCAAGGGAATATCGGTTGCATAGAATCCTGTCAGCTGAAGGTGATTTGGTCTTCAGTTGATCAAGAGCCAAAGAACCATATGGCAAGACTCTTCCTCAGCAGTCGTTCAACTTGCGTGGATCGTAACTCATCCATGGACACATGTCGATGGGTAGCTTCACTGACTTTTTTGTGTTTCGTAGATTTATCTAGCCACAGCATATGTTGCTCATTTAACTGTGGTCATTTTAATGAACTCAGTAGCAAAACCATAGCAATTATGGTTATTTATTCATTTTTTCTCGTCTGTTTTGAGTACTGGAGTTACATTTTTTTTTAAATTTTGTTTCTGACGTGATTCCAGTCAAAGGTTTGCCGCCATACCAGCAAAAGAAATTTGACGTAAAAAGGTGCCGAGGATCGAGGCTGAAACGCCGCGAGTTGAGGAATGAAACCTAGTATTAGAAAGCATAATTGGTACAAGCGAATAATTCTAGGGTATTTTGAAGCAACTTCGAATCTTCTTTTCAAGAAATTGCTGGGATAGAATTTTAGGTGTGAAAATAGAATACTGCTCTCCAGATTTAGCGGTTCGTTAGAAATGAGAAATCATACAGCGAGAAACTTCTACAGATTGCATACAAAGAACCAGGAATGTGAATTAAAATGTAGGTAAAAATGAAAACTAAGCAAACACGCTATGTACAGTGGTAGTCAAAACGCAACGAAGCTAATGACATGAGTTCTGTAAGACTATCTGCGTGAACTGCACCTGGGGAATACAGGGGGGGGGGGGGTCGGATGTAACGCAATAAGGCTCCTATCGAGGGTTATTTAAAAAAAAGAAGGACCAGCCATGTAGCCTACGCATGAAAAAGTGCGAGTTAAAACTTTACTTTGACGATTCGAAATATCTTTTATTGTATTCTTTGTTCATATGTCCCATTAGAAGGTCTACTGGCCCTACGTAAATCCTCTGTAGCCTCATGATCTTTTACTTTGTGCTATAGAATTCGTCTGTGAGTAAGATTAAAAGCTAGTTCTTTGGAGATTATTACGCAGATTATCACAAAGTGAAGGGTATTACAGTGAAAGGTGATCTAGAGACAAGTTTCCTAGACACATTTGTTCTTTTTTAGCTCCAATGCATGATGTCACCATACAAGCAGAGTCGTTAGTAGCCAAAATGCTTGGGGGGGAGGCTGGTCTTTTTTTACAGACTACGAGGGCTGGTAATTTTACAGATAAATCGTGGCGTTTATCAAGTGGCCAACAAAATGCCCCCCCCCCCTCCTCCGGCCCATACGTGACACCTCTAGAAGAGCCGGATTGCTTTAAAAACAAGTGCGGTGGTCTACATTAGGCTAGGTTTGTAACGTGTCGCCGCTTTTGTCGAACAGGCTGTATGCGCAACCCCGCCCAATTTGTACATTTTGCCGCCTGGGGTCGGTCTTTTAATAGCTCAGAACTAGCTGCAGGTTACTCTCGCACTAATAAATTGCACAAGACAGGCGTGGCTCGTAGTACTTGATATGTGGTGCTGCAACTCTTTGACAAAAACAAAATCACGATTCTTATAATGGGATGCAGATTAGGTCGTTCACTTTGGAAAATTGATCTAACCCCAAATAGCATATTCACATTATGAGGGTTGAAGAAGAGGGCTAATTATTGTTTACTTGACGGATGATTGTATATACCAGTGGCCTTACAAATTCTTCTGATGTAGGTCAAAATCTGGTGGTTTCACTCCATGAATGATCCTTTCCAGAATTTATTCAGGTGTATCACCTTTTGTTTTTGCTTGTTGTATTTGTTCATTTTATCGCTGAAAGCACCAATTCAGAGTCAGAATACAATAGTTAAATTGAAAATAAAAATAGTGCATTTAGATTTGCGGTCACTTTGTCGAGATCGGCTGAGATTTAATAAATACAAGTATTTTCAATAGATCAAAGCTGTCAGTGCTTATTTCTTGGTCAGCGATCGTGTCAGGGATAGCTTTACACCGAGTCATCTTCTTCTGTGTCTTACGTTGTGTTTCCAAGTGTTCGTTATATTATACTACAAATGTGTTCTTTATCTGATTTGGATTTCGGAACACTTGCTGTTTATGAATTTTCTTTTGGGTACTTGATAATAATTGTTCTGACATTTTGACAAGGAATGTCGCTGTATTTCTTGTCGTACCCGCTACTAGTTGCAATAACATTCGAAGCATGAACATAATTATGAGAAAATTGTGGGAGCATACCGAAACAAATTGTTGGTTAACCAAGGGCCTGGGAGCTGTCCGAGTCTTATTTTCATGCACTGAAGAATTAATGTGAAGTTTAAGTGACATGTGCTGTTTTTTCTGTAAAGATAAAATATGCACCTTTTAAAAACGGAAAACGAAATTCTGAGCTTGGATCGCTGTCAAGGTGGTAAAGGCGTGAGAACTGTTGCAGTGGTTGAAGGTTGCGTGGGAGGGCCTGCTTGATTTCAGCATTCGAAAAACGCTCTGAAAAACGTCAGATATGTTTTCTGCTCGTTTCGTTTCTTCGGCCATTTTGTTTTCTTTCGTTTCACAAATAACAACATGCGTTTAACGTTGCTAGTGTGTTGAAACTACGGACACCAAAGAATACAAAAAATGCAACTATAATTGACAGTGCTAAACGGAAAGGTCAGCTAATTTTTAGTCAGTTCACTTTCCGCCTTGAGCGGCTTGAGCCTGAGCAGGACCCTTGCCAAGAACGACCTAAATATCGCTCTAACAAAATTCAGCTGACGCATCCGTTCAGCAATGAGCGTGTCCGAAAGCTTTTTGGTGCTGTAAATGCTGCATTAATGCTGCATTTTCTTCTTTTTTTTGTCCGAAAGCTGTTACCTTTTTTTCTTCTCTGACATATAGAATACCAAAATTTAAGTCAGGAAGAAGAAGAAGAAAAAAGAATTAGCTGTATAAAGCTGACAAAATGGATCAATTACTACTGATATCCAACCTTCTTATCTTTCCTTTCTTCGTTGGTCATGATCGCCAGTTGTCTTAGAATTTGGAATGTTTGCCGAATTGTCGGTTGTCTTTTTGAGTTTTTATGTTTGCTGCCGAAAACACTGAGAGAATCGCCGTACTCCCAAGTTTCTTCTTGAATTCAGCATAAAATTTAGCATTCTTGCTGAATTTTTCGATGAATTTTATGCTGAATTAATGCTGCATTAATTGAGCGAAAATTTAAGTCCGAAAGCGAAATGCTGCATAAAATGCTGAATTAATTCAGCATTTTCGTTCGTTTCGGAGCTTTCGGACCCGTTCATTGTCAATTGTTATTCGCAGTCCGCTTGGGCTGAAGGAATATTCAGAATTAGAACTGCGAAGCGGACGCCAAAAAATCATGTACCATGTATATCATGCCATGGATCCTGGATAATACTTACTTACCGCAACTGAAAAAGTATTCGACCCTACAAACTAAATATAAATCTAGCATTGAGTGGACGAAGAAAATGTTATTTTCTTGTCGTCTTTTGTTCTTTTCTTTTTATTTCTATTTATCTCTTCTACTCCACACTCTTATGTTGTAAAACATTTTGTGGTTTATAAATACACTTACTTACTTACTTACATCAAGTTTAATCAGTTCTATGTAGGCGGTAATTACATTAAGAACGTATCCGATAGATATGCAGAGGATTAAGAAAAAAACAACAGGTTAAGCCAATTTTGATTTTTATGAAAAACATTCATCGTCAGTCACTGTCACGAACAGTATCTGTTTATCGTTTTCAACTCACTTTCGATTGCACCTACATGTTAATAGCGTGAGATTGTATATCATTGTAATAATAATTTCTTTCTTACCGACTGCACATGGTGGCGTGAACGAATAAATAATATATGTATTACCGCATTTTGTAAAGTAGAATTAAGGGAGTAAACTGAAAGGAAGAAAGCAAGAAAAGAAGAAAATTTGCACTTGACAGTTTCAAATATGACCGTTGTGTGCGGAGAACATTGCGGTCGACAGCTTTCTATGTGGCTCATCAGTTGCTCGACATGTCGTGATGTGTGAGTAAAATGAAGAGAAACGCGACGATCTTATTGAAAAAAACAAACGAACAGTTCCAATCCTTCTAGAGTCTTTCTTGATGTTTTGTTTTCATTGTGCACAGATTTAGAACCAAAATAGAGCAACTGCGAGCAACTTTCAAGGATATATATATAGAACTACAAGGCTAGCCTGTGTTTGGATTTTCTCAGAATAGCTTCGTATTTCTGCTATATTTGATTGACCCGCCTTTCTGCTATTTCTATTTGACCTCATTAGACGACCTAGGCTAGTCATTGGTTAGGGGCTATTAAGGCTTCTGATAAGCAGACTTCGGCGCTACTCCATATTATTTTTGGTCTACGCCACCAAGACAAAACAGGTGGTATTTGGGGCAACGGACCGTATCCAGAACCACAGGCCCATCGTCTTATCAGTCAATAAGATATCAAGTCATTAGTCATTAGTTGGTATCTGATACCACGGTCAGACGGCGTTTTTGCAGTTATCGTGTTATCTGGCCAGTCACCTGGGTAACTAATATTCACATACCACGGTCGGACCGTGGTAACTTACAGTGGTATCTGAACAATTAATTTCATCATCATTAACACAAAAGTTTTTTGTCGAAATGGTGGGAAAGAAGTTATTTCACTCCAGATATCTAAAAGCGCAAATTGTCGTTTTTACAGAGCAACCGTAGTATCAGATACCACGGTAACTGCAAAAATGACTAATTGCTGATCCAGTTACTGTGGTAGCAGATACCATTGCATCTGCAAATCTGTCCCCAAATCTGTAATGTAAAAATTGAGATGATTCCAAATGGGATCTTTCCCGATGTTTGTATTTAGATTTTTGTAGCGAAATAGAATCGATATACTGCATCTGTAATGCACAAATTCTAGTGATTCTAAATGGGGACTTTCCCGATGCTTCATTGTAAGTAGGGCAGATATTTAGAATCGATAACGAGCAAACAAGCCAGTCTGTAATGTCAAAATTCCGATGATTCGAAATCCGGACTTTCCCGATGACCTAGTCTATCAAACCGTATCGCAGTGACGTCTTCTTCCTGCCATTAATCGTAGCTTCCTTTTTGCCATTTCCTTGCAAGTTTTTCTCTGAGGTCGTTGACTTGCATCATTATAATAAGAATGTACTCACACGCCACCCCACTACCCTTGAGTTATTTGTGGGTCTTTATAGCGTCTGGTTGGGCAGAAGGTAACGATGGTGAAATGATGTTTCGCTGTGTGGGGTGGATGCGGTAGAAACAAAAATTCGAATAGGAAATAAGCCTAATGAGACTCGTATTGTGCCAAACGTCGAAACCCGGCCGTGAATTCGATTGTTTTTGGGGATTGAAAAGTAGAACTAGTTTCTAAGGCAATAATCATGCCTCATCACCCTCGAGCTTACGAAAAGTTGAACGAGTGGTTTCAGTTAGACATGGATCTGTAGGTGTAAATGAAAATGAATAGAAAACGTAACATAGAAAAATAGCCAGTGGGCGATCTTTACAGAACAAAACAAAAATAAGACAACAAATCTTAGCCTGGTGATAGTCACACGATGTGGTCCCCCCTCGGGTGAATTTAGGAATCTCTATTCTGTAATGCCCGAATATAACAACCAAGGCCGTATCCAGGGGGGGGGGTGACCCCCCCCCCCCGAAACATGCAAAAATCATCATTTTTATAGGCTTTTCCCTCTGATCTGTGTCTTTTTTGTACTTTTTTTCCAGCCCACAGGCAACCCCCCCCCCTCCCCCCACCGAAATAAATTCCTGGATACGAGCCTGATAACAACTTAGAAAATACTAAACCCAAGTCATGCAGCACTTCGGGCTTGGCCGGGTTTCTTTGAGGACTTATTTCTTATTTAAAACGTGTGATTATAAATAATAAGGGTTCTGTAAATCACTGGACGAAAACATGTTCCTTCTAATTCTGATTCCTGTGTTTCCTATCCTGTGAGGACAGAAAGATGAAAAATCTAATCTTTGTTCAGAAAGGTTAATGAATACCCCCTTTGCCCTCGCACGGCATTTGTGATGCCCTTTCGCCGCCCTCCTCCTCAGGTGAGAAAAATTAGACGAATATTCCCTGAATTCCTCTTATTCCAGTTCAGCGCTCCAAGTGGTTTAGTTTCTGTCAGTCCCCCTCCAATCGTCTCATAATCAACATTTGTGTAGACGTAGTAAAAAGTCCGATCATTAAGATAGTAACTATCGCAAGTTTTTGTTTCATGAAAGTAGAATTAAGATGTGTCATTTTTTACAGACGCGACTCCGACCGAAAGTGAACATTTCATGAAAATAAATTTCACTCCTAATTCACTCTCTGTTTTGGGCCAAAATCACTCTCTAAATATTTTGACATGGCAACCCTGAGCTTGCTACGCTCCGGAGCGTGGTAAGCAAATAGTTAAAATTTCGGTTGGAACGGTCAGCGTAGTAACTTTTCCCGAGGTTAGAACGAAAATAGTAACTAATAGTTAGTAATGTTAAAAGGGTGGAGCACGCTCATAGTAACCGACTATTCCATTTTTGTTTTCGAAAATGACCTCTTGGGCTCGTTGAGATAATGAAACAGGCTAAATAAAAAGTACAGTAGTAAAGAAAGTCTTGAAAATGTCATATCACCTGAATTATGTTCTTTCAGCAGAAAAGGTGTGAACCTTGGTGATGACGCGAATTTTGCAGTACGCTTAAGTTTAAAAGTAAAAGCTAATGTAATATACTATTTTTGTGTGTTGTATGGTGATAATGAGGCGAACGAGGTTGAGCAGATGCAAATCTCGCTGTGTCACTGAACTGGTCTGTTTGGAAAGTTCCTCCGGATTGGTTTGCGCCAACGCGAACTGTTCACTCAATTGAGACCTTTTTTTTGTTTCATGTTGTTATAATGTTTATTGAAATCAGGTGTTAAAATTATTTGTTGATATTCGATTCTCTAAGGGCAATTGGCCAGGTAAAATATAAATAAGGAAATCCCTAGTAGTGTTGGAATGTGCATCGTCCCCTAACCGAATGTTTCATTGCAGGTGTTTCTAACGGCTAATCATGGAAGACAGTTTAACGACGGTAACCTCGGATATTTCGGACGATTCCAAACAATCCAGTGGTATAGAAAATAGTGCATTCGACACTACCAGCCAAAATGGAAGTGAAAGCACGAAAAGCCACGATTCCGAGTCGAATCTGATCGGTGGGAGCGAGGATAGCTCCGACGCTGCCACTGCCTCTCCCTCCCCACCCCAGACTCCCGCGATGAACTGGACTAAGGAGAAGGACGATTTCAGCTCCTTTGAAAGGGAGGACAATGAGAAAAGCGGTTTTTATGAGTCGAATTTGACCATTCCCGAGAAGGATGTGAAGGATTCCTTTACGCAGCCGTATAACGAGTTGCTGGTGCCGGTGAACCAGAGTAAAAAGGGACTAAGGTAAGGAAATATTCTAATAAATATCCGGGGCATATTTCTGGTGTCACTCATGTTCTGCGAAAGAAGGAGATTAGAAAGATGAGATCAGGTTATTTTAAATATGCACCTGCTCCACTTGTCGAAATTATGTCATAACTATACATTGACGGAGAAGTTCAGAATTCAAGATTCAAGTTTTACACTTTTGGATGTTTCTCGTCGCTACAAAAACAGTGGACGACAGGGCCAAGCCAGTGCACGATGGTATCCACTGCTTCCTGGCCGAAGATTGGAATTAAGTGTTTTTTTCTGGGTGTTTATGTGTTTTATTTATTTCTTTCATATACTCCACTTTTTCAAAATGGTGGGTTATAAATAAATTACTTACTTACTACATTTATGGTCATCTGCCCAAAAACCGAGGTACGATAAGCTCGTACACAAATCCCCAATCTTGGGGCAAGATGTTTGAAATTCACGGCATCTCCCAATGTAAGAGCTTGAGTGCTGGTCGAGAAATACAGTTCTTGTGGGGATATAAGGGAAAAGTCTGAGTTACCTGATTTCAGGCTGACCAAAATTGTTGAAGGAAAATACTCAGAAGATCTTTCGTAGATTGGTTGTGGAACACCTTCAGCGTCTCCAATCCAAGCAAATAAAGCGTTGATAGGGGTAAGATGGCAAAGTAGAGTAGTCAATCTTTTCTCATAGTCTTTTTGAATCGTCTAATTTGTAATTACCACATGAAGATAGCAAGATCGAAACAATTCCGCTGAAATTCAATGGGAAAGCATTTAGGCCTGCTGTTCCTACTTCCAGACCAGCTTATGTGGCTAATCCAGTTTAATCGATAGATTTGGCCTAATAGGTTCAACAGATAAATTTCCTTTTCCTTGAATAACAGTTGTCAGCCTGAGATCAGCAAGCTCGTAATTCTACTTTAAATTGTTTCCGTGGGGGTGGACTGTCCTTGCGTACAGGCATTACGCTACCAAACCTCAGTCACTGTGTCTTTAAGTTCGGGTATACCCCAAATTCCAAATAGTATACCCCCAAAATTGGGGATCGCGTATTAATTGGCCACTGTTCCTCAATGAGGTAGTTTCGCAATGATTAATAGAGTGGCACCTATGGTATTTTGATCCAGAAAAATTACGGATAGCTTTATAACCTCAACTAGATTATATAAGTTAATGTTCCAAGTTTTCATCCGTCACGATGTCTACGATTGAAAAGGATTAAGTTCAACTGTCACCCCTGCCCTTATGACGTCCTGGGCTCGCATGTGTGGGTTTCAGTGATTTCGGGGCGTAAGAGCTACAGTCATGTGTACGTACCCACATTCTGAAGGCCACTGTTCCTGAAACCCCATCCCCAGGTCCTTCGGTGTCTTTTGCCACCTGAGCAATAAAAAACAACTTTCCTTGAGCCCCCTCCCTCACATCCCGTCTGTTGTCTTGGGACTCAAACTAGCAGAGCTAAATATTCCTTGAGCCCAAGCTAACTTTGAAACGTATATTCAAGTAATGAATAAAACGGATACGTCAGCTATGATGCTTCAGCAGCAATATTTCGGCCCTACTTGGCAAGGGTAGGCTATCAATCTTCAAAGTCAACTTCGGGGAGGGAAACAAACCTGCAAGCAGAGCTAGTAGTGACCAACAGAGCCGGTTTTTGCAATTAAAGATGTTTAAAATCAAAGATACTTTTCAGGAGTGGAAAGCTTTACATAACCAAAGAAGTCGGCGAAGAGAAGAGCTGCTGTCGGAAATACTTCTGCTGGGTGCTCCTCGGTATATTACTATTGTCTGGAATAATCCTTGGAATCCTAGCCATTGGTAAGTTTAAGCAGGCTAATATTTATCATAATCATTCACTTGTTGTAGCTACTCAGTGGCCAACAGGGCTGTACAAACCAACAGCAAAAAGAGACAACATGCAACTATTAAACTAGATTTTCACAAATTTACCGGCCGACGGGACCCGCTCCACGAGCGGGGCGGGGCGCAGCCGAAGGGTTGCCTCTATCGATTTTGATGCACATCCAATGCCGGGGAGTGGGGAACTCATTGGTCGTAGCCTGATTTGCCGGCGAGCCAGGATATCTAGAAACAGCGTATGCATACAGGCATGTGTGTCACTTCGGAATAGGCCGTACTTCGCCTCTACCATCTGAACGTGTTCAGGCGACCCTGATCGATTGATGCTACAGGCAGTATGTGGCTTGGTTGAGACAACCCATCTCCTATGGGAATAAACCAGTTTTGGCGTTAATTATAGTAAGTTGCTTCCGGGGTTTTCTAACTCATTTTCGAGCAAGGGTATGCTAACTTTCACAGTTGGTGTAGGCTACACCACTTGGTTTCCTAGCCTTTGATTTCTAGCTGTTTCGAGGTCCTTTGATAATTTTCTCTTCTGTCGGTTTACGATAACCTTGAGTGTTTGTTTTTTCCGACAGTTTCATGGCAACTAGATCGGTAGTTTTTTTCTTTATATCGAAAGCTCTTCGGATTTCAGCGCAACGATTTGTAGCCAAGTGAACGCATCTGCAATGCAAAGCACATTGTTTTTCAGAATTTACGCAGACACACTGTAGCCTGTGGTTCGTGGGGGGGGGGGGGGCAGATCTCTCAAACCTGCCCCTAATTTTCCGTCACGCTCTTTCTGATAGTAGTTGAACATTCTCCAGAAATTTTTAATCATCGTCACGTTGATGAATTTTGTTGCAGACTGAACAAGAAAGGAAAGAGTACAGTATTAGAAAGAACAATACCACAGGTTTCGATGGGATCCCAAATATTGAAGATTTATTGTACTACTTGACCCAGACAAATGAATCTTGTAGATTTCCAGTGTTCGCCCAACCCCTTTATTCATTTTGATATAACCTATAACCAAGTTCAGATATGGATTCAGCATGCATGTTTACTCCAGCATCTCGTCTCTAATTTCTAATCGACTTCAGACCAGCTTGGACTTGACCACTTTACCAAATTCCTCCTTTTAGCAGTACATTCGGCGAACTGCATGCAGAGCAAAAGAGCTGGCGAACCTTTCGATCCAAACTCCCGGGTTTTCGCAAATTTTGCCCTGTCAAGGAAATAAAGTTCCTAATTGCAATCCGATTATGTCTAATCAATCTTTAGAATCTTCAAAGCTGCAACAGCGTGTCTCCTCGTCCTATATCGGCTATTCCATTGGGTTTTAGAACTTCATGCTCAATTTCCGATTGTGGCCGGATTTCGGGCGAGCCGCTTGTCCGGAAAGAAAATAATTTTCATATTTGGATTCAGCATGTTTGTTTAGGCTACCCCTAAACAAAAACTCTAATCAGCTTCAGACTAAACTTCAACTTTTCACAAATTTTCCGGTTTTGCGGGATTTCGGGTGAACCGCTTGTACGGCAAGAAAACAAATTTCATATTCGGCAGCATGTCTCTTTAACCCTTAATCGAACCTCTAATCAGCTTTAGATTGAGCTTTTACTTTTCACAAATTTTCCGGTATTTTTTGCCGGATTACGAGTGAACTACTTGTCCAGCGCGAAAAGAATTTTCATACTCGGATTCAGCATGTCTTCTTACCCCTAAATTGATTGTTCTTAACTTTTTAAAAATGTTTGTGCTATGCCCTCAATTTGAAACCCCTCCCCCACCCCCAAATGTAGGGCTACGGAGCCCATCTTCAAACTCAACCTTTCCTTTGACCCAAAGAGTCCTTGCGCCAGGTTTGAATAAATATCTCAACCCCTTTGAGAGTGATCGTGCTAACAGACGAAACTCATCACTGGTATCCCGTCACTCATGTTGTGGGATCCCAAAAGAAAGCAGGCACACTGAGCTTTCGATTACGAGGCGAATGCGATGTAAAAGAAAAAAAGATAGATCAAGAAATAATTTTTATTCTTCATGAATGTAAGGCACTAGTTCATACTTTCATGGAACGGGGAAGGGGGGGGGGGTCAATGCGGCATCGTCAATCATTTTAAGCATCAATTCTCTGTTGACTGAATTTTCCTAATAGACGCACAACAGCGAATTCGATCACAATGAATCGGGTACCAAGGTGAAGGTGTGAACTTGTAATTAACTTCCTGAATTTCGATCACATCACCTTTATTATTACCAGCTGAAGCGATAGTTTCGCTAATTGTCTATTCAGGCCAAGGCTACTAAGTCGTCATTCTATGTACTCGTTTGCCGATCTTTATTCCTCTTCTTCCGGTAGAGAAAAGAACAACTAATGTAATTACAACAGCTATTGTAATAGTATATACGCTGCGTCAGTTGATTGTCAACTGACTTTAATTGTCTGCTTACTTTACACAGGCGTTTTCTTGTAAATTATCTGTATGTACACTACGTTCCGCGGTTTTGTGCAGTAGTTGTTTACGTGTTAATTGTAAATTAGTGTAGTTGTCTGCTTACTTTAGCAAGGCGTTTTCTTGTAAGCTGTCTTTCTGTACGCCCATAACGTAGCCCACCATGAGTTATTTATTGGGCGATAGCTGTTCACGCGATAACTTTGCGTGTTCCACCCTTTTAACAATAGTAACTAATTACACACTTTTAACAATAGTAACGATTAGTTACTATTTTCGTTCCAGCCTCGTGAAAATTTACTACACTGACCGTTCCAGCCTTCTCGAAACAGTAACTAATAGTAACTATTTGCTTACCATGCTCGGGAGCGTAGTAACTACTCATCTCCTTGACGGGATTGGTCCGATTAGCACGCGGTACGATATTTTGCTGAAAATAGAAAAATATGTTCCAGCTTCGACGCCAAGGAGCCAGAATCCTTGATGTCATGCCGTAGTAGCTACAGTAAGTAGGGTGGAACACGCTCTGTATTTGCGCATCATCTGCTGAGAAAGCTGCGACAAGCTTATGTTTTTAACGGTCTGGTAGTTTCGCTCAAATAATATACCTTGCGTCCTTGGCATTTTTTTTCACACAAAAAGTGCTTTTATTGTGTTTGCTTCCGTTATTAGGATTTTGAAATTCTGAGTGCCTATGTATGTACATAGGAGCCGCAATATTAGCACAAGAACGAATGCTTAACTTTGTGAAACGATTTTCAAGGACAGGTGCTCATCTTGAATCGCCTAAAATCCTGCGAATTAGCATAACCTGTATCAGGCTGCAGTAATCCATAGGACGAATTGAAATTTGATACGGCTTGAAACATTTTTGAGTCGAATATTTGAGGTTTAGCCTTCATTACACGAGCCTCCAGTACTTAATTGACGATGGGGCATACTTGCTATGTCGAGTGCTATGTAGCTTACATGTCCAGCATGCAAGTCATTCTTAGCCTATTAGTTTGTTTGAACTTGAGACCAGACGCACTTGTAAGTATAATTATGAGCCTCGTGAGCCTCGTACCCATTCATCGGATCGGTTTATAGAACATGTTTTCCGTTTTACTAAATTTTTGTAGTGTCGTAATGTTGCCGTACCAACGTTATGGTTGCTGTGCATTATATAAGGTAAGGTACAATTTTAATGGCAAAAATAAATAAACCTGGTGTTTCTTAAAAGCATAAAAAACGACGCTTCACTAATTCTGATGTGATTTTAAAAATTATTAATACAATTCTAGCCTAAACTATTGTAAAGAAAAATATTATGAAAATATTATATATTATGGCGAATAAATCTGAACTGAAAAAAAAAGAAATCAAAAGTTTTTTTTTACTTTTTTTTTCTTTTCTTTTTTACTTTAGTTAGTGGATCCTCAAAGAGAAAAACCGAGAAATGTTCTGGGGTTTGTCCGAGGGTTTGTCAGTTTTCCTTTTCATGTGTGTTTGAATTAGCGACTCGTCAAAACATGATGTTTCGTTCTTTCAAATGTTGACTGCAGTGTTCAGTTACCCTACATACATCTCGCGATGACAAAATTGCAATAGATACAGTAAGTCGGAAAAATTATATCTGAAATGAGAACCGGCTAACACCCATAATACCCACGATCAGAATGCCCACGACTCAATATGCCCACGACTCGTAATGCCCACTGCTCAAAATGCCCACGGTTCAAAATACTCGCGACTCATAGCCCACCGTTCAGGATGCCGACGATTGAATCATTTGAGGTGTTCAGTCGGTATTAAACTGGAATTAGCGATGCGTGAGAAGCAGAAGGAGTAGACGGGTAAAAGAATGGCGGTAATCGTTGAACTGGTATTACTTCAACTATAATGTAATATACCAAATTTTGAAGAAAAAACGAATCCCTAACGTCGATCTCAAAACAGCTAGTTTTAAGTGAGAACAATAATTCTTACCTTCATGGTGCAAGATGTGGATCGCCTAGTTTCGCTTTATGTGCTGGAACAATTTTTGTATGACATTTCTTCTATTTTTTCACGCAGATAATTCAATCCTTTCTCCTCAGTGCTCAATACCTTTTCCGTCATAAACAATAAAACAGTATTGTTTTCCTGTCCCTTGTAATCTCGTTGTCCATCGTCCCAGCTCATTTTGGTCTCCTCTGTCGACAGTTTGAGCCGTCTGCATTTGGAACCAGTACGGTTTTAGCCTTCCGTGTCGGTATTCTAAGCTGGCAACATTGTGAGCTGGCGGCATTCTGGACGATTTCGATTTCGACGTCTTCGACCTAATTTGTGGGCATTTTAAATCGGTGCATTTTGATCTTGGGCATTTTGAAATGCGGGCATTCTGAGTGTAGGCGTCGTGAGAGTGGGCAAAAAGATCGTAGTGGTTTCAGGAACCACCCGAGAACCGTAGCGAAACTTTGGTCTTGGCCAGAAATGCATCTCAAAATCGCAAGTTTCTTATTTTTAACCTTTAAGCGGGCATTCGTGGAAGACGGCCTCAAAATCTGCTGCTTCTTCTAGACAGCAGGTCTGCTCTATGGTTATCTATACATAACATCTCTTCTAAGTGCCATACATAAATAAAATATGCAAAAGCACAAATATTCACATCCTTCAGTTTGCTGATTGCATAGTATCTGCCCGATTTGCTCATCGCCAGCCTTTCTGTCGTGCAGTTTTGCGACTCCGGGATTCTCAATTTCCTGCCAAGAGCAATTTCCTCCCAACCACAATAATTGGTGATCAGATTTACCGAAAAGCTCAAACAGAAGCTTTGATTGACTCATTACGCGGAACAATCCAAGGATGAAAAATTGAAAATTGTCGCGCGACACAATAACTCTTTAGCATTTTTTTTTTTTTTTTACAAGGTCGCAATCTCTTTGCGCAATTTCAGTTGTTCTGCGTGCCAAAAAAATGTGCCAATTTTAACAGGGCTTGCCGCTGGCCTGGGTTCAGGTAATTGTAAATGTACCTCTGCCATGACCTAGGAGCTGTTTATTCGGTTTGTATATTTGTGCACCCCTGCAACTGTCGAAATTTTCCATTTTCCAGTATAGGGCCACCGTGTGATTTGAAGTCCAAATACAAACATGGACTTCTTCTTTCTAATCTCGTCTTCAACTTTTCTTCACTAAAATCCGCCATTAGTTTTTTTTAGTTTTTATTCCTGTCCAGTAGCAAATTTCGATAAAGAAAGAAAACAAAAATGAAAGACGACATCCACAGTTTTTAGAAAGCAGTTCGTGTCTACAAATTATACATTTGTCATTGCTTATTACTCACAGACATTGTTTCCGGCTCAGAGAGAGAGCTTAGGAATCCTTGCGTCGATTCATCGTTCGAAGAGTGACAAGCGCTGAGCAAGGGGGCTAGAGAGTTGGCAGTTAGTAACAGCAACTGAAGAAAGTGAATGTACTCGCAGTTTTGTATGTCATCGTAGCCGTAATATTCTGCGACTTTGGTGGAAGCAAAAGTTATAGAGATTAAGTTGAATAGAGATTAAAGTAGGTTTGAAGAAAAAAACACGTATTATCAGACCGTCTTTAATGCCGTTATAGGAATTAATATTGATCCCACTACGATCATCAAAGATTAACAAAACTGGGTTGGGATGTATTTAATCATACTCCTTCAGCAAACAAGACCAAAGGCTTCGATGGGCTCCCAAAATTTTAATATTTGCTCCCGACAATTCGGTCTTGTAGATTTTCGGTCTTAACAGGCTTCTTAAACATTTTTACTTTTAACATGTACAAACAGGTTAAGGCCAATGTTTATAATCGGAGAAGACCAAGTTCGTATTTGACAGTGCAAATCGGATACGCCAGCTGAATTTCAACGAGTACAGATATATTCAGATATCCGTTTTGCGCTGTCAAATATTCAAATATAGACTCAGCGTATGGTTTACCCTATAGCCTACGTCGTATCTCCTTCCTTCCTTACTTCTGCCCAACTTCCGGTTTCGGCCGGATTCCGGACAAACTACTTGTCTGGCAAAAAACTAAAGCTCAAAAACGAATTCAGCATGTCTCATTACCCCTACATCCAACCTCTAACCAACTTCAGATTAAACTTTTACTTTTAAAAAAATTTCCGGTTTTAGCCGGATTCCGAGCGATCTATACATCCGGTGAGAAGTCATCGTCATATGCGAATTCAGCATGTCTTCTTACCCGTAAATCGAATATCTTATCAAATTTAAATAAAACTTTTACTTAACAAATTCTCCGGTTTTGGCCGGATTCTGGCCGAACTAGTTGTCCGGCGAGAAAATAAATTTCATATTCGGACTCAGCACGTCTTCTTGCCCCTAAATCAAACCTTTAATCAACTTCATATTCAACTTTTACTTTTCACAAATTTTCCGGTTTTCGCCGGATTCCGGGTGAACTATTTGTCCGGCGAGAAAATAAATTTCATATTCGAATTCAGCATGTCTCCTTACCCTTAAATCAACAATCTCAGTAGCTTTTAAAAAATATTCTTGTTTGCCCCTTAATTTGAAACCCCTCCCCCACCCTCAAATATAGGGCTACATAGCCCATCTTCGAACTTGACCTGTACTTTGACCCACACGATTCTCCCACCAACTTTCATCAAAATATTGATGAAACTTGGTGGGAGGACAACTTTTGTGATGTCATAGGTATCCCTCCACTTACGTTTTGGGATCCCCCAGAAAAGGTGCAAAACTCCCTGAGCTCATATTCAAGCTCACGACAGAACATCATTGATACTGACACTAACAGAATCTAATTATTTAAACAAAATCCCAAGGGATGTATGGCCCAATGGTTGGGAAATAGTTATCCCATGCAAATAACCTTCTTTTAATAATTTGACCTTTACATAATTAAATAAAAATATAATAAAATAAAATAACTCACCAAGCGTTTTCGCGAATCACCACACAACTAACCAAATAAAAAAGAGAAAGAAACATAATTAAAAATAATGTCTCATTTTTTTGTAATATTATAAAACGTGTTTAAACTTTACTATTATAAAAAAAATTTTGTTTGAATAAATTTATTCTCTAAATTTCAACGAATGTTTTTTTTATTTTCCAACGCAAATCTTTCAAGGTGTTTTTTGAATGAACCAAGATTCTGGTTTGAGTTTTGCGCTTCCCTTTAGTTTAAAAAGTAATTGCTTTTCTTTCCTGTTCGTTAACTTCGGGGTCTATTGTACTATCTCAGTGGTATGGAGGCTGGCAATGAGGCGAGGAGGGGACAAACAGAGATCAATTACTAGAATAAAGCCAATTCTTTCGTTCCTGACCCACTTGTAAGTGTTTTCTAACTTTAAATTCATAGTTCAGAATACCCTCGAAAGTTAAATAATGAGATGCAACACTTTTATTAAAAAGCTTATAGATAAATAACCCCTACAAAGAAGGGTCGGAAATATTGCTGAAATGAACTCTCCGCTCACTTGTCCTTTTATCACCATCTAAAAACAAAAGCTGATCACAGCCTTAAAGGCACAGAAAACTTGACTATGCAACTTTCGGCCATCAAACTGACCTGGGGGGCTTAGATAAAACTACAGGGACTTATTGTCGACAGGACCCCCCTTCTTTGTTATCTCGAACCCCCTCCTTACTGTTCCCAAAGCTAGCTGATAGGCCCTTGCCACTTATGCACTGTAATTATGCACTTATGTACTGAAAAAGTTCGCCTTTGGCCGTGTTTCGGCCATAGTATCGGGATAGTAGTCAAGAGGTCGTGCGTTCGATTCCTACTCCCGGCACACAAACCTTTTGCTTTTTTTTTCTACTAACTCACAAGTCGAATTCTCGGAAACTGCCCGGAAACTGCAATGGTCGTCAAGAGAATTTTTCTTACTCTCGATATCGACTCAGGGTACATTCTTGATATGTCAGCTAGTTTTCTGTTCCTTTAAGCGCCACAGTCTTTTACGTTTCTTCCGAAAAAAATGATCTGTCTTATAATTTTATTTTTCTCTTATTTACATGTAGGCCAACTAATTTGTTTGTCTTTTATTGTGTCATTTACGCGCATAAAATACAGGAACATTTTTAGATGATTTTATATCCTATTTTATGATCTTGTGTTATGAAGGATGGTAAATATGTTACAATTCTGACAAGTGTAGCCGGTGCCTATATTCAGTAATCGTGTTGGTTTTTGTGTTGCGAGAGCAACACTTTGGTTTTGTCGTGTTTTTTTGTTTTTTTGGGTTTTTTTTTTTTACTAGTACCCCGATTTGCGCTTATTCTTAGAAAGTGGTAAGGGTCTAACCTGTGCGGTTTTTACGGAAAGCGCGGACCTTAGGCCGGATTAATGAATATGACATTACATTTTGGAAAGCTCTGTAGAACTCTTGCCTGGGGCCAAAAAGGATGGTTTTTGCTTGTAATTGAACCAGAACCTACAGTGTGTTAAGCAAAGCTGGTGTGAAGTAAAGTGGAGTTGTAGCCTATACAGGACTATCTGAAGTTATGCAGCCAAGCTTTCGTTTCATCAAACTATGTTTCTGCTTTTGAGTGGAAGCTCCATTCTAGCAGGCAAGCAGACAGGCATCATTTTTAAACTGAACATGCACGGTAATCTGTAAGTGCGGTGCGGCAGTTCCCTGACTTCACAGCCAATATATCTTCTTTGAGTGATAAATAGAGAAATTTACAGAATCAAAGAAGTGTAATTTTCCCACGGGACCGAAAGCGCTGCCATCTGTTGTTTTTGCCCATTTCTGTTCGTGATTTCAGCTGAGTTTATCATTCCGTTTCTTACATTTGGGAGTGAGGAAGAGAAATGATATCAGATGGGCCTCTTAAACTTTAAAAGTTCTGTTACTGCTAAAGAAATTATAGCTTATCCTTTGCTCCTTTCTAGGTGGTGATATTAGAAAGTTAGTCTACGGCAAAAAGGTCAACTTTTGAACTAATACAGATAAAACAAAAATTCAACATCACTCGATAGACCTTGGTGAGCTGATCAAAGTATATGTCATCTGTTTTTTGGTACGAAAATTTCTTCATGAGATACAACAGTTCCAAAGTTTGGAGGGGTTAACTTCAGTAGTGAGGTATACACTGAAACCAAAAATAGGCCGATCCCAATCGTGAGACATGTAGGTACTTGTAAGCAACAATCGGCTGTTAGACCATAATAATCTTCGGCGATGAGGGGTTAACAACGTAGGTAGTTGGTGTACCTGTTAATCCTATTATTTCTTTCTTTTGTCGTGAGAACACTTTGGTACCATGTCTATTACGGGGAGATGGACTTGCAAGTAAGAATCGGTTGCTAGAGGGGGTTCATGAGGGGCTAGAAGCTTCTGAAAATTGGTGCACATTTTTTTACCTCTATAAATCAGAGGGTAAGAAAACTAGTCTCCTTGGTCTATCTCTCTGACATGGAATTAAGTCTTTGAGGGGTTGACCACTTTAGTGGTAGGGTACAAACTCAAACAAAGAATAGGGGGAACCCAATTGTGAGACATGTCAGGGACTTGTAAGTAACAGTCGGCTGTTATGCCATAAACATCTTCGGCGGTGAGAGGTTTCCGACCGTGTTAACGCAACGGATACAAATGATAATGTAAAACAACGACATAGTTTCGAATTAATTAGCAGAGTGGCATCTATGGTATTTTGATCCTGAAAAGTTATTGATAGCTTTATAATACAAACTAGATTATATAAGATAATGTTCCAAGTTTTCACGAGTCACGATGTCTACTGTTAAAAAGATAAAGTTCAACTGGCTGCAAAGTCAATTTAGTCCCTACTTCGGATTTTCTGGGTTTTTTTTTTACTTGTAAGCAAAAATCGACTGTTAGACCATAATTATTCTCGGCGATGAGGGGCTTGTAACTTTTGCTAGTTGGTGTACCTATTAATCCTATTATTTGTTTCTGGTGTATTTGTACTGAAGACAATTTAGTACTATGTCTATCACGGGGATATGGACTTGTAAGTAGGAATCGGTTGCTACAAGGGGTTCATAAGGGGCTAGAAACTATAGTGCAAATTGGTGTACATTTTATTTGATCTCTATATTTCTGAGGGCAAGAAAATTAGTATCCATGGTCTATCATTGTAACTTAGAATTAAGTTTTTGAGGGGTTGACAACTTTAGTGACAGGGTACACAGTGAAAAAAAGAATAGGCGGAATCCAACTGTGAGACAAGTCAGGGACTTGTAACTAACAATCGGCGATTGCACCATAATCATGAGGGGCTTCCGACTTTTCTTAGTATGTGTACCTATTTTGTTTCCGGGGTTATTGATGATAAGAAAAATTTGGTTCATGTCGTCGTTGAAGAATCGGTTGCTAAAGCATTGTCATTTTCATAAGATGCTAGAATGGTCTATGGTGATGGTCTTTCAGTGTAATCTAGGATTAACTGTTAACGCAATGGATACAAATGATAATGTAAAATAACGACAGGTTTTGCAATGATTAGTAAAGTGACATCTATGGGTATTTCGAACTAAACAGCTATGGGTATCTTTGTAATACCAACTAGGTTATATAAGATAATGTTCCAAGTTTCCACAGGTCACGATGTCTACGATTGAAAAGGATAAAGTTCAACTAGCTGCAAAGTCAATTTAGTTCCTACTTACCATTTTGAAAACCTTGATGGGTTGACAAATTCAGTATTTAACCGTTAGTGAAGAGACAAAACCAAAGTGTTGCTCTCGCAACACTTTAGTAGGCGAAGCCGTACAAAGGTTGCTGCAACACTTCACGTTTCCCAGGCAACGCAGGCCTAGTTTACATTTTTAATTCGTGTAATTGTGTATGTTGAGATATTTGCTGCATTTTCTGATTCAACTGTATACTCTTCAGTGTTGAAGGGTCATAAATAAATAATAATAATAGTCGGTACCCACTTCCGTGAGCTCTGATAGCTGAGATTTTTTTTTTTTAGTAGCGTAGTTCAGTTTTCTGGATAGGAAAATCGTCGTTTATGGAAAAAAAAATCATTCTGTTGTCTCGAGCGGAAGCACTATTGAATATTTTTTTGTAACTCGTTCGTGCTATGGCACAATTGTCGGTTAAAATTAATCACGAAACAAAATTAGCTATCAAATTAGTGAAAATGGGTGTGGGAAAAAAAGATCGATCGCACCCGGCGGGAAAGGAAGGTTCGTCTCCGTGGTCACGCCGATCCCGCATGCTATGTAAAAACAAGGATATATTTAGAGAATGTTGTCTATTGTTAATAGAGAGTTTTCGGAAACTTGCGTGAGACCTAAATACCGTACGGTAAAGTTGTAGCTCACGCTAAAATGATGATGCTGATGACAAATAAGGTGAAAATTTAGCGTTCGAAAAAGTGGACTCTGAGCGAAAAACGCTATTTTTAGCGTCACATACTTGGACTGTTAAGCGTGAAATTTCAAAAAAGCCACAGTGTAGAGTTTTTTTTTTTGATTGGATTGGAAAGAATAATGTAAGTAAAGTGTACACACTGTACAAGGGTGTTTCTTTTCCATGTAATTGGCTGCTGCTCTTCTTGACATGTTGGCGTTCCGAAAACTGAAGTTTCCGATACGTACCACCAGATGTCAGCTGAGGTGCTAACGTGAGCAACAAGCCTATTTCTGAAAACTCTCTAATATGTGTGGTCGCGATACGAAAAGGTTCTCGAATGTTCATGGTGTAATGGGTACTCGCTCATACATCCAGTCATGTAGGGGCGTTAATGGTATGCTGGAGTGTAAGCTTTAAACATCAACTCCACTAGTCACAGTTTTTTAGTCATTTTCGTGTTAGCAAAGTTCAAGGTTATTCAAGTTGTCTTTAATTTGTTAAACGCCCTTCTGCAACAAGCGATCAAAACCTGTAACTGCTTATCAATCAATCAATCAATCAAGTTTACTCCGAATAGCTAAAAGCTAGAAAAGGAATACAAATTTACAAAATACACAGACACACAAGAAACAAATTAACTAATACACTTACAAGAAATTACCAGAAATAAATGATGGAATGAAACTACGTAAAAATGCCCTGGTACTGACGTTTAGGCTTGAATTAGGGAATAATGCAGTTTTTTTTCAGCCGGAGTTTTCGATAGTGGACCAATAACCTCTGAGCAACTGACTGGAGATAAGCCGCAGATCGAACTTGGAAATAATGCCCTTGACTTCCCCGACCCTGCCGAACCTCAAGAAGTCCCCGATGACAGATTGAACAGTGTTGCAAAAGAGGCAGAGAATGTCAACGCTCTAAACAATGATGATGGTGATATTAATGCAGGTAACAGTTTTTCTTGAACCTGATTGTTGAAAAAGGCAATCCCCGAGTTTACGTCATCACCATGCATTGGCAGATTAAAACAAATTGAAAGAGCGGCTCCTCAGCTTTGTAACTATTCCTCTGTAATTTAACAAGATTTCCAACCACATCAACATATTTCAACTGCAAAGTTTGTTGTAGCCTACCTGCGAGAACCAGCGGATGTCTTTATAATAAATTATATTTTTCTTGTAGTCACCTATGCAGGGGCTCAGCTAAGGTTTTGGGTTTGGAGGGGGGATATAAGGAATGCGCCGACAAAATCGTCCAGCGTGCCGACTAATGCGGACACATAAGCTAAATTAAGAAAATAAAACTTATCGGATTTAAAGAAGCGGTGTTTCTACTTCTTTAAATCTCAAGGTTTTCTATTTTCATTTCCAAAACAAAATTGGCTGATCTAACTCCATTTGTTTCTTCGCCTTTGTTTCTTCAATTTCCACGCATCAACAAGTGCCGATGACTCCAACTCGGCAGCTATGTCTTTTTCGGTGTAGAGGAGCATAAGTGAGTCAAGTCTATCATCGCCCATGGTTGACTTCAATCGGCTTTTTACAATTTTCATCTCACTGAAGATCCGCTCACCTTGACCTGAAGTCACGGGGATGGTTTTTGCAAGAAGGAAATCTCCGTAGACAAGTGGAAGAGCACGCTTGTGCTCTTTGGCCATAGAGAAGAGCTGTGTGAAGTTCCGTTTGTTTGTCTGAGTCTGCTTTAAAACTTCCTAGAAGATTTCTATTTCCGACTTCAGTGCTCCTGGTCGTATCTGCACTGTTTTGCATGTTACTTTGCTGCATGAGTGCTACGGTAGTCGTCATCAAACTCGTAAACAGTGACGGGCTTTGCAGCTTCTTTACACTCTTCACACGCCTTTCCCGTTTATCCGGAGAAATTAAGCTAGCGACACGAAACGGGTGTTGCCGTGTACACCAAGACTGACAACTGACTTCGCGCCAACACCGAAGTTTCCGCCGACGATCTTAACGACTTCGGTTAATAGAAGTGCGAGACGTCGGCGCTTGGACTTTTGCCGACACTACTAGGGACCATCGGAGCAAGGCGTCGGCGCGCAGCGCGCAGCCAACACCGAAGTTTCTGCCGACGATCTTAAGGACTTCGGAAAATATAAGTGCGAGAAGTCGGCGCTTGGACTTTTGCCGGCACTAGTAGGGACCATCAGAGCAAGGCGTCGGCGCGCAGCCAACACCGAAGTTTCCGCCGACGATCTTAACGACTTCGGTTAATAGAAGTGCGAGACGTCGGCGCTTGGACTTTTGCTGACACTAGTAGGGACCATCGGAGCAAGGCGTCGGCGCACAGCGCGCAGCCAACACCGAGTTTCTACCGACAATCTGAAGGACTTCGGTTAATAAAAGTGCGAGACGTCGGCGCTTGGACTTTTGCCGACACTAGTAGGGACCATCGGAGCAAGCCGTCGGCGCACAGCGCGCAGCCAACAGTTTCTGCCGACCATCGTAAGGACTTCGGTTAATAAAAGTGCGAGACGTCGGCACTTGGACTTTTGTCGACACTAGTAGGGACCATCGGAGCAATTCCCCCCCCCCCTTAGCTGCGCCCCTGCACCTATGACATAGCAAATTTTAGTTTTTCGCTTTACGAAGCCTTTCTGGGTCTTCCATCCAGGCCCGTATCCAGGAATTTATTTCAGGGTGAGGGGGGCCCGTTGGTCGGACCAAAAAATACAAGATAGACACGGATCAGAGACTAAAGCCTATAAAAACAATTCTTTGATTATTTATTATTACTTGTGTCTGTTTGGTGGGGGGGGGGGGGGATTGAACCCCTCATGGCTTCCTACTCCCGACCGCGCCGCGCGTGGAAGAATTTGCGGAAAGAGAATCAGGTTATACAACTTTCGGTTTATACTTCCCGTCGTGGATAGCTCATACTAGCCCACCTTGGACAAGTAATAGCAGATTGTCTTCAAAGTATGGAGTAGCAAGACCTATATCTGTTATTCGGGAAAGGCGAGAGCGCTTTAAGCGCAGCCTTGATGTAGCTCAGCAGATGCTTTACTCAGTGTAAATTCTGTCAGTACGTAGGGTTTTCTTTTTAAGTTTCTTATGTTCTTTCCATTATTTCTGTTGACAGTAATGTTCTTTGCTTTCATTTCTTTCTTGTTCTTTTTCTTCTTCTTCATTTAATTACTCCGTCTTTGTGTACGTTTGTGCATTATGATGGGCAATTATTATTATTAATGATGTGCTTTGTATCCAAACACTAGCGCAGCTTAAAAACATTCTGGAAAGTGAAAGAAAGTAAGAGGCTTTCATATCTAGAGCGCATACAATCCGCATTGCACATGGGCACATCTGTACTATTATACAGAGAGGGCTCGTGCATCCCGTCCTCGGGAAATGGCTTGTTCTTATGAGGACAAAAATATTAATTTATATTTTATACATTTACATACAACATTTACAGACATTTTTATTTTTATTTATTTATTTATGACCCGTCAATTCAAGAAGAAAACAGTCGGAGTACAAACGAGGAAAAGAAAAACTAAACAAAAGAAACAAAAATATATTTATATATATGTATAATTATACCATATTATATTTTGTGGCGTATGGCGGAGCATCCTCTCGATCAACCAGATATTGCACTAGATATTGCTGTACTAGAAGTACCACCGGTAGAGGCGTTACTAGCCAAACAAATTTTTTTTGGGGGGGGCAAGGTATTTACCGACTGGTTGGTCATTTTTACCGACTGTTTTGGCAGATAAAAACGACTATTATTGATTTTTAAGAAAAAATCGACTATTTTTACAAGAAATTTACTGTTTTTTTAAATGGACGGTTATTACGAAAAATCGCGGCGCGCCGACTCAAGCTATTTTTTTACCGACTCGCCGATAACATTCGCCCCCCCCCCCCCCCCCACTAGTTGTGACGCCCCTGACCACCGGGGGGTAATGAGGCCTTCCTGAAACGAGTCCTCGAGGTGCAAACACTTCAACCCGAGACCATGTCTCTCCATGTACTGCAGGCGACTGCTCTACCTTTAGCCTACTCGGATATTTATCACTCTCATAAGAATGTTAGATCACACCTTGACGTGCACCAGAAACAGTCACTCACCTTTAGTAGTGTCTTAGCAGCCGAATAATTGAATTAATTATGCTGTAGTACAATCTTGTTTTCGATTACGAGCAGATGCCTCCAGACACTGTAAGCTGACATGTGAGGTAAAGCTGGTAATTAATTACCTTAAAACAAAATCCAACTAAACACGCAAACTTTGTTCGAAGTGTTGTACATTGAAGTCAGATAGTCTGACAAAATAGGTTCAGTTCCGATTTGAAGAATAATCTGTGTCAGTAATTACTGATAGTCCGTCCAGTATCTGAAGAAACCGAAAACTTGGTATAGAACCAAACGTTTCAGGATGGAGCTGATAGAAGTTGCCGAGTGTAGGAAGAGGAATGAAAAGGGGAAGGAGAAGAGATACTCAGCTTGAATCTTGCATCACTGGAATCCAAAAAAAAATTGAAAACTGAAAATTTGCTGCAGCTACACAGTTCCTAATCAGTCGGATAAATCTTTTCTTCCAATCCTTACCTAAAACACAGAACCTGATGAAATCGCCGTGGCGTGTATCGGCAGGATAGGTGTCTGTAGTTAGTTGAGTATGGCTCCCTCCTTTTCCCGGCAAAACTGATATTGCAGTCAAACAATACCCAAGCTGTGGATCTAACTGTATTTTTTTTCTTTTCTGTCGTCTGAAAACTAGGTTTTTTCCCACAAGTTCGTTTTTCCAGCTTGAGTAGTTTTGAGCCTGAAGAGGACCCTTGCCAAGAAGGGCCGGAATATAGCTCCAATAAAATTCAGCTGACGTATCCGTTTTGAGATATCAAATATGATTCGCAGTCAGCTTGGGCTGAAGTATTAACTTAACATTCCCTATAAACTTTCTTCTTTCACCCAATGGCAGAGAGTCAACCCCCAAACTTACCGTGTTTCGCGCAAATATATAAGAATTTAGTATTCTGTTTAATGTGTTACTTTAATGTTGCATTTGGTTTGAACTGTGGTGTTGTTCTAGAACTCGGGCTCCAGCGATCTGGTGATGAGAAGGAACTGGAAAGGCTCCAGAACTCCGACTTCCCAGTTGTTGACGAATTCTCTAATGCTGACGCAGTGTTGCCGATGTTTGACGAAATGGAGCCTAAACCAGAACCGGAACCCCAGCCTGAACCAGAACCAGAGCCCGAGCCAAGCAAAGCAGCAGAAACCCCTCTACCATTTGAAACTAGAGCTTCAGGCCTTCCCGTCGATGCAGAAAATGATGACAAGGAAAACGCCAACATCTCTGCGGATGCTTCAGCAACGCTAGAGCCTTTGCCGGTAGTTCGACTTGCGGGTGAGAAAGTAGAAGACGGGGAAATCGTAGTTCCCCTGCCGCCCGCGACTGAGTCAAGCATTGAGGTGAACTTGGGTCAAATCCTGCAGACCCCTGGTCCACATGGTAGGTTGCTATACCTCCCTTTTGTTGCTCAGCAGCTTCGTAGATAGGCTTGACCAGCCGACGGTGAACTTCGCTTTTTGTGGCTTTACGTGTCATGCCCAATTCACACAGAGAGCAGATTCCGCCAAGACTGGCGATATCCGTCAAGACAGGCGTTGAAAAAAACGCATCGTCAGGTCAAAAACCGTAAAGGTGTGTTCTCGCCACTCCTCGGGGAATTGAGGGGAACGGCGAGAATAGAGGGAGTCACTCCACGCGGACTCCGCGGACGGAAAAGAACGAGAACACGGAGAGAGGCTTCCAATTTTTTTTTTTTTTTTTTAACATTCAGGTGACGGAATTAGTTTGGTTTAACTGTATTTTCTTGTTTGTGTTGTTTTTACTTAATTTTACATAGTTATTATTATAAAAAAAACTGTAACCACAATTAAATGGACTTTTTTTTTCAGATCATAAATAAACTCAATACTAATATCAGAAATTCTTATTAACCATCCTTAACCTCCGTTTCTGAACAACTAACAACACGAGCGAATCCCGAAATCGATTCCCCACCGAATCTGAAAGGGAGTCCTCTTTTTATGATGCTGATGATAATCGGAGCATTCCCCATCCGTGGGACTCGCGAGAATACGGGGAGTGAATCCTGAGTCCTGTGGGAGGGGCGAGAATAGGTACGCCTTAAGTCGAAAAATTTGCAACGCCAGGCAAATAATTTAAAATACAGAAATGATTTCTGTCGAACAACTAATCAGTTTGGTTTTAAGCCTCTTATTTACGATATTGGTATCATTGAGTATAAAGAGACAATGGAATAAGAAAATACATTTCTTGGAAAAGATTTTGGGCGTATTCGCTACCCGTCTATCATACCCTGAGATTTTGCATATACGTCGCGAAACGTATTTTATATTTGACGGTGCAAAATGGACAAGTCAGCTACATTTTATTAGTTTTATATGTAGTGAACTGAAAGATAAAAATGCTGGACCCAGGACCGTCTGCTTACAAGGCAGGTGCTCTACCAACTAAGCTACCGAGGGGCTTGAGAACATAGTTCGCAAACCACTACAATAGTCTGGTAGAAGCCGGCCATAGGAACAGTGATCCCGCCCGAAGGCAAATTCATCTAACCAGTTCACATCCCTATGTCACGGAAATTTGTAATAATACATAGATGGCACTTTACACAAGGGACTTGTAGCGTGACTAATAAACCAGAGACCAATAAATCTGAGTATTGTATTACATTTTATTAGAACTATATTTCGGCCCTTCTTGGCAAGGGTCCTATTCAGAAGAATCTTTAATTGTTTTTCCACAAGTTAATTTTCCAGCTGGAGCGGCTTAAGCCTGAAGAGGACCCTTGCCAAGAAAGGCCGAAATTTAACTCTAATAAATGTAGCTGACTTATCCGTTTTGCACCGTCAAATATGGTTCGCAGTCAGCTTGGGGTGGAGGAATATCTGAAACGTATTTTACGTGCCAATATTTAGATGCCTTTTGTGGGAGTTCCGCTTTAGAGAACGAAATGCCGTAGGGGTATGTGTTTTCACATAAATACTATCAACAGTGTACAGAGAGCGTACTAGTTTCACCGTGATATTGATCTCCAGTACAACACGGATCTGGGCAGTTGCATACTATATAATATAATATAAGAGGAACGATTGTTTGTTTTTTACTTCATTGGATGATTACCCACGTTTGCCAAATTTTCTTGTGTAGGCCTACCGTTTTTCCTAGAAATAGTAGGCAAATTTTGGACTAAGAATTCCAACGGAGCGATCGAAGCTCAAGTTATTGGATAAGTCCGGCGTTGAGAGGGGGTCCCCGCCTCGGTCCCTCTATTTCTCCTTACTCTTCAGGCAAAAAATACTAGGACTTTAGTTTTCCATTGACGACAGTCTACAAGTTTTGAACACAGTAGATAGTAAATCCGACCATTGAACCCCTCAGTATAGACCTCTGTTAGTTTCGCAAAGGAATCTGGACCAAATTTTCTAGCGTGAGGAAAAACTTAGTTGGAAAGATCTTGGGAGATATGAGCCCGCTTGTGTGTCCAGCCTAAATACTAAAGTTATTTTACAGTCCCGGATGTTCTCGACGTTGAATTCAAGATCGAGAATCTGATCTTCAACTCCGCCTTCGAGAACGAGTCAACACCAGAATACAGATCCCTTTCAACCGAACTAGAGTCTGAGGTAAGTCCCATTATATCTGAGTATTTTCTTGATCGTGTATTCTACTACAATATTCGGCCAATGTCTGTACATTCTGGCTTTGAAATGTCGCTGCTTGTTACAAAATGATCCGCTAGATGCCGATATGAATTTCTTGAGATGCAGCGGGTGCGCGCCCCTACATAGACACGACGCTACGTAGACACGTCAGTAAGTGGACAAAATCCGACGCTACATGGACAAATTTCCCGACACTACGTGGACAAAAAAGAACTGACACTACGTGGACACAACGGTACATCGAACGACGCTACGTAGACACGGCGGTACATCGAACGACACTACGTAGACACGACGGTACGTCGAACGACACGACGTAGACACGATACCTGTACCGTCGTGTCCATGTAGTGTCGGTCTTCGTACCGTCGCGTCTCTGTAGTGACGTGTCCATGTACTGACACTTTTTTCGTTTCGATGTAGTGTCGTGTCTACGTAGAGACATCATCCCAATGCAGCGCTGTGGGTCGTAACGCCGCGACAACTATCAAGCGAGCGAGTTGGAGTTGCCCTTTAAAGTCAGCCTATGGATTTTGCTCCCATATTATGTTGGTCTCATGGGAAACGGCTTCTTCTTGTCTAGTATCATTGCGTGGTCCGATCCTCATTCTGATCTTCCAGAGCATCATCCTGATCAATGCTATGAGCCATTTAATCTGGGCTCATGTCATCATGTAGAGTACTAGCCTAATCGGTACACAGGCTCTCGGCAGGACTATAGTACGAATTGTTCACCATAATATCAAAATCAACCTTGATTCAGGCTGCCAAAGGAGTACCCTGTGCCGTACGCCTACGACTATATGCTTCATCCCCGAAGTTTTGCTGAAACCAGTCAGCTTAATAACACGTATAATTCGGATCAGTAGATCAACATGTTTGTCTTAAAACCAGGTCCGGGAAAACATATTAACCTCCGCTTACGCCTTGGCAGGTTTATACCCGGGCAGTCCGCTGGCCATCGATAAATGATCTGTCAATAAAGGTGTAATAATAATAATAATAATAATTTATTTCTTACCCACTTACAAAGGGAAAAAGTGGAGTACAAGGAGAAAAAACAAAGAACTACAAATAACACAAAATACAAGAAAAAGAAATAACAGTTTACCAAAAGAGGCGGATAAGACGATTGTTAGGACCAAGACGGATTGGCGCTTCATCAGTTAATTTTGAACTTAGTTTTTCCACTGAAAGAACAATATCCGTTGCCTGATATTGACTAATTAACCTTCGGTTCCGAAATGAACGTGGTAAATAAAGTAAGAACTTACAATACCGATAGTAATCCGTCTTGACCCTCTTTACGTCACCTTTATTCAGAAGCATAAAAAACCCAGCACAAAATAACACAGAATGGTCGCAGAAACTCGAGTACAGCTTTGTAAGTGCTTGTCGCCGGAAATGTCCACGATTTCCAACAATTTTAGAATACCCCAGTTTAAGCTTAATCTGAATATCCCGAATTGTCTGAAAACGAAAAGAACTTAGAGAATTGCAAACAGAAATCCCAAGCCATCGAAAAGAAGTGACTCGTGGTACAGAAAAAGAAATGCAATCCAAAGGATGAGACGAACTGACCCCATTAAATATAAGAAATTCACATTTATCTACGTTTAGCAATAATCCAATTCTTGCAAATGCAGCGGCGACGGAGCGGACAGAACGTATGGCATGCATTTTGGGTCAAAATTGTTAAAAATGTTGCCGAGAATACTCGAAATGTCGCCGAGAATCCATGAAATGTAGCCGAGAATGCTGTTTTTGTCGCCGAGATTTTTTGTGTGTATCCGAGACTGCAATGTTTGGTGCCGAGAATGACAACTTTGTAGCCGAGATTTTCACTGAAAAACGTGTCGCCGAGAAATACGGATATGTGTTCGAAACCAAAAATCTAGTTCCCGAGATGGAACAAAGTGTCGCCGAGATTGCTAGAAATGTCGCCGAGATTTCGCGTAATGTCGCCGAGAATGCATGAAATGTCGCCGAGATTTTTTTGAAAATAACATACAAGTGAAAAAAGTGTCGCCGAGACTTGGAAAAAAAAAAATACAGCTTAGAACGAAAAATCTGATTTTTGAGATCGGAAAAAATGTAGCCGACTTGGTGGTTGGTGAGGTCCTCCTTATTGTTCTATTTGTAAGTCCAGAACAAGGGTGATTCTTCGTTTTAGTACATACTCACTACCATTGTAAGTGCTATATTTGCTATTGCACTCTTGTTGGTATTAGTCTACTCAATAAACAATGTGAATGTGAACAACAGTTGCTCAAAAGTAAGATCTACAGGAAGTTTCAAAGGAAAGGATATGGCTCAGGGGAAGGGGCGTTGCGAAAGGGGGGGGGGTGCAACATTCGGTAACTTATTCGGTATAATTGCCAGGATTCGGTAGTTACCATGAACATGAAGAGGTCGAGTGAAGAACTGGTCGCAGACAAAAGGACTGATCTATGATTTCATCGATATTCCTTACTTTTATTTGTAGCCTAAAAACAAGCTCTTATCAGAAATGTCTCGAAAATTCTGCCTGCGGCGCTTTTCATAATATTAACTATTTTCCGGAAACGTGCGTCATTTAGCTAGGTTTTAAACCAGTTTTAGGGATCGCGATTTTTCGAAACCCTAAAAGCTAGAACCTGCATGGAAATAGCTGAACTTGGCAGGAAAAAACGGACTTAAAAAATCTCGCCTGCGACGCTCACTTTATGTGATCATGGCTAGTAATGACTAGTCATACAGTACCTGCTGCTGCCGGGATGTCGCTCTATCTGGTTTCTGGAAATTCTTAGGATCCTGGTGTTTTGGCTCTGCACCCAACCACAAAAATTCACTTGCGACGCCCCTGCTCACAGGTGCTAAGAAAGCTAGAGTAAGTATAGTCGTTGAAAGAAACATATAACTGAAACGCATTTATTTTACGGATATATCATAAAAAAAAGTGTTACCACCTTAAAATTTTGAAATAATGACTTTAGCACAAAAACCTGGTTCTGGGGAGCTTGACTTTGACATGAACGACTGATTTTCTCTTCCATTTAAGTCATCCACCAATAGCCTTGTATACTGGTTAGGGCTAAGGTTCAAGCATAGCAAGTATGATAGTTTGGTTCTTGCAATAGCCTTGTCACATGGTTATGGTTAAGGTTCTAGTCTCCAAACATCGTTTGTATGGTAGTTTTGGTTCATCTTAAAAGGAAATGTCAGGTAAGCAGCACTTCATAGCATCTCCACGACTGGAAGTGCAAGCCCATCTCAGAACCATGCTTGTTCATGGTTTCACATTCAAATCCAAGATCAGAGCTTCTGAGAACTTAACACGTCAGCAGGGCCAGGAATTGGCTCAAGCTCACTACTTCCGAACTGTAGTTTCAATGACTTATTAGGACTGTGATTGTTCAACTCAACTTCAGAGACAAGAAGTGGTTTATCTGATAGGTGGAAATAAACAGGAAATTTCAGTCCGGTGATGCAGCTTTTCCACCTCGAAATTCCGGCTTCCTCACTACTACAGATCCCCAGAAGCTGAGGAATATATCCTTAGCATACACGCTCCATGTACTGATTGTCAATTAATATACTTTTTCCAAATTTTGGCTATCACCCCTTGACTTCATATTTCAGGAAGTGCTCAATACTGTTCAAAAAAGGAGCTTGAGTACTAGTCAGCTGCTCCTGTTGGCTTTGGGCACGAATGATCACTGCATGGGCTTTGCCTATTCCTTCTTGAGGACCTTTAATAGCCGATTTCCCATACTGACTTCCATTACCGACAACCGCATCTAACACTTCGGAATCCATCTTCGAATTTCCGATCATAATGGCCTAGGCAGTTATGTTTCTTGATCAATGACTGTGCCCTGGAAAGGAGATCAAGTTGGGCACACATAGCACTCATCAGAAGAAACAATGGTATTCTCAAGTGTTAGGTTAATTGTGAATGAATTTGTGGTAAAACAATTAAAGATACTTCCTTAAATATCTGATTTTGTGAATTTCTTCTCTGAAAATCAGATATTTAAGGAAGAATCTTTAATTCTTTTTCAACAAACTCATTTGCCAGCTTGAGAGGCTTGAGCCTGAAAAGGACCCTTGCCAAGAAAGGCTGAAGTATCGCTCTTATGAAAATGTAGCTGACTTATCGGTTTGCACCGTACAAGATGATTCGCAGTCAGCATGGGCTGGAGGACTATCTCCAACCTTCTTTATACTCTTGATGACTATCTCTCTATGCCGATTCAGAATCTCTGGGTACCTGCGGAAGAAATGAAGAAATGGTGCCAAAGCTGCGCGTTTTACTCCGTTTACTCCTTCTTCCTGAGAATCAGTGGCGTGTTCTGAACTTAGTCATATAGAGTATTATCCCACAACTAAAAGTTCTCCTGCTTTGGAAAGTGAACTGTTTGCTAATTCAGTCTCAGGCAAGGAGTTTTTAGCAAACTCTTTGCTTCAAAGACAATCTAGATCTGTCATGGAAGAAAAGCAAAAACGGCTCCATAGCGTGGTGCCAGAGAGCCAATGTCTGCAGATACTTACATACAATTCTCAGAAAAAGAGCCATTGACAGTCAAAGGTATTTCAGTCAATTCTGACTCAAACTATACTAAAACATGAGCTACTTGAACCACTGAAAGAATTTTAGAGAGGCTGCAATGGCCTTGAACTTCTGACTTTCTTTGGTATAATAATAATAATAATTGTATTTGAAAAAGCCCGAGGGCCATATACAGGTACATGTTATTAATACACAGAAACGTCAATCAACATACAACTAATCTACGGAAAGCTTTCTATATTCCAACGCTCTAGACACAAACCTACAAATCTTACTAATCGCCTGGGCGGATGTACACTTCAGGATACCAGGGAGTGTCGGGATATACCCACCAAAAATCTCCCTACGGAGATCCGAAAGCTCTTGGCACCGGCTTAGAAAATGGCCAATATCCTCATCTTCACCACCGCAAAGGGGACACGCATATTTCCCATCCGGACTCTTCTTATTCCTATCAAACACTTTTTTTCTACCGTGGAGTGGTAGGCAATTCGCCCTCAGTTGGATCCAGTACCTCAAATAAATCGCGGGTAGGTTAAGCTTAAAATAAAATTCTGGTTCATAAACTGTCTTCACCATACTATAACTTCTAAGGGTATCCGATGAAGAAATAATTCCAAGCCATTTCTGTGTTTCCTGGTCTTCAATAACTCTCAGTACTTCATATATGAAACCTGGAAATTGATCAGGAGGGCCCAGTCCAGCATTCCAAATATACGAAAATCCAACCTCATCAAGTATGGATTTGACTTGGAATGGCCATGATTTTATTTTCCCTGCACTTAACATTTCCAAATAAGCTGCCTTCGCAAGCCTATCATCTGGCAAAGCAATTATTTTTTGCCAGAATCTAATAATTTGAGCTACCCTATGCCGTCTTAAAGAAAAAATTCCTAGGTCTCCCTTCATCGCCTGAGTGTGGGTTGTAGGATGTAACCCAAATAATCTTTTGTAATACTGCAGCTGAATAGACTCGAGCTGCGTTGCTGCGTTGATTGATATGATGTCCTCCTTAGGGAAACGTAAATACCTCACTAATGTAGCAAATCAAGTTGATACTGAAGGAAGGCCCATGAATAATACAGCACTGCACCCATGTAGACACTCGCTTCCTGAATCCTGTACTGCCTACTTCTTAGTGTTTTTCTAGATTATTTTGTCTGAATGATCTTATGACTCTAGGCAGAGGTCTCGTTTCATGGAAATCTAGAGGGACAAAAGTCACTGTACAGGATTGAGACGCAGGGGCCCTTCCAAGGGTTTCGGCATGTTGAACAAGAATAAAGGTTTCGATTGGATCCCAAAAATTCAATATCTGATCCAGACAACTGCGTCTTGTCTTAGCCAATCTCCTTGAACATTTTTACAATTAAAATTCAGAAACAGATTAAGGCCAAATAGCTACTCATCTGAGAAAACCAAGTTCAGATATGGATTCAGCATGTGTGTTTACCCCTTTAAGTCATATCTGTTTTGACGAAAACTTCCTGCCACTTCTGCCAATTTCCTGGTTTCGGCCGAACTCCAGAAATACTTGTCCGTCGAGAAAATGGTTTTCACCATCGTCCTCAGCATGTCTTCCTACCCCTAAATCGAACATTTAATCAACTTCAAATTAAATTTTTACTTTTATCAAACTTTCCGGTTTTGGCCGGCTTCCGGGCGAACTACTTGTCCGATGACAAAATGGTTTTCACCATCGTGTTCAGCATGTCTTCTTACCCCATAATCGACTATCAAATTATCTGTTTCGAAATATTTTGTTTGCCCCTTAATTTGAACCCCCTCCCCCACCCCTAAATGTAGGGCTACAAAGCCCATCTACGAACTTGACTGGTCCGACGACCCAACGAATCCAAACACCAAGTTTCATTAAAATATCTCATTCCCTTCGAGATTTATTGTGCTTACAGATGGACAGACGGACGGACGGACAGATGGACAACTTTTGCAATGTCATAGGTATCCCTCCACTTACGTTTTGGGATCCCAAAAAGTATCTCAACTATAAGACTGGCAGATATTTTGCTAACCTGGAGGATTATACTGGTTAGAAACAATAGAGAAGAAACAACAGGGCCAAACAAATGCGCAAAACTGTGTGAACTGCAAGAAAAAGTAACAACAATTCTTACAAGTTTAAGGCAAAGGTTTATAGGTCATCCATAATAATAGGAATTTGCTACGAGTGAAGCCCCCACAGTAGTTTGTTATAACTGATGACAATTAACAGCTTGAAAATTTTTGCCCGCTGCAAATTCAGGCTAAATTTTCTGAATGTTATTCTGTTTTGCCTGGGGTGCTCCAGAACCCCACGAAAGCCAGTGAGCTGATTCCCCCCCCCCCCCCAAATGATGCCTCTGATTCTAGGATTCTGAATCTCTGATTCAAGCAACTCTGGGCCTGAGTCTACCAATCCCCTGAGCCTAATCTCTCAGCCTCATAAACTTTGCTGTAGCAGGCACACTGTTACTGACTGTTACCTATCCTGCATTGTAAATGACACCATAGCAGCAGCATAGCAGGCACACTGAAAAACAACAACATAGGTTCAGACAGTGGTTGAAGAGAACATAGGTTACCTACCCTGCAATGCAAATGACATCTCGTTTTATCCATGAAATTCAATCCAAGCCCTTGGAAGACCGTGTGACCCCTCAGTGTGCACACCTTTCGTTTATTTTGAATCCTGGCAAAACAATACCTGAAACCTGGAGGTACTGAAATCCCTAATGATGTAAGAACAAAGGCTAGCAAAATTCAAGAGAAATCTCAAAAGAAGCCAGAAAAAAATTAATGACATTTTCTTTCTTTATCTCTTCTTAATCTTGACACTAAAAGCATAATCTTCAATGTAAAAGATTATTTTTCTTTTCGTTTTCGGTGGTCTAATTATATTGTCAATAGGATGAACACAATCACAAGTCCCAGCAGACGATTCCAATATAAATTTCGCTTGTCTTTTGAAAAAAACTTTAAAGTTCATGTTTTGGTAGTGGGACTGGTGGGGTCCGGGTGCACTGGGTCCACCTTGGAGTCTACCCGAAAAACCTTCTCCCCCCTGGCAACAAAAATCCGTCCGCCCTACCTGAATGCAAATATATAGGAAACTAAATATATTCTGACAGCGAGTTAAAATAAATTCTATACAGACACACGAGTTAATATAAATACGTGATGGTGGCCTTCCCTATCTATGAAATACTTTTCGTAGAAATAAATTGGGGGGAGGGTTTGGTCGGGGTAGTTCGGTACCCGAGGTTTTTTCGTACCGCCGGGGGGGGGGGGGGTCGCTGGGAAGCCTGTCTGTATAGAGTTTACATGAACTCGCTGTCAGAATATATTTAGTTTCCTATATATTTGCATTCAGGGAGGGCGGACGGTTTTTTGTTGCCAGGGGGGAGGAGGATTTTCGGGTAGACCCCTGGGGGGACCCGGACCCCACCAGTCCCACTACCCAATTTAAATATGAACTTTTAAGTTTTTTCAAAAGACAAGGGAAATGTATATTGGAATCGTCTGCTGGGACTTGTGATTGTGTTCATCCTATTGACAATATAATTAGACCACCGAAAATGAAAAGAAAAATAATCTTTTACATTGAAGATTACGCTTTTAGTGTCGAGAATAAGAAGAGATAAAGAAAGAAAATGTCATTAATTTTTTTCTGACTTCTTTTGAGATTTCTCCTGGATTTCTCTTGAATTTTGCCAGCCTTTGTTCTTACATCGTTAGGGATTTCAGTACCTCCAGGTTTCAGGTATTGCCATGATTTAAAATCCACGAAAGGCGTGCACACTGAGGGGTCTCAGAGTCTTCCAAAGGCTCGAATTGAATTTCATGGATAAAACGAGATATCATTTACAATGCAGGGTAGGTAACCTATGTTCTCTTGACCCCCTACTGTCCGAACCTATGTTGTTGTTTTTCAGTGTGCCTGCTACAAAGTTTATGAGGCTGAGAGATTACGCTCAGGGGATTGTTAGACTGAGGCCCAGAGTTGCTTGAATCAGAGATTCAGAATCCTAGAATCAGAGGAAATCATTTGGGGGGGGGGGGTCAGCCCACTGGATTAGTGAGGTATTTACGTTTCCCGAAGGAGGACACCATATACCAAAGGAAAGTCAGAAATTCAAGGCCATTGCAGCCTCTCTAAAGTTCTTTCAGTGGTTCAAGTAGCTCATGTTTTAGTATAGTTTGAGTCAGAATTGACTGAAATAGCTTTGACTGTCAATGGCTCTTTTCCTGAGAATTGTGTGTGCACACCTGCAGACATTGGCTCTCTGGCACCAGGCTATGGAGCCATTTTTGCTTTTCTTCCATGACAGATCTAGATTGTCTTTGAAGCAAAGAGTTTGCTAAAAAACTCCTTACCTGAGACTGAATTAGCAAACAGTTCACTTTCCAAAGCAGGAAAACTTTTAGTTGTGGGATAATACTCTATATGACTAAGTTCAGAAGACGCCAGTGATTCTCAGGAAGAAGGAGTAAACGTGTCCGTAACGACTCAAACTCAACAACTGAAGTCCTGAGTCAGCGCAGCTTTGGCAGCATTTCTTCATTTCTTCTGCAGGTACCCGGAGATTCTGAATCAGCATTGAGAGATAGTCATCAAGAGTATAAAGAAGGTTGGAAATAGTCCTCCAGCCCAAACTGACTGCGAATCATCTTGTACGGTGCAAACCGATAAGTCAGCTACAGTTTCATAAGAGCGATACTTCGGCCCTTCTTTGCAAGGGTCTTTTTCAGGCTCAAGCCTGTCAAGCTGGCAAATGAATTTGTGGAACAAGAATTAAAGATTCTTCCTTAAATATCTGATTTTCAGAGAAGAAATTCACAAAATCAGATATTTAAGGAAGAATCTTTAATTGTTTTACCACAAATTCATTCACAATTAACCTAACACTTGAGAATACCATTGTTTCTTCTGATGAGTGCTATGTGTGCCCAACTTGATCTCCTTTCCAGGGCACAGTCATTGATCAAGAAACATTACTGCCTCGGCCATTATGATCGGAAATTCGAAGATGGATTCCGAAGTGTTAGATGCAGTTGTCGATAATGGAAGTTAGTGTGGGAAATCGGCTATTAAAGGCCGCAAGAAGGAATAGGCAAAGCCCATGTAGTGATCATTCGTGCCCAAAGCCAACAGGAGCAGCTGACTAGTACTCAAGCTCCTGTTTTGAACAGTATTGAGCACTTCCTGAAATATGAAGTCAAGGGGTGATAGCCAAAATTTGGAAAAAGTATATTAATTGACAATCAGTACATGGAGCGTGTATGCAAAGGATATATTCCTCAGCTTCTGGGGATTTGTAGTAGTGAGGAAGCCGGAATTTCGAGGTGGAAAAGCTGCATCACCGGACTGAAATTTCCTGTTATCCACCTATCAGATAAACCACTTCTTGTCTCTGAAGTTGAGCTGAACAATCATAATCCTAATAAGTCATTGAAACTACAGTTCGGAAGTAGTGAGCTTGAGCCAATTCCTGGCCCTGCTAACGTGTTAAGTTCTCAGAAGCTCTGATCTTGGATTTGAATGTGAAACCATGAACAAGCATGGTTCTGAGATGGGCTTGCCCTTCCAGTCATGGAGATGCTATGAAGTGCTGCTTACCTGACATTTCCTTTTAAGATGAACCAAAACTACCATACAAACGATGTTTGGAGTCTAGAACCTTAACCATAACCATGTGACAAGGCTATTGCAAGAGCCAAACTATCATACTTGCTATACTTGAACCTTAGCCCTAACCAGTATACAAGGCTATTGGTGGATGACTTAAATGGAAGAGAAAATCAGTCGTCCATGTCAAAGTCAAGCTCCCCAGAACCAGGTTTTTGTGCTAAAGTCATTATTTCAAAAATTTTAAGGTGGTAACACATTTTTTGATGACATATCCGTAAAATAAATGCGTTTCAGTTATTTCTTTCTTTCAACGACTATACTTACTCTAGCTTTCTTAGCACCTGTGAGCAGGGGCGTCGCAAGTGAATTTTTGTAGTTGAGTGAGGAGCCAAAACACCAGGATCCTAAGAATTTCCAGAAACCGGATAGAGCGACATCCCGGCAGAAGCAGCTACTGGATGACTAGTCATTACTGGGCATGATCACATAAAGTGAGCGCCGCAGGCGAGATTTTTTAAGTTCGTTTTTTCCTGCCAAATTCAGCTATTTCCATGCAGGTTCTAGCTTTTAGGGTTTCGAAAAATCGCGATCCCTAAAACTGGTTTAAAACCTAGTTAGATGACGCACCTTTCCGGAAAATAGTTAATAGTATGAAAAGCGCCGCAGGCAGAATTTTCGAGACATTTCTGATAAGAGCTTGTTTTTAGGATACGAATAAAAGTAAGGAATATCGATGAAATCATAGATCAGTCCTTTTGTCTGCGACCAGTTCTTCACTCGACCTCTTCATGTTCGTGGTAACTACCGAATCCTGGCAATTATACCGAATAAGTTACCGAATGTTGCACCCCCCCCCCTTTCGCAACGCCCCTGCCTCTGAGCCATATCCTTTCCTTTCAAACTTCTTTGTGGATCTTACTTTTGAGCAACTGTTGTTCACATTCACATTGTTTATTGAGTAGAATAATACCAACAAGAGTGCGATAGCAAATATAGCACTTACAATGGTAGTGAGCGTGTACTGCAACGAAGAATCACACTTGTTCCGGACTTACAAATAGAACAATAAGGAGGACCTCACCAACCACCAAGTCGGCTACATTTGTTCCCATCTCAAAAATCAGATTTTTCGTTCTAAGCTGTATTTTTTTTTCCAATTCTCGGCGACACTTTTTTCACTTGTATGTTGTTTTCAAAGAAATCTCGGCGACATTTCATGCATTCTCGGCGACATTACGCGAAAAATCGGCGACATTTCCAGCAATCTCGGCGACACTTTGTTCCATCTCGGGAACTAGATTTTTGGTTTCGAACACATATCCGTATTTCTCGGCGACACGTTTTTCAGTGAAAATCTCGGCTACAAAGTTGTCATTCTCGGCAACAAACATTGCAGTCTCGGATACACACAAAAAATCTCGGCGACAAAAACAGCATTCTCGGCTACATTTCATGGATTCTCGGCGACATTTCGAGTATTCTCGGCAACATTTTTAACAATTTTGACCCAAAATGCATGCCATAAGAACGCGCTAAACCGGCCTCAGTTCGGCTAATAAGAAGCAAATCGTCAGCATAAGCTAAGTAAGATACGTCTGTGAATCCTGTAAAACAAGAACTACGTATACCAGACAAAACATTTTCAATAGAAGCATTAAAGATATGAGGGGAGAGAACTCCCCCCTGTCTAACTCCACACTTAACTGGTATATGTCCGAAATAATCACCACTTCCTGACTTTAATCTTAAATAAGAATTTGAATACCAAAACTTCAGAACCAGAATCACAGACGCATTCACACCAAGTTGACTAAGAGAATACCAAGCTTGAGCATGGCAAACACTATCGAATGCTTTAGATATATCAAGGGTGCAAAAATGAAGACTATAACTATTCCGAGTGGCTTCCTTAATAAGCTGAGCTAAAACACGATGAGCATGTTGACAGCTCAGACCTGACCTGAAACCGAACTGGTTAGCCTCATAATTGACAAATTCATCGATATGTGGAAGTAGAACGTACTCAAATAATTTGCTTAGAGTACAGGCGACGGTAATTGGCCTGTAAGAATTACACGAATTTAGATCTTTTCCTTTCTTTAAAATAGAAGTAACACTTCCACATAAAAATGAATCAGGAACAATAGACCTTGAAAGGCACATCTGAAATAATAACTGAAGATGTGATAGAAGTTCAGCTGACTTCGGATCAAGATGAGCCGCACAAATACCATCAAGGTCACAAGACTTTGACTTTAACCGTCGAAGAGATTTCACAATATTAGATTTATCAACAGGTATAACATGTCTTTGGCTCACACTATTAGGAAGAACCTTCACCACTAAAGCATTAAAACGGCTATGAACATCATAATTAATCACGGAAAAAATGCGCGTATAGTGTTTAATCCACGACAATCTTGGAATAATATCACTAGAAGAAGAATCTTCGAGTTTCGACGCATTGAGCACATTTTGCCACTGATTACCATTAGTCGGAAATTCAGCGCCCGAAAACCGAACTGCACGAAGATGACGTTAATAAGCCAATTTTGTTCTCTGCTTGATGCTAAAAACTTGCCCACTAGAAGGTCTACCGCAAGCAATCCACATTTTCAACCAAAACTTGGCTTGGTTCTTCACTTTCTTAAGTTCTGGATCACACTTCCAAAAAGTCTTACGGGTGTTAAGTCGCACGCGAATCAACGGAACAGCTATTGCTTCAGCTTGTTTAATTGAAGAAACGATATTTCTGTAGTAAGAGTTTAACTTACCACGAGCATCACTGACAAAATAACCAGCGCCAAGAAGATGATAAGGCACCGAAATAGTGGATAACAGAAAAGCAAGAGTCGAAAAATAGAGTGACCAATTTGCATTACCCCAATCACGTTTGCAAACCCATTTCTTAGGCTTGGGAGGAGCACTGAAACTGATTGTAGAGCTGATAGATAGATCTAAATTAAGGGGGAGATGGTCATAGTCTCTTTCCTCATCGTCGACATGAACATCAGAGGAATGAAGAAGGGGCGAACACACACAATGGTCCAAATCAGAAACTGCACCACTATTATGGATATATGAGAAGCTGCAATCTTTATTTATAATCCTATGCGCAGCTGGTAGAGCATTTAGCAGGGTCTCAGATCGACTGGATGATATGTGAATGTTGCAGTTTAGATCACCGGCAAGAAGCCATGAATACCCAAGAGATTCAATTCCGCTAATTAGACCTTGTAGCTTATCACAAGACTTGGCAAAACTCGAGAACGACTGTACCGACTTTTTATCATGCGGCAGGTAAGCATTAATTAGGACAGAGTCACCAAGTCTTACAGCTAGAAAATGCTCAGATGAGTGGTAGCACACCGGTGATAAATCTGCAAGAGTCCGTCTGATATAACACGCGAGGCCACCAGAAGGCCTACCCCGAGTCCGTCTAGCATTGGTACTAAACACAATGTGATCACAATTCCTTCGCAAAAAGTTCACGCTGCAGGTAGGAAGCAAGTGTTCTTGCAGGAGAAGGACATCAAAACGGCTCAACTTTTCCTCCAGACTTGGCATTTTATCTTTAGTCCCGTTAATGTTAAACGAGCACACCGAAATTTTGTGAGAAAATGATATTTTAAATGATAAATCATAACTAACATCGAGTTGTTGACAAGTTCTACGCGGGCGCGTAGGGAAGATTTTATATGTTCTGACAGTCAAAATTTTTTATACAGAGCAAGGGGGACGTACCAATTTCTTTGCTTCCCATCAAAACTTGATATCGTGGATAAGAAAAAACTTCTGTGTGTAATAACGAGAAGACATCCACTGATTCCAGTAATCCACGAGGGTACGAATTCTTACGAGTGCAACACGTGTCCTTTCACCTTAGGGGTTTGGGCCTTTACCTTTGGTCGTCTTTTGAGCATGTTTGCTTCTTGTCGAAGTGCAAGATATTATGTAATGTGTTCATTTAATTATTTGACTGCCGAAAAGGGCCACACTAACCTAAACAAAACAAAACAAACATAACAAACAATCCCACATAGGCAAGGATATCTTCATGAGAGGTCCCTAAATATCTACAAGGAGAGAGTTCTTTGAATGAAGGATTCTTTGAACGATGTGTGTCCCACTGACGCAAAAAACATGGGTCAGTAACAAGTACAACACCATCGGCGTTTTTACACGACACAGTTGTTGGCCACACACTTCCGAGTGTTTGTGTCGCGGAAACACGATTGTGTGCCACACAGTCGAGCCACAAGTTGAAACTCGCGGAAACGCCGTTTAGTCTTTTTTTTTGTACTGTAATTTCAAATAAAAAATAAATAAAAGTCAAGTCCATGTAAAAATCTCAATAAATAGAACTCCAGGCTTTCTTCCTTACCATTCCGTGTAAAAAGGATCCTCAGTGTTATGTCTACATTCTGAAAGCTTTTAATTTTATTCTTTTGAAGTTGTTTTGATACTAAATTTGAATGTCCCGCCAAAATCGAGCCACAAGATCGACAATCACCTCAGCTGACCTCTGCAGTTGTTTGTCCAATTCGAGTTACAAAGCCAGTCAAAAACACACTTGTGGGCCAAACTACTGGCCGCGGAAATACTCTTTTCGAGCCACAAGCGACCCAGTAACTGTTGGCAGGGGAGCAGGGAAAACGCCTAATAGGGTATATCGATCGCCTCAGCTACCTCTGCCGTTGTTTGTCCAATTCGAGTTACAAAGCCAGTCAAAAACACACTTGTGGGCCAAACTACTGGCCGCGGAAATACTCTTTTCGAGCCACAAGCGACCCAGTAACTGTTGGGTGGGAGCAGGGAAAACGCCTAATAGGGTATCTTACATCTGTGATTCTTTGCATCTGTGGGACAGTGATCGCTATCAGTTTGGGGTTGGATTCGTTCGTGCGAATATTGCCCATTCCGAACATAGGTTTAAGGTCACTTCACACTAAAACAGCTCCCTTCACACTAAAACAGCTCCCTTCCCATCGATAGCCTTTCTGCCGTTACAACGACGAAAAAAACGAGTAGTTCTCCGTAACCTAGCCTAACGTAAGACAGCGTAAAAAGATGTAGCATAATTTAATCAAATGGGTAGCTTGATAGAAAGATTTGCCATCGTGCTCATGAGATCTTTGTCAATGTTTTGCTAAGTTTCCATCGACCAAAGCGATAAGACCCACAGATGAAAAAAAACTTCAACAAATTTATGCTTAGCCTACGCTATCCTGCAGGGTCCGCTGAAGATGTAAAGGGACAATAATCTTGATGACTATCTCTCCCTTCCGATGCAGAATCTCCGGATACCTGCGAAAGAAACGAAGTAACGGTGTCACAGCTGCGCTGACTTGGGATTTGAGTCGTTGAGTTTGAGTCGGTACCGACACGTTTGCTCCTTCTTCCTTCCTTCTTCCATGTTTTGGACTTAGTCATACAGTGTATTAAACATAAGGGATGACGGAAACGTAACCTAAGTTTTTACGCGTCTGTCTGAAAGGACCTTTGCTCACCTTGTTGATTCGCCTTTAATAAAAGGCTCCGGCTCATTCCGTGCGCAGGCTTTAGTCCTATGACAAAGCAAATTTGTGAAGACATCCAGCTTTTACATTCACATTGTAGAAACAAATTCTCATAATGGAAACAAATTCAAGTCCAAGGTCTAAATACCTAAACGGTACTAAATTTTCTAGATTCTTTTGTTCAAATTTGACACTGTTATAGCCTATAACACGTTCATCTGTCCATTTCTACCCCAGTATTTACCCCGGTATTTGTTGTTACAATTCAGGTAGGCTACGATACGATGGCTTACAAATTCGAAGCCATCACTGTCCCGAAATAGTTTACCCGGTCTGCGATGCCACGCTCAATCCGACACTTGTGATCCGTTACTATGTTTTTCCTTGTTTCGGCCATTGTTCTCTAAACGTATTTGGGCATGTTGACGTACTCGGAACTGGGAGTGCCGATTGATGAACACAAATCATTTTTTAAGAGCCATGAGTCATGCCCACTGCTGATTCTGAAAGAACAGTTGGCACAGAATTGATTCCATACGTGCGTACAGTAAGTTGCGACAAAAGAAACATGAGCAACCCTTCTTACTTTTTTCGGTACTAATACGATGGCAATTTACTCCAAAACATGGGAAACCTGTTGAAAAAAAACCATTTCGTTCTACCTTCCGGTTTTGAAAGGAAGAAGAACCTCAAAAGAAAGTTGAGGAAAGACCTTACATCAGGTCCCGGTTATACAAATTTTGAAAGTTCGGGATGAAATACTCTATATGACTAAGTCCAAAACATGCCACTGATCCTCAGGAAGAAGGAGTTAGCGACTCCGTAACGACTCAAACTCAACGACTCAAATCCTGTGTCAACCAATCACGGCGATCTTTGGGAGCAGATGTGACACCACTTCGGCCTTTCTTCCGCTAGGTACCCGGAGAGGCCGGAGATTTTGTATCAGCAAGGAGAGTCTCAGTTCTCAGTTTTATGTGTCTCAGTTCTCTTGGCTAGACATTGTCCCCGTTTGGGAAACCAGGGGGATGGCTCCGCTGGATATTACGTCCCATCATCATGATGGGTGTTTTCACGTTGACGCCATCCATCTTGACGGTCATTTTCGCGTGAATAGATCGACGCTGAATGGGTCTCTCCCTTTCAACGACGCTCCTCGAGCTCTGTTGAAAGGGTAGGGGAAGGGGGCATCTTCCTCTGTCTCACTTTTCTTCAGTCGAGACTTTATGATTAGATTAGTGTTTTATTTTTGATGTCATGTAGTTTTAGTTTAGTATATAGAGTGAAATACCTTGTTTGGTTTACTCACGATTAAATACTTAACCCGTTTTCGTGTGGATGTCATCATCCAGTGACATTTTCGCGTGGATGGTAACTTCCGTCGAGCTCAACAGCCATTCACGCAAAATGTCCCCTAGCTCAGTGGCCATTTTTGTGTAAGAAGTTCAACGAGTGACGCCACTATCCAGCTGGGTGAATCTCTCGTTCGACAAGACGACGGAAAATGTCGCCCAGACCATTAAAAACACTTCCGTTGCTACAGAACTTTGTTTGCATAGCCTGGCTTCTGACCGGAAGTGTTTCATTGTTGTTTGCAAGTATTACTTCAACAATCTCTGCACATTACTTGGCACCGTGGCAATCCTACTCGAAACATTTTCGGATCGTTTGCGTGTACACGTCATTCAGCTGCTACGTTAATCGCCCGGCCAGCTCATTGCGCAGTTAGCGCATCACGACAAGCCAAGGGGTCATTTCCTTTTGCTAATACTGTCAAAGATGAGATCATCTTTAACTCAGATTTCTTTTTTTTAGCTTCGGAAGATTCTCAACCTGACGGAGTCGACGACACATGACTTCCGTCTCAGCGTTATGCAGTTCAAGTGAGTGTTCTGTTGCTTTCTACAAGCGTCGAGCCTTCGTTGGTTGATGCTTGTTCTTCTGTTTTCTAATGACAAGAGAGCTAGTGACAGTGACCCCCTGACTGAATGCCTTTCTGGTCCTTTCTTGTACGTTCCAGAAAGTATCCAAACAGTTCTCGTGAGCTCAAACCCCGGATTGACTATCCGGACGCTCGTCCTTAAAGCTCACCCTATCCGTTTACAATTACAATTACAATTAGGTTTATTTCTCCATCAATATCTTCTACAAACCAAAAATAGTGCTGGACATGTCAATACAGTTAAAAAGATCAACCAAGGAGTTACAGTTGTAACCTATGATTGATATATACAATTCACTGTTCAAAATACAATTCATCAAAAAACGAACATGAATTAAAATGACAAGTCTTGAAAACAATTAAAAAAATAATTGGTCATAATTGTAATTACTATTCTGATATTTATAAAAAGAAAAAAAGGAAAAACAAAGGACCCTTCTTACTAATCTTTCTTAGGCCTATTCAGTCTTTTCGATTATCGCTAGCGTCCTTATGGAATTATAAGGTTCGGAAAATCCCCGCCCTTAGCCATTATTTCGTTTTGAACCTATGACTGCTTAGTGATTTCGGAAGAGCCGAGTTTGTCAGTTTCGCATCACAAACTTTGCCGAAAACTTCAAAGTCCGCTAAGTCTTCTAAAGGAAGCGCATAATAAGCTTTAGAGCTTGTTTTTATTTTTAGAAGACTTGGTAGGCCGACAGTCCATCTTGTGTTTCGGAATCCTTCTCTTTTGCATGGTGTTCTTACTTTTAAGCAAGGCGCTCAAAGTTCTCAAATCTTGCGACCAATCAACGTTTTGGAGAGCGGGATATATTTATATTTTTATTTATATATTTTCGAAAAACCATGTTTCTGAACGGGATTATCGTGGAAAGATTATTTCTCGAAAGTCTCGTGCTTTAACAAGTCCGGTTAAACCCCCGGGTAAATTTTGATAAAATGTTGGACCATTTTCATGAAATGGCCAGCGAGCCGCCGTCACGCATTCATATTTAACTAGCGTGTCTAGGGAAATTGTCAAGTACTTGCGGTCAAAACTGTAATTTCTGATAAGATTCTCTAATTTCCTAAATATTTGCATTCGGGTGTTGGGGGGTCGCCGGGGGTTCTCGCCTAGACCCCCACAAATATATTTTCAGGAAGTAATTTTTTGAAACGAAAGAAGCAGAGAGGAGATAGCCAAAAGCAGAAACAGCATATATCGAGGACCTCTTTAGTGTATGGACATTTGGCTACTAAGTACCATACAAAAAGTAGCCATACTCGCTTATTTAGAACTTTTTTCTTGTTAGGTCTGGAAGTGTTATCTGCCACTTCAGACTTGGCTGGATGCTTCTTCCGGGAGTGATCGGGGCACCTTCACCGTTTACGCCAGAGAATCTTCGCGATATACTAGCAGCGAACTTAATTGCAAACAATGGACAGTTGTCGAATTATGTCATATCGGTAGACACCATCCTCATTTACAGTAAGTATTCTATTTACTTTTTAAATCCAAACTGTGGTAAGCCTATTTTGTTTGGTAGGGAACTTGAACATGCTAGCCCGAAATCATATTTTCGTGTTTAAACCAACAATGCTCAATCTCTCCATAATAGAAGCGCTCCAGCTGTTATAATACAAAAGTTAGGAATAAATGGACAAAAAATGCAATATAAGACTATCGTCAGTTAATCATTGCGTTGGATACATGGCTTGTTTTTTGTATCTGTTTATCTTCAGTCTTCATGTAACTTGCTGTTATTTACTCGTAAAAAAGTTGTTAAGCTAAAGCTTTTTTCACTTACTCTTTTTCCCCTTTCGTTATTCCCTGTTATAATTTTCGTGGGTCTATCTTTTATTCTCTTTAAACTTTCGTGTTTCTTGGCTACTCACTTCCCAGGTTGAATTCGATAGTGTTGAAAGAAATTCATCTGTCCTCTCTTTCTGATTAATGTTTTATTCACTGCACAAAAAAAAATCTGGCAGTATTTGCTGCTGGGATTAATCTTGTCTCTAAAATGACAATTTTATCTATAATTCGGATTAATCTTATCTTGCAGTATTTACTATTGGGATTAATCTTGTCTCTGATGAGATAAGATTACCTCTAATTCGGATTAATCTCATCCCAGTAGAGATAAGAATAATCCCAGTAACAAATACTTTAATCCTTACTCGGAGAAACCTTTTACAGTGAATCTGTACTAAATACTTGACTGCTAGCCACTTGTTATTTACTCTCTGATCCATCAGATTCTCCATATTCCCGTTCAGCGCTTCCAAGCGGACTAGTTTCTATTAATCCCTCTATACCTCACCATCAGCACTTTTTGGCAAACAGAAGTTGCGTTTTGTTATGCAGTTTCGCTTAACAGCGTTTTTTGGTAAAACAAAAAAAAAAGTTTTGATTCATGCCGTTTTATTTGTCCATTCCATTTGCTGTAGTTTTGAACCTGAAAAGCTCAAACTACAAACTACCTCGCAAATGTAGTTTGACTAGTAGTTTGAGTTTCGGAAACAAGAACTCAATAAAATGCAAGTAAGACAACAAGAGCCAAACTACAAACTTTGACGAAACAGAAGTGAATCCAAAAAAACGCAACCATATTAAATAGATCACAGGTTTACGAGTAGAAAATCTGCAATCTGCTGCTCAGGTAATGAAGGTTTTCCATATGCTTCGTTAGTAGAAAGTGAAAGTTATCCACTATCTTTTGGATCCGACTTTTTACTATATCTGCACTACACTGTAAAAAATTTCTCCGAATAAGGATGCAGCTTTTGCTACTGGGATTAATCTTATCTCTATTGGGATAAAATTAATCCGAATTAGGGATCTCAGTAAAAACAAGATTAATCCCAGTAGCAAATACTGCAAGATCTTTTGTGTACAGTGTAGTGTTGATTATGCGACAATGGGGGATTGACAGAAGCTATTCCGCTTGGAGCAATGAACTGGAATAAGGCCAATTTCCAGTATGTACTTTTTCATTCCCTTTCTCTTCACGTACCTGGGTATGGTCAGTGAATGTGAAATGCGCGACTTGTTTTAAAGCCCATATAAATTGTATTAGCTTCCATTGTATATAGGGTTTATTATAAAAGAAAAAAACTAGTAACTTCAACACCCTCCTTAACTTTTAACCTTGAGAAACTAGCCTACATAACACTTTAATAAAGAAAAGGAGTAGAAAACCGTGACCGTAACATTCGTAATCCTAATCAAATCTTTCGCTATTGCTTCGTAGAAAACCGTCTTGTCTGGCAATGGCCCTTGTTAGACTCAACCTGGAACAAGACCAAAACGTTTCGATGGGATCCCTAAAGTTTTGATATTTATTGGCCTTTCTTATCCAGACATTCGGGGCTTCTAGAGATCTGGTCTTCGTCAAACTGCTTAAACATTTTACTATTTATCACTAATTAGCCTTTTGAAAATAAAAATAAAACTAAACCGTAGTGGGGAAAAATTGCCGTCAAACGGCTCAACTTTAGACAAAACTGTTACTTTTAGCAAATTTTCTAGCTTTGGCCGAATTCAGGGCGAACTATTTGTCAGGTGAGAAAATAATTTTTATACACGGATTCGGGATGTCTCATTAACCCTACATCAAATCTCTAATCAACTTTAGATAGAAAATTTACTTTCAACAAATTTTGTATGTTTTTTGTATTTGTGTATGTCCGGAGAGATTCGACACGGAGATTCGCATTTACGAATTCAGCATGCTCCTTACTCCTGTATCGAACCTCTAATCATCTTCAAGTAAAACATTTACTTTTAACAGATTTTCGTTTTTTTCTGGATTTCGAGCGAGCTGAATGTTCGAGGAGAAAATAATTTGCATATAAGGTTCAACATACCCTTGTATCAAATCTCTAATCAACTTCAAGTGAAACCTTTACCTTCAACAAATTTCCTGCTTTGGCCGGTTTCCGGACGAACTGTATGTTCTTGGAGAAAATAATTTGCATACACGAATTCGGCATGTCTCCTGTACCCCCCTGTATTCAACCTCTAATCAACTTCAAGTAAAACTTTCATTTTTAACAAATATTCCGGTTTTAGCCGGATTCCGGGCCAACTGTTTGTCCGCTGGGGAAATACTTATCATATAAGGATTCAGCATGTCCAGATACCCCTAAATCGATTATCTCATTATTTTTTAAATTATATTTTGTTGGCCCCATAATTTGACCTGTCCTTTGACCCAAAAGAACCCTCACACCAAGTTTGAACAAAATATCTCGTTCCCCTCGAGAGTTATCGTGCTTGCAGGCAGGCGGACAGATGGATCACTTTTACGAAGTCACAGGTATTTCTCCACGCTTGTTCGTTTTTCTAGCTTGAGCCTGAGGAGGACCATTGCCAAGAAGGGCCGAAATGTCGCTAGCATGAATCTCAGCTCACATATTTCTTTAGCGTAGTTAAACATTCGACGTTGTTGTGTTTCCCGTTCGCTTAGAAAGGAAATCCTTGTACGGTTGGATGAAGCTATAGTTTTTTGTATAGAATAGTTATAGTTTTCTTTCTTTTTCGTTTCGCGTACTCTGCTTCTTTTCTTTTTACTATGTCAAGTATGATGATTAATAAAATGCACTCGTTCATTCATAAAGTATTCCACCCTTTTTACAAATAATTACTACAGGTAATCTTTCACCTTCGAAACCTTCGAAAATATGAGCCGGAAGCTCGAATTTTGAAAATTAAAGGCTGAGGTTACTTGAGCAGTTTATGACGTTGTTTTCCTCGGAACTGAATGAAGGCTGTGATTTGCGGTTTGTAAGAAGTACTTCTTTGCTTGAATGACGGCTTTTGACACAGGACAGTTAATGCTCGTATTAACTGAAGAGCTGAGCGGTCAATGGTGATTAGTCACCTTTGGCTGATTTCTAGATAATCGCATTCAAAGTTTGGAAAGTTAGTGTATCAGAGGCAATCAACTTTTTTGAACGAGTATCTCAGTAGGGAGTCATCTTGCGAAAATTCTCATAGCAGAGGGAGAAAGAGTGCACAAATTTGTTCTGGAAGACCCAATTTGTGAAAAGTCATCACCTTTTGCGCTCAGCTCTCTAATTATTTATATCATTTTGAATTTTCACGCGTAAAAGCTCCCGTCTCTGATCCAACCTTTCTAGTTTTGCGGTAATCCATGTAGAAGCGCTCTTCCAGAATCCGCCCTTCAAGACACCCCTATGTCTGGTTTGCAACGCGAAATTTGAGTATTTAAATACATTAGGCTCCGAAAGTGGAGTTCGGGAGCAGATAATATGGTATCTGATACCACGGTCTAAAGTCGTTTTCGCAGTTACCGTGGTTATCTGATACCACGGTCAAAATAGTTACCATGGTATCTGGCCAGGTACCGTGGTAACCCCAAAAACGACTAATTGCAGATCCAGTTACCGTGGTAACAGATACCATGGTATCTGCGAAAACACAGCGAAGGCATCACTCAGAAGTCTTGTTTTACAGCCAATTCTAAATAAATATGTTTTTAGGAGTCACAGATCTCTGTGCGCCAGAACCAAACTTCTGCGAGCTTCTAACCTGTGGGTTCAGCCTCGACTTGCTCTCATTCACCTGCCAGTGTCCATCTGGCTACTTCCTCTCTGAAGACGCCAGCTTCTGCAACCCTCTACAGGATGACTTGCCATGGACTCCCTTTGCAGAGCAAGTGCCTCCTGCTGTTGAAAATTCAACGCACACAGACGACCGCCATTTCGAAGATGTGTTCCTCGTTCCTACCAACAGCTCTGAACCGACAAGCGTTCAAATTGAAAATGGGTTTGTGCCGATCGTGTCAGAACGCGATGATGGGGTTAAGGAAACAGAAAAGGAAATTTTAGACGCCTTCAAAGCAGAAGGTGAGGTCACTGTGGACAACAACAACAACCAGACAATTGTCGATTTCGGGGTTGAACCGAGAGTGCCAGCTAATGTGACTAAAACCAGTGCAGACAGCAGCCCAGACATCGTCGACCTCGGGAATGAGCTACGAGTGCTTACCAGTGACAAACCTGAGGCAAATCAGACCAAAGAGGTGGCTGACGGAGTAGATAGTGTCGCACAGTCTGTTACTGGGGATTCGGCAGCTGAAAATAACTCGTCTGACAAAGCCGATGCTGGAACAGTTGCAGCCGTTGCAACCGGCTCCGAACGAAATGAAGCAACACTCGAAGAGAAGACGTTGGGAATCAGCTCGCCCATTGTTGAGCCTTCTGACGACGAGAACATTGCGGTATCGGATGCGGAACTAGAGGTAGCCACGGACCCGACCATCAGGGAGCAACCAGAGGAGAAGATGACAAAAGTTCTTCCTGAACAGGAAACAGTTGAAGGTGGTAAAGACGTCTCTCCTCCCACAAGTGTCAATGATGAGCTGCAAGAAATAGACGAAAAGAAACTCGTGCCTAGTGATGGCGACGATATTGTAATTGGCACTGACGAACTATTGTCCGATGAAGCTGGTCAGCTCGCTGGCCTGGAAGAGTTTATTGAAGAGCTTGAAGCAGAGGTAACAGAAGAACTAGCTGCTCTAGGAAATAATGTGACAGTTCTGTCGATCACAATCAACGAGACGTCTACAGTCAGGAGTGAAATCACGACAGCGTCTACTGTTGTCAAGTCCTTGGATGTAGTTCCATCACCGGCTGAAGCGGCAAGCAGTTCAGTAGTTAAGCCTGGTGAAGAGGTCTCTACCGTTACGAATGCGGATAAGACAGCTCTTACTATGTTGTCAAGGAGTTCATCAGCCAATCCTGCAGACATTGTCTCAGATGCTGCTGAAACGGTCAGCACTCCAGCACTTCAGACACCTGAAGAGGTGACGACCGCCAAGGGTGCCAGTACGACTACTTCGATTATTATATCCAGCAATACAACAACCAGCCCAATAGTTGCTCAAGCGGACAGCAGGCCAGCCGTCAAGACCCTTGAAGAGGCGGCTCCAACTGTTGCATCCAGCAATACATCAACCAATCCAGCAACTGCTGAAACGGCCAGCATTCCTGCAGTTAAGTCACTTGAAGAGGCAATGACCCTAAAGAACAATGTAGCAGCAGATGAATCAAAGATAAACGTTACTGCTACCCCTGCCAACACTGCGCTGACTTCAGATAAAAACTCAACTGTCGCTCCCGATACTGTGATTGGAGAAGAAATTGAGTATGTAGAGTATGATGAACCAATTGACAATCCAAGCAGCTTGGGATTGGAACCCATGTCTCCTGAGCTCGCCAACGAGACAGCGATTGTCGTTGATAAATTAGACGATGCCACCTTCTTCCGCCGCACAATTGAAGAGGCAGCTGCTGACCAAGTCGTTCCAACCACTGACAAGCCGTCAATCGAGTTCCTGTCCGAACCATGTGGTAACTGGCCTCTGAATCTGGAGTCGAGCGTTTTCTCGTCGCGACTTGGAGCAAGTTTGGTTCAGTGGCCGTCGCTAGTGCGTCTTTTCTTTGTTCAGGGAAGGAAGTCATGCACAGCGACCGTCGTGGACAAGGAGTGGGTGATAGCGTCTTATAGCTGTATCAAGCGAAGGTAAGGCTCTGTTATTTGTTCCCGTCTCTGTATCACGAACTGCTGAACAACCGGTAAAGTCAACCTGATCACCAGTTCATCTGTGTTCTTTGGTAGGTTGTGTTCCACGGAAGTTCTTTCGAGTTACTGTGATAAAAGAAGGAGCAGCCCTATATTTTGGTAGTTATTATACTATCTCGAACGACAAGAATAATAGTGCAGACAGACGTCACCATTCTGACGGGAACTCCTGCTGAATAGATAGATAGTTGTGATCACTTATGTAATCATAAATTTAAAGGACACCTCTTACGTATTCTGCCTTTTATTTTATCATTAGCTCCCCTATGGAATTACAGACTTCAGAAATCCACACTTTTCGCTATTGTTTCGTTTTGCACCTATGACTTTTTCGCTCTTTTTCGGCCAAGTCGAGTTTTCAAGTAAGCATCGCAAACTCTGAAAAAAGTTGCAAGGTCCGCCGACAACTCTTTGAAAAACAAGGGCATGGGAAAGCTTCAACAGGGATCCCAAAAAGTAAGTGACGAATTATGATTTCATTGAACGTTGTCCGTCTTCTGTTAGCACGACACCTCTCTAAAGGGTTGAAATATTTTATTCCTACTTGGCATGAGACTCTTAGGGCCAAAGTATAGATCAACTTCGAAGAAACATGCCGAATCCGAGCATGAAAATCAAATTCTCGCCGAACAAGTAGTTCACCCGGAATTCGGCAAAAACCGAAAAATTTGTGATAAGTAAAAGTTTAATCTGAAGTAGATTAGAGGTTCGATTTAGGGTTAAGGAGACAAGCTGAACCCGAATATGAAATTTATTTTCTCGCCGTAGAAGTGGTTCACCAGGAATCTGGCAAAACCCTAAAATTTGGGAAAAGTTAAAGTTTAATCTGAAGTTGATTAGAGGTTTGATTTAGAGGTAAGGAGACACGCTGAATTTGGATATGAAATTTATTTTCTTGCCGGACAAGTAGTTGGCGCAAAATCCGACCACAACCGCCGGATTAAAACCGAACGATATTCAGCTTTCGAACATGCTAAAGATTAAGTAGAGATTCGGTTCCTTGGTAAGGAGACAGGCTTAATCCAGTTTTGGCCTTTTTTTCCTTGGTGGATAAGTTGGCGAAATCTGCCAGAACCCGGAAAAATTGATCGAATTTAAGGTTCGCCTCTCGATGTCACCAGCTCCTTTGCTCTGCATGCAGTTCGCCGAGAGCAGCTTACTGCTAAAAGGAGGAATTTGGTCAAGTGGTCAAGTTGGTCCATTAGAAATGAGATGTTGTGTTTCGGACTCCCTTTCTTTTGCTTTTTTTTCCCACTTTTAACCGCGGCGTGCACAATTTTCAAATATTTTGCGTCCGGCATCCGCGTCTGAGAGCGGGATGCCAGGGTAGAGTGGACTAGCTCTAACTAAGAGGCGAGGCAAGTATTGGCTTTTTCGAAAAAACAGTATTTCTGAGACAGTTTATCGTGACAAGATCAGATCTAGTAAGAGTTATTTCTATTCAATTTTCTAACCGATTAGCCTAGTACTGTTAGCGTTTAAATAAAATTGATTGATTGTAATGCGCCCGACCATCATAAGTAAAGTTTAACGATCGTAGCTCTTGTGGAAAGAAAATGTCAAGAGGGAGGAGTTAAATTTTCTTATCAGGCGGGACTGTAGAGCCAAAATAATAAACAAGAGCTGCAAGCTCATATGGCACTTGCAAGGCTGGGTCAGAGGATGAAAGTAGGAATTCTTCAGTTCGTGGGTTTGTTGTGATTATTTGTAAGCAAAACCCTTGAGATGATGGGTCCTTGGAAATCACGAGAACGTATCGTTTGGTAAGACATTTGGCTGTGATGATGCGCACTTTAGGGGCGCTAGAAATTCATCTGTAATCAAAACTCTTGAAGCAAAAATGATGATGAGCTCATCGGGAGAATGAAATGTATATTTTAATCAAAAGTATCATTTGTACTTTAAGAAATTCAGTTCTAAGCAAAACCCATGAGGCAAAAATATTCTAATCATGTCAAGTCTCTAATGTTCAAGTTTCATGGTCCTAGCACATCTGGAAGTACTTTAACTGGTGATGACCGGAATTCCGGACCCCCCTTCCTCCCCCCACAGTGCTCGAACCCGATCCAGTTCTGTCACTGATGAATCTGGGGCTTGGGCTTGTTCTTCCCACCAAGTTTCATCCCAATCGCTCCACTCTTAGGGTGTCACAAGATGTACGGCTCCCCCCTGACTCCCCCCCCCCCACAATAATCGGATCCGGTTCGGATCCGATTAATATTATTATTAACATTTTTATCCGAGACACGAGGTCTTTCCAAATATCAAGTTTCATTAAGATCTGATCACCCGTTCCAAAGTTATACGTACGTCTAGATTCTGGATTCCCCTTCGCTCCACTCCCCCCACGGTGGTCGGATCGGGGAAGTGACTATTTCCAAGTTAGTTTGGTCTGCTCCCTGGTACGCTTGCCAAGTTTCACTGTCCCAGCCCACCTGAAAGTAATTTAACTCCGTATGACCGGAATTCCCCCCCCCCCTCCAACACCCACCACAGTGCACGAATCCCGTCCGCGTCTGCCAATGATGTACCTGGGGCTTGTGCTTGTTCCTCTCACCAAGTTTCATCCCGATCCCTCCACTTTGAGCTTGTCATATGATTTCCGGTCTCCCCCCCCCCCTGCGCCCCCCCCCCCCCACATTCATCGGATTCGGTCCGGACTTGAAATTGAACATCTGAGACATGACGTCTCACCAAATATCAACTTTCATTAAGATCCGATAACCCGTCCAAAGTTATGCATGCCACTAAATTCCGGATTCCGGCTCCCCTCCGTCCCCCCACGATGGTCGGATCGGGCAATTGACTATTTCAACTTAGTTTGGTCGGGTCACTAATATGCCTGCCAAGTTTCATCGTCCTAGAATATCTGGAAGTACCCTAACTCGCAAACACCGGACTAACCGACCGACCGACCGACCGACAGACCGACGGAAAAGTGATCGGTATATGGCACTTGGCCGGAAGGCAAGTGCCATAAAAACGACTGTTTGTAAGAAAAAATCGACAATTTTTACGAAAAACCAACTGTTACCAAGAAAAAAAAATCAACAATATCTAGGAATCAATTTTCAGAGAAGAATTTCAGATATTTAAGGAAGAATCTTCAATTGTTTTTCCACACGTTCATTTTCCAGCTTGAGCGGCTTGAGCCTGAAGAGGACCCTTGCCAAGATGCTCTAATAAAATGTAGCTGGGTCATTCCAGCGAAATAAAGCCAGCCAAAAAAATCAATTTCTCAGATTTTGACGAATATTTCTCAAAATGATCTACCAGGGTCCAGGAGATTCCCCAATTTTTTTTCGGCGAAAAAAAATTTGATCGGACTCCGACGAATTTTTGAAATTTTCGGCCAAATATTCCATTTTTGATGGTCGAAAAAGTCAATATTTTCCAAAAATTCGGCAAGAACTAGGGGAAATCAACACGAACTTGAAGTTTTTTGAGCGTCTTACCCACCCTTAGAACTTCAAATCTTGAGATGTTCAAGTATGTAGGAACTCTTCTTTCCCTTTTACGGTAATTTTGGCAAGGTAATGTAGGAAAAGTGGGTCTTGGTAGATTCACTCCAGAAGAACCGGCCAGATCGCGAAAATTCTGAGATTCCCCATGGTAGTAGAGTGAAGAACGGAATACATTTCTGCATTAGCACTTTTGTGGCCATCGAGCCAGAAATGGTCTTAAATAGCGATGTTAGAAAACTGAAATACTTGGGGTTATTTTTATGACAAAATGAATTAGTCTCAAAACCTAAAAATAAAAATTGAGACATGAATTTCAGTTTCCAACTCTCGACTGTTAGACCACAACTTGCCTGGACCCATTCTTAGCTGTCCCAGGGCCCGAAATCTTCTCTTTGGCCTACTTTCAGAAACTTACTACAATGCATGCTTTTGCTCTTTTCACGTGTAAGTTTGCAAACACCAAGGACACAACGGAGGCAGTATCATTTTTGTTTGCTATGTTCAGAATATGAAGTTATCGGAGTCTGCGCTCTTGAAAGACTGATTTAGTTTCATTAGGGACGTTTTATGTCGCTAGTGGAGCTAGTGTCCATGCCATTCGATTTTGTGTGTAAGTTTTGTCAAATCTTGGCGCTACTCCCTAGTGTTATTTTGATCTGTCTTAACCAACTGTCCATCCTATGCGTGAACAAAACGTGTTCCGATTCATCGTAATCATTTCCCGTTTATCAGTCTTCCTCCAAGTTTAACTGATGACTTTGAAGTTTTTAACCTTTAATTTTTAGCCCCTCCTTCTCAGTTACGGCAAAAAAGTTGAGCAATTGAGACAAATTAACAAGAGCTAAAAGCTCTGGTTCAGAGGATGAAATGCCTTTTCGTGGGTTTGTTCTGTTCATTTGTAAGCAAAACCCTTAGATAAGAATGATCATGGACCCTTGGAAATCATGAGAATGTATCGTTTGGTAAAAAGGTGTTTTTATTTCTGGTCTTGGCTGTAACGATGCGCACTTTAAAGGTGCTAGAAATTATCTGTAAGCAAAACCTTCGAGACAAAAACAATAATAGGCCCTTGGAGATCATTGATATAGATCGTTTGGTCAAAAGTATTTTTTTCACTTTTCGGTTAAGATGCGTACTTTAAGGGTGCTAGAGATAAATTGTTTCAGCAAAACCCTTTAGGCAAAAGTTACCATGGGCTCATGGGGATCATGAAAATTTGTAATTTGCTGAAAAGTGTTTCTGTTTTACTTTGTGGTTCAGATTAGTACTTTGAGGAAAGATTGGATTGTCTAACTAACGACTTCTAAGCCAATCTTATCGAATCTCTAATTTCCCAAACAAATGTCATCGTCCCAGCACGTCTGGCAGTACCTTAACTTGCGATCACAGGAGTTTGGGACCCATTCCAGCTTCCCTCACAGTGCCCGGTTCCAATCCGGTTATGTAAATCATTTATCAGAGCATTTGTTTGTTATTCAAGCCAAGATCCATCCCGATCCCTCAAGTCTAAGCGGGTCACGTATTTTCCGGTCCCCCTTCCCAACAGTAGCCGGATCCGGTCCGGACATGGAAAAGAACATCAGAGACATGGCCTCTGTTTAATTAATTTCGCTGGAATCCGATCACCCGTTCCAAAGTCATTCAAGACCCAATATTCCGGATTCCCCTTCCCTCCACCCCCCACGGTAGTCGGATCAGTAATTTTTTTTATTTCCAAGTCAGTTTGATCGGGTCTTGGATATGCCTGCCACGCAACCGTACGGCAGACCGCCCGACGGACCGACAGACGGAATTGCGATAGGTATATGGCACTTGCAAGGCTGGCTCAGAGGCTGAAATGTTGAAGCCGCCTTTTCGTGGGTTTGTTCTGATCATTTGTAAGCAAAACCTTTGAGATAAGAATGATCATGAGACCCTTGAAAATCACGAGAATGTCATTTGGTAATAAGCATTTTATTTTTCAACTTGGCTGTAATGATGCGCACTTTAAAGGCGCTAGAAGTTCATTTGTAAGCAAAACCCCTGAAGCAACAAGAGCTACGAGCTCATATGGCACTTGTACGAGTAGGCTGTACAAGAAAGTAGATGAAAACGTCACAAAATACACCCGCCATCCAAAAAGGCGGTTCGGAAATAGAAATAGGATATTTAGTTTCACTCATTTCTGAGCAGTTCCGGCATCGTCTCGATTGCAAATGCACATGACTGTTCAAACTTTCAACCCAATAAATCCATTTGTTTGATCCCTAGACGTGCTACACGATTTCCGGTACTCACTCTATTTCCACCTACCGTGGCCGAATCTGGTTCGGAATAAAAAAAAATCGACCACCTAAAGCATCTTCGTTTATACCATCTACCAAGTTTCACTCGAATCTGAGCATTTTTGGAAAGTTCCGGTACCCCCCCCCCCTTCCCACCAACGTTGTCGGAGCCGGTTCGGGCCCAATCTCTTAATTCCCTCATCAAGTTTGACTGAAATTGGAGTATAGCCTATCTGCAAGTTTCCAGTACCCCCCCCCCCCCTACCTTGGCCGAATCCGGCCCAGACGCCAAATAACAAATCTAGGCCGCATAAACTCGGCACTGTCGAATTGCATCTCATTCGGTCCATCCGTTTGGTTTTTGTGCATGTCAAAAGTCCCCCCACCCCCAATTCCCCTAATCGTGGTCGCATATGGTTCGAACGCATGTTTTACATGTCGAGGCCATCGATTCGTATCACCCATGAAGTTTCACTCGAATCAGACCACTCGTTCGCAATTTATAGAAGTCCATATTTCTCTTCTCTTGCTCCCCCAAAACTGCTCGGATCTAGGAACGGAAGTTTCCGGGGGTATGTTGTGTCAGGTTTTTAAGTCAAGATAATTCGGGTCGCTAATATGCCTGCAAAGTTTCGTTGTCGTTTTACATCTGGAACTATTCTAACTCACGACTACCGGAATTCCAGGAAACCCCCTCCAACTCCCCCCACAGAGCCCCGAAACCATCTGGCTCCGTCAATTTCATCTAGGCCTAATGCTTGTTCCATCCATTAAGTTTCGTCCCAATCCCTCTACTTTTAGAGTTCCTTGAGTTTTCCACCCCCCCCCCATCCCCACAGGTATCGGACCCGACTCGGACGTGACACTGAACGTCCGAGGCGATAGCTCACCAGACAAGTTTCATTCAAATCCGATCACCCGTTCAAAAGTTATGCACGCCACTAGATTCCGGACTCCCCATCCACCCACTCCCCCCACGATGGTCGGGTCGGGGAAACGGCTGTTCTCAAGTCAATCTGTTCGGATCCCTGACATACCTGCCAAGTTTCATCGCCCTAGGACATCAGGAAGTATGCCGAACTCGCGGGATCGCTAGAAATCCGGACCCCCACCCCAACTCCCCCACAGTGCCCTGATCCGGTCCGGTTATGTCAATGACGTGTCGAGGACCTGTGCTTGTTTTTCCCACCAAGTTTCATCCCGATCCCTCCACTTTAAGCGTTTCTCAAAATTTCCGGTTCCCTCCTCCAACTCCTCCCAGTGTCATCGGATCCGGTCCGGTTATGTCAATGACGTGTCTAGGACCTGTGCTTGTTTTTCCCACCAAGTTTCATCCCGATCCCTCCACTTTAAGCGTTTCTCAAAATTTCTGGTTACCTCCTCCAACTCCGCCCAGTGTCATCGGATCCGGCCCGGATTTAAAGTGAGGTGTCTGAGACACAAGGTCATCCTAAATATCAATTTTCATCAAGATCCGATCACCCGTTCAAAAGTTATGCACGCCACTAGATTCCGGACTCCCCATCCACCTACTCCCCCCACGATGGTCGGGTCGGGGAAACGGCTGTTCTCAAGTCAATCTGTTCGGATCCTTGACATACCTGCCAAGTTTCATCGCCCTAGGACACCAGGAAGTATGCCGAACTCGCGGGATCGCTAGAAATCCGGACCCCCATCCCAACTCCCCCACAGTGCCCTAATCCGGTCCGGTTAGGTCAATGACGTGTCTAGGACCTGTGCTTGTTTTTTTCCACCAAGTTTCATCCCGATCCCTCCACTTTAAGCGTTTCTCAAAATTTCCGGTTCCCCACCCCAACTCCCTCACAGTGCCCTGATCCGGTCCGGTTATGTCAATGACGTTTCTAGGACCTGTGCTTGTTTTTCCCACCAAGTTTCATCCCGATCCCTCCACTTTAAGCGTTTCTCAAAATTTCCGGTTCCCTCCTCCAACTCCCCCCAGTGTCATCGGATCCGGCCCGGATTTAAAGTGAGGTGTCTGAGACACGAGGTCATCCTAAATATCAATTTTCATCAAGATCCGATCACCCGTTCGCAAGCTAAAAATACCTCAAATTTTGGCTTCACCCTCCCTCCACTCCCCCCCCCAGATGGTCGAATCGGGGAATTGATGATTTCCTATTTAAGCTGGTCGGGTCCCAGACATGCCTGTCAATTTCCATCGTCCCAGCACGTCAGGAAGCACGGAACTCGCGGGATCACTACAAATTCGGACTTCTCCCCCCCCAACTCCCCCAAAGTGAGCGGATCCGTTCCAGTTATATCAGTCACGTATCTAGGAGTTTTGCTTGTACTTTCCACCAAGTTTCATTCGGATCCCTCCACTCTAAGTGTTTTCCATGATTTCCGGTTTCCCCCTCTAACTCCCCCCAGTGTCACCGGATCCGGTCTGGATTTAAAATGGAGGGTCTGAGACACGAAGTCCTTCCATGTATTAAGTTTCATTAAGATCCGATCACCCGTTCGTAAGCTAAAAATATCTCATTTTTCCTATTTTTTCCGGATTCCCCCTCCCTCCACTCCCCTCCCGATGGTCGGATCGAGGAAGCGACAATTTCTAATTTAATCTGGTCCAGTTCCTGATATGCTTGCCAAGTTTCATCGTCCTAGCTTATCTGGAAGTGCCCGAACTAGCAAAACCGGGACCGACAGACCGACAGACCGACAGACCGACTGACGGACAGAAATAACAATCGCTATATGGCACTTGAGTAAGCTCAAGTGCCATAAAAAAACTGCAAAGATCAGAAATGATAACAAGTCTGTGAAACGCAATCTTAGTTTCTGGAAATCTATCAAGATACCATAGTTACATTTTTGCTGATACCATGGTATCTGTTACCACGGTCTAAAGTCGTTTTAGCAGCTATCGTGGTATCTGGCCAGTTATCGTGGTATCAGATATTCAGATACTACGGTCCGACCGTGGTAACTGGTCGTGGTATCTGAAAAGTCATCTCACTTTCATCAAATTTTGTCAGATTGGTGAGAAAGAAGTTTAGCATTTAGTGATGTAACTAGATGTCTTTTTTTCTTTTGGGATGACTTCCAAAAGTGCGATCTCGGCAATAGTCGTTTTTGCAGAGCACCGTGTATCACATACCACAATAACTGCAAAAACGACTAATTGCAGATGCAGTTACCGTGGTAACAGATACCATGGTATCAACAAAAATGCAACTCCTGATTCCCCCTCGGGATCCGTGTCGAAAGACACGTCTGACAAGGGCCGCACTGACTGTGCACAGCGAGAGCATTTAGCGATGAAAATTGAGTAAAATTTACCAGCATTACAATTGAGGCGTGTTGTTTTATTTTCCGGATTGAACCGAACAGACGTTCTTGTGCGTTCATCATGTTTCAGAAACTTATTGGGATTTGTATTTCTTTATTTCTTAAATTATTTGTATGGTGCGAAATATGTTAATTCGTCCATCATGTGCAACCTGTCAGACGTAGATCCGTAGGTTTAGAGAAGCGCATATGCACCAGGAAGTGTCATTTGCGTTGCTTTCTCCTCCTCATTCTCCTCTTTTACAGCGACAACGAGACAGACCCAACAAAATGGGTGATCTTCGCCGGTGGTCCTGCAGGAAGAGCACGTGCCATCACGTCCAACACGCAGATTCGGACTGTTGAAGAGATCATTGCACACCCTGGTGCTGCTTTAGGCATCGATAGCGGCAACACGGCCCTTGTCAAGCTCAGCAAGCCATTCTCCTTTAGCGACTCGCTGAGAGCCATCTGTGTGACTAACCACGCCGTAGAGACGAGACAGGCGTGCACAGCCGCGGGATGGCAGCAAGGTGTTGGACGCGGAGGTTGGTTGGAATTTTAATAAGGCGTTTGAAACATGTGAATAATTTATTACGGCTTAACTCACGGGAACAAGAGGTTGTAAATAACTTTACGGCTCAATGTACTGCATCGTAAAATCCCCCGCGAAACTTAAAGAAATTTGTAGTAGTCTCTTGCTTATTGGCGTGGTGATTGGTGGAACTTGTCGGACGTTAAGTATAGCAAGACTTTGGATACTTGCTTCAAGCATTGGTCCCTCCAGTCTAGCCTGGTTCAGAGCAAAATAACAGTAGTGTAGAGTGTAGAACCCTATTAAGTATTTTAGTCTGGTCAAACGCGATCTGGACTCTGAGCATCACCTTATTCTGGACGGATTCTAGAGAGATCCACATTTCTTCCTTTCGGGCATAGCCTCTTGTTTTGCGATTGTCATTGTGACCACAGTGTCTAAGGCTTTTTAGATTTCCTTGCGCGTAGTCCCAGAGGGGTCGCCTGCTTGTGGTGTTTAGGTGTACCCCCTCCACCATATCCCCCGTTCACCCTCAGGAGAAGTGAAGTCAGATGAGACCGGAGTTGTGTTAGGTCAGGCGGGTTTGGCGCCTGGGTCTCCTTGCTAGCATCTGGCCTTGCCCAACAACTTCTGGTTCACTGCGCCTCCCCGTCATCCTCCATTCCTTCCCCGACCTCCTTCGCCTCCTCCGTTTCGCCTCAACCCCCTCCCTCGGTACCAGCCAATTTTGAGTGAGCAGACCTCCCCGACCACCTTAATTTCGCCTTCCCCCCCCCTCCTCGGTACGGGATATTTCGAGTGAGTAAGCTATGGGAAAGATTTCTCCCTGCTTGGGCCCCACGGGTAGAGCCAAAAGTCGCATATTGTTTCCCTGTGTAGTACTTATCCACACATGGAATGAAAAATGCCTTAGCTTTCCCAAACGTTTCCTCATTTCTCACTGACTCTGTTGTCGAAGTGCATGGCAAGGCAAGGCAAGAGACACGTCACGACTGACTGAATGCACCGTTTCTCTGCTGTCTCTCGAGATTATGTCATCGCTCCTCTTGACGAACCTGACCACATCTGTTTCCGATAAAAGGGGAGAATCTGTACGCAGTATAGAAAACCATATGTCGAGAAGAAACAAACGTAACAAATTCACGATGGTTTTATCGGTTCGATGGGAGAGGTCAGTTCAGTCGTAGAGCGACTGAATATAAGTATAAAATAGATAGTTTCCCGTCCACTTCTTGCCCACTTTTGCGACACGTCATAGCAGAAAGCTTAGCTGGTTCGACAACTGCAAGGGAGAGGCCCATCTTCACAAACCGAGAGGTTCACAGACTGAGAACTATCGCGAGCTCGAAGTACCGAACAATAATGATAATAATTTATTTTCTGTCCGATTAAAAACAATGATAAAAAATGATTTGAGCATAATAAAGTAAACAGAAAAAGGACACTCATCTCTGATATAATTTACCGACTTAAAAGACAGAACGTGGTGTAAGCGGTCTTTGGATCATCAAATGACCATGTAAAATATGTATGTACTACCCGTTTTTCAATTTCAATTCGATTTGTTTCGAAAACCGATGCAACGGTCAAGCCGATCTGGTGGTTCTTGTCCATATTAACACTAATTATATACAAAAGATAGACATGATAAAGACAAGTTGGCGGTGAATCTACAAGGAATTGCATGCATCGGCGATCTTAGCTCTTGCTTCTGTCTCAGCAATTTCGGTCGAAGGACGAATACACCGCTTTGATACCGCAATGGCTCCTGAAATGACTGTTTGAGAACCATAGGGACAAAGATAACACAAATTTCTGTTAAAGGTTTATATTTTTGACATGGCAAAAGTTGTCCGTTCTGTTAAAGGTTTATATTTTTGACATCGCAGAAGTTGTCCGTCCGTCTGTCCGTCTGTGCGCGCTATAACTTTCGAAGGGAATGAGATATTCAAGAGGTCAGGGGTCAAGAGTAAGGTCGAGTTTGTAGATGGGCTCTGTAGCCCTACATTTAGGGGTGGGGGAGGGGGTTTAAATTAAGGGGCAAATGAAATATTTTTAAACAGATGATGTGATAGTCGATTACGGGGTAATAAGACATGCTGAACACGGTGGTGAAAACCATTTTGTCATCAGACAATTAGTTAGCCCAGAATCCGGCCAAAACTGGAAAGTCTTTTAAAAGTAAGTTTTATTTGAAGTTGTTTAGATGTTCGATTTAGGGTAATAAGACATGCTGAACACGATGGTGAAAACATTTTTCTAGCCGGACGATTAATTAGTCCGGAATCCGGCCAAAACCGGAAAGTCTTTTAAAAGTACAAGTTTTATTTGAAGTTGATTAGATGTTCGATTTAGGGGTAGAAAGACATGCTGAACACTTATTTGAACAGCATTTTCAAACTTGTTCGCCCGGAATTAGACCGAAACCGGAAAATTTGTTAAAATCAAAAGTTTTATTTGAAGTTGATTAGATGACAGGTTTAGGGGTAAGAAGACAAAATGAATCTGTATGTGACAATCTTTTTTTTTTACCGGGACATATAGTCCGTTCGGAATCCGGTTGAAACCGGACTTCTTGTATAAGAAGTTTTACTTGAAGTTGATTAGATTTTCTTTATACGGATACGGAGATAGGCTACGCTGAATTCGATTCTGAACTTTATTTTTTTTTCTGGACAAGTATGGTAGTTGGTTGCAAATGTCTGGATCAAGTATTAGATTTTTGGGATCCCATCGAAACCTTTGGTCTTGTTCTTGGCTAATGTTTAAAGGCGCTTGAACACCCTGCAAGAACTCGATGACTTTTTTGATCGTATATCTGCTAACTTGTCGTGAAACAGTGGTTGAGTTCTCTGAGAAGTTTGGCAAAAACAACCTTAAGTTGCGTTTTATTGGATTCACTTTTGTTTCGTCAAAGTTTTGAAATTTGGCTCTTGTTTTGTCTTCACTTGCGTTTTATTGAGTTCTTGTTTCCGAAAAGTCAAACTACACCAAACTATGTCGGCGAGGTAGTTTGTAGTTTGAGCTCCGTAGTTTCAGGTTCGAAACTACAGCATATGGAATGGACAAATAAAACGGCTTTTAAGCGAACTACGCCGAAACTACATCCAAAAAAACGCAACTTTAGTTTCTGTCGTCCAGTTGACGCAAGACCGTTTACTCATATGCCTGTCCTTTGGTTCAGGAAACCGCGTGGTAACCATAGCATAGTCATTAGCATCCGGGAAAAAAAATGTTCTTATCGTGAATGTTTAAAGCGTAGAAGCTACTAGGAAAATTATATTATTATCTGAACTCCTACTTCGTATGACCTCGGAATCACTTCCAAGTCGGAAGTCGAAATCACTTTCCAATGATTTCCGCTTTCCCCAATGCTTCGGCAAGTTGCCGAATTTCTGCACCGGTTTTCGCGCTTTGTAAGTCGAAGCAGCTTTCTCGGAAAGGAACGCTTCCGCGGAAAACTTGTAGATGTTGGAAAAAATGCAAGCGTCATTAACTTCGAATCCAAGGAATGCCCAACGATAACCACTTAATAATAATGCTTAATAAAGACTAATAATGACTTAAAAAATTTAAGTCTATTTGGTGTGTTTTTAAATTATATCAAAGTAATGTAGTCATGTTTATTTACATTGTTTTGTCTAGTTTTTAAATATGTGTATTTTACTTTGTGTTTTTTACTCATCCTCCGCTGTTATCCGAAAAGCGGGTCACAAATAAATAAATAAAATAACCTTATCTCGATTTGGTTATTACCAAAAGTTTGACTCTCGTAATTTCTCAGTGGTTTCAACTTCTCAATCAGTTAGTACAGCGGCAACGTGGAACGCAATCGAGGGGATTGCCACTCCCGATTTTGGTGTACAGCAAGTGCCGGCACCGGCTGGCTCTAGCGAGCACTGGTTTCCACGTGTTCGATGGTTAAAAACAGCATATTTAGAAGAGGAATCGCCTAATTTATGGCCGTCACCGCTGGTTTCGGCCGATGCCGGGAAAGGTTGTAGCAGGCGCCGAAGAGTATGTAACCCCTCGAAAAGAATCCAAGTAATCGGATTCCCAAAGTTTTTGCGATATGCTTTTTTCGCTGGAAAGTAATTGAGTCCCAGAAATCCTCCTCTATTAACTGTTTTATTAATTATTTAAAATAATTATTTGCCTTCTCTTTCAGACGTCACTTTCTCCCAGTATTCGAAGTTCATTACTTCGACTCGTGTTGGATTAGGAAAATGCGGAACTTCGGAAAATTCCGAAAATGTAATCTGCTCAGAAATTGCGGAGGCAGATGACTCTTGTTTGGTAAGTAAATTGTGAAATCCGTTGTTTGTTATTCTGATAGAGATTTTGAGATGCTTGCAATAGCAAAGCGCAAATGATAGAAGGATGATACGGGAAAAGTCTCGATAACATGCTTTTGCCTAATCGTCATGATGCAAACCAATAACTATTTTCTTATCTTCTCTTGGAATGGATTGGATATTTCGCAATCCGTTGGTCTTACGTGACGCTACCGTTAGTAATTGTGGGCAACATTCACTCTTGCTAGATTTATTCATTCGACAAAGTCTTTCTTCTCCTTTTCTTGTGTTTTTCTTGTACTCCATGGGGGCAAGCTACGGGCCATTTTTATGGCACTTGCAGCCTCTGGTTCAAGTGCCATATATTGATCGTAATTCGGTCTGTCGGGGTTGGTCGGTCGGTCCGGTTTTTTTGTCATACTTTTTCGAGTTAGGGTACTTCCAGATGTGCTAGGACGATGAAACTTGGCAGGCCTATCAGGGATCCGACCAAACTAACTTGGAAATAATCAGTTTTCTGATCCAACCATCTGGGGGGGGGGGGTGGAGGGCGGGGGAAATCTGGAAAATTGAGTAGTGTGTTACTTTCGAACGTGTGATCGGATTCAAATGAAACTCCATAACCGAATAAAAGACATATCTTGATGTCCCATTTGAAGTCTGGACCGGATCCGGTAGCTATGGGGGAGTTAGGGGGGAGACCGGAAATCTCTAGAAACGGTTAGAATGGAGGGATCGGAGTGAAACTTGCGGGGAAGAACAAGCATCTCCCCCAGATAAATCGTTTAGTGTGTAACTTTCGAACGGGTGATCGGATTGGAAAACATATCTTTGATGTCCCATTTAAAGTCTGGACCGGATTTGGTAGCTATGAGTGAGTTGTGGGTGGGGGGAACAGACCGGAAATCTCGAGAAATGGTTAGAATAGAGGGATCGGAGCGAACCTTGCTGAGAAGAACAAGCATCTGCACCAAATAAATCGTTTACAGAGTGGACTGGACCCGGAACCTCGGGGGGGGGGGGGTCCCTGAATTCCGGTCATGTCAGTTTTGGGGATTTCCGGGACGAAACTTGGGAGGTATATCAGGGATCCGATCAAACTGACTTGTAAATAAAAACTTACTCGATCCGATAGTCGGGGGGGGGGGGATTGGATGGAGATGAATCCGGTGTATTGAGTCATGCGTAACTTTGGAACGGGTGATCAGATTTGAGTGGAATTTAATAATTGAACAGATGACATGTCTCTGGTGATCTTTCAACTATGGGGAGTTGGGAGGGGGCGATCGGAAATCTCAAGAAACGGTTATAATGGAGGGATCGAAGTAAAACTTGCTGGGGAGAACAAGCATTTATTCTAGATAAATCGTTTGCACAATTCGACTGGATCTGGACACTTGGGGATGGAGGGAGGCCTTCCAGAATTGCAGTGTTGGCGTTTTTGAACACTAATTGGCAGGCACAGCAGGGACCCGATTAATCTGACAGAGCCCTTACCTACTACATACAGTTGCAAGTGCAATTACTGATTGACTCGTTTACCCGAAACCCGCAAGACTGCCTCATTTACCTAATAATAATATTATTGATGGATTGACTGTCTCATTCACCCCGAAAACTAAAAGACCCCCCCCCCCCCTCCCACATACACACACACTCACACACGTCCGTGACGGCCACCGTGTCGGAAAAGGCAAAAAGTTCACTATATCTATGAAGAATTCTGTCAGAGATCATACATGCATCCTCGGTTGCCAGCTTGTTATGTTCCTTTTTTTAATTAGCCGTTAATAGGATTAAGAAAATCATGAATCCGATCTTCAAAATCGTATGCGATTTTCTGCTTCGCCCCGAAATTTTGACGAATCGCATGTAAGTTTGTCCATACTGACGTGAACTTCGCATGCGAAATCTTATTGGACTCTGTGACTGTACAATCCTTTCGCACAACAAGGCTCACACTTTCGCAAATGTATGTCCACGAAAGTTTCGTGCTGTATCTTCGCCAAACTGAAATAAAAACACTCCGCTTTCAGATAGCTTACTTTGCAGTATTTTCATTCTAGCGTTTTAGTCCTCAATCGGATTTTAACTTTCCTAACTAGGAATAAAAATAGCGGAATTCCGTCCCACACAATTACTAATGTCCGATATAGGAGAATATTTTATTGTGCTGCCTACACTGCCAGAAGTTTGATAAAATCTAAAACATGGATGCGCATCCGTCTGTTAAGTGTCTTCGAAAAGAGTCCCGACCATACAGTCCGGAACAGAAAATGTAGCCCACGCCCCCTCAACCGTGGAGATGGGGTGAATTAGGGTCTTCTAAACTTCGAAAAGGAATTCTTGGGCCTGTCTACCTTTGGTGGTTCCGTGTGGATTATTTCCCGGTTAACACCGGTTGGTCTGAAACTCTGTTCCGGAGTCAAATTTTAAGGAGGAACCCAAGTCGCCACGTTAAAGGACTCCTCGTACATACCCCGCCTTTTATATTATCCTAAGCTCCCCTATGAAGTTATAAGCTGCTAGCAAACCTCATGCCTTGCCATTGCTTCGTTTTCACCCTTTGACACTTTTCGGCCCAACTGGGTTTGCTGTCAAGCAGTGTAGACTTCGCTGAAAGCTTCAAAGTCGGCAGACAACTCTTGCAAATAGAAGGAGCTGTATTCTGGAAAACTTGGTAGGTCAGCAGTTTCGGGCTCCTTTTTTTGGGATCCCAAAACGTAAGTGGAGGGATACCTATGACATCGCAAAAGTTGTCCGTCTGTCTGTGAGCACGATAACTCTCGAAGGGAATGAGATATTTTGATGAAACTTGGTGTGAGGATTCTTTCGGTCAAGGGAAAAGTTGGATTCGTAGATGGGCTATGTAGCTCTACAGTTAAGGGTGGGGGAGGGGTTCAAATTAAGGGGAAAACAAAATATTTTTAAACGGCTAATGAGATAGTCGATTAAGGAGTAAGAAGACATGATGAACACGGATACGTAAACCATTTTCTCGCCGACAAGTAGTTCGCCCGGAATCTGGACAAAACCGGAGACTTCGTTAAAAGCAAAAGTTGTATTTGTAGTTGATTAGACGTTCGATTTAGGGGTAAGAAGAGACGTTGAATCCATACATGATAATAATTTTGTACCAGGATATATACTTCGCCCGGAATCAGGCTGAAACCGAAAAAGTTGTTATAAGTCAACTTTTATATGAAGTTGATTAGATGTTGGAAATGGGGGTAAGGAGATACGCTGAATTGGTTTTTGAGGTTTATTTTCTCGCCGGAATATTAGTTCCGGAATTCCAAGTTTCGAAGGTGTTTCAACCCCCACTGTAAGCCTTGATCTGTTTCTAAATTTAAAAAATAGACTATGTAATTGTTTGGATCCAATATTAAATTTTTGGGATCCCAACGAAACCTTTGGTCTTGTTTTGCTAGTTTTTTCCACTTCGGACATGCTTGAAGTCCGGGCCGAGTCGACAAGCGTCAACAAGAAAATCGCTAGTTTCACGAGACAGTTATAGGTATTTTCAAAAAAAAATACAATTCTGGACGATTTTATCGTGAAAAGATCATTTCTAATAGAATTTGTGCCCAACGATATCTGCCGGGACCCGCTTTTCCAGTGCGGTTGAGCTGGAAATAACAGATCCTCAGATCGGCATCACCCAGAACCCCGGGATTCAAGTTTTTAATGCGCCTCATGTAGCATAGAAAGAGAATTGCGCAGTTTGCGTCCCACTCCCACGGGCATTAACACGTTTCTTCTATTATAGGCTGACGATGGTGCCCCGATGATGTGCGTCGGTCGTGGGGGTTTCTGGGAACTCGGCGGTATTTTCTCAAAGAGTGCCTCCTGTTCCGTCGAGAAGTCGAATTTAATTTTCTCCGCTGTTTCCGGTCGAAGTTCGTTCCAGTGGATCAAAGAGACGATACGAAGATAGACCTTTTCGCAGATCGGAGCTCGTGTATATAGTGTACATATGTTGTTTGTACAGAAGGCATATTGTGGCATTAATTTTGAAAATTGGGATTTTTATTTTTCAGTAGACAGACTAGGCCTACTGGCCTTAACAGTTTGATAAGGGCTGGAAGGTTATTCTGAGGTCATTGCATGCCATGGGTCAAGACCGTCTGGAATTGTCCATTTTTTCCTACAGTCGAATTACGCTCCTTTTAACGTCACATAACTTGACGGATACCCAAAAATAAGATAAAATCTGGACCTAGCAAACATTAATGAACAGTCGCGATTTGAAATGACAACATTAAGTAAGATGTAATCACATGAAAGCCACACCCTCTAAATTTTTGCAATATTTTGCTCATTTTACACCAGTGAACAAAAATTTGTTCCCCCTCCATCGGCAAAACTACGGTGTCGGCAAGATTGTACAAGTTTTGCAATACTTGCATTGAACTGAAAAACTTGCCTCTCACCTCGGCAAATATTAATTTCTTGATTTATTTTACACATTACTGTTTTTGAAGGTAAAACGCAAAACCAAGTTAGTCCAAAATTTAGAGAATGTGTCGAAAGAAGCATACCTCTACCTGTATAGATACGTGCTTCGGGTTACACCTATACCAGCAGTGAAGACATACACAGGTATAAATGCATTATTTTCACATAGTGTTCACCCATAGAAAGCCAAATTTATTCGCAAGGCAACACAGAAAAAAATACGACGGGGAGTGGGGACTTGCAACCAGGGTTTCCTCTCGGAACCACGCCGGATTCGCCCAGATTTCTGTTGGCATCGCCCAAACCTCAACTCTGGAATACGCTTCCATAGACCCCAAATTGTCCATACAGTTCGTATTTTATGTAGTTCAAGTCGCTATTTCTTATGTCGGGAAGCACAGAAACAAAACTGGCTAGCAGTTGAAGTTTGCTTTTCTGCCTCCATTTTCAAATTTGTATTGGTTCTTATTTACATATTTGCTACTGCAATCTAAAGTAGAAGTTGTCGCCTTAATTGAAATATTTTTTTTAATAGTGCCAAAAAGAGTTAGGGCGAGAGTTCGACTCGTTTCTTTTTCGTTTCAGTTAATTATCTGTACTTCTTGATGGATCGGCTATTTGTGCGTCCGGTGATGACATTCAAGTCAAATTTTACTCACGTGTTTTAGGTTAATATTTCTATGTATAACAATATTCTAGATTTTGTATTTTTATTTGGCTGCTTATTTCGGAAAGCTTTACTGGACGTTCGGCATTACATCTCAGCATCACCTGCAGAGGCTGTCCACATTAAGGTCCCGATATATCGTGAACAAATTTAGTATCTGGCATGCTACTTTTCAGTAATTTTTTAGACTAGGTGTTTTTTTTTTATTCGCAGTCATCTCAGTGTCTTTAGCCGCAGCTTCCAGTGTTTTCAAACTTGTTTACTTTTGTGACAATGCAAGTCAGACCTTATGGTTCATCTCGTGTTTTCTCTAGCCTGCCAGTCATTTCTTGTTTTTTGAAGACTTCCGCTTTCAGTTTGTTGTTCTGTTCACTGCCCGGGTTACTAATTAAACTCTTTTAGCACCTTAAAGTTCCCATGACTGCCACCTTGCCCAGCTTTTCGGGTTTACATTCTTGAAGACTCAAACGAATGAAGTTTTCCTCTTGGTTGCCAATATGACACGAGCCCATCTTGCGGACTTGCAGTCTGCATATTTGGTATGGGAATGTTGAAACTAGACCTGCTTTCTTTTTTCGATCGTATATTTTAATTCGAACAAACCCAGTGCGTCTTTGTTACAGATTTTTTTAATATATTACTATACATGAAACCCAACACATCATCTCGAAACAGGACAGGTAAACACAGTACCGGATAGGCAGAGAAGCGCATGCCCATGGACAGGCCCGTATCCAGGAATTTATTACTGGGGGGGGGGGGGTATTGCCTGCTGGTCGGACAAAAAAGTACAAAAAACACATAGATCAGCGGGAAAAGCCTATAAAAATCATTAGTTTGGTATGTGTCGGGGGGGGGGGGGGGGGTCAACCCCATACCCCCCCCCCCTGGATACGGCCTTGCCCGTGGACCCCCTTCCTTTTAGAGGACTTGTATTTACTTGACAATGCCACACGATCACGTCAGCTACATTTTATTAAAGCTATATTTCTATGATTTTATATATATTATTTACCTATATATATTTATTATTTGCCTATATATTTCTTAGAGCTATATGACAAGTTCATTTTCCAGTTTGAGCGTCTTGAGCCAGAAGAGGACCCTTACCAAGAAGGGCCGAAATATAGCTCTATTAAAATGTAGCTGACGTATCAGGTTTGCATTGTCAAAGATGATTCGCGGTCAGCTTCGGCCGAAGGAATATCTTGTACTTAACTTACTTGTACTTGTGTCAGGACGCAAGCTCTGCAGCTCTCCCAGTCGAAAGCAGCTGACTGACCCGGGACAACGGACCAAATAATACTGATGCGATCTTGAAAGAAAAGAACAATCAAGCTTTCTTGAATTGTTTCGCTGCAAACTTCGTCTGTTCAGTCAATCAATTTAGTCAATTCGCGATATTCATCATCATCATCATCATTTTTTTTTACAACCCGTCACTGAACAAAACTGGGCGAGGCCCAGAAAAGACGGAGTAAAAAACAAGAGAAACGAAAGAGAAACAACGGAAAGGAAAAACATACTTCGATAACTAAGAACTCAGAACAAACAAAAAAGACCAAAGATGGAATGACTCCTGACATTCGGTAGAAAAATCATTATTCCGCTTCTCAATAACTCCCGCTGGGTTTACCAATCGGTACTTTCTCTGCAGAAAAGAATTACTTGTACTTGATATTTGATATTACATATCAAATATTAAAATTACACTAAAACAGGACTATTCTTTACTAAATATATGCTATCATTTCATCCATTCGCTGGCTCGGGGCAATAGCACAGTCGACGGAAAAGGCGGTAGAAATGGCCGGAACAGCATTCTGAATTCTCGCATTCTGCTTACCGGTGTTCGGTTGTTCTCCTATTGCACATTTTTGGTCTGCCTGCAGAGCAAGTTCTGGTTAGTCCGCACCGGTGAGATCGGGGAGTAGTTACCGGGGAATTTCGAAAACGCGTTATAAGAAGCACCAGTGAGCAGTCACCGGACAACGAACGCAGCTTATATCTGTGGACAAGTTCTGAGAATGAGACACGGAAGGACTAGTCTGCTTGGAAGACAGCAAAATAACACTAGGGAGTAGCGGCAAGACTTGCCATAATTGACACACTCTCAAATAGCAGCGATACTACCACCACTAGCGATGTAGAACGTCCCTACTAAAACTCATTCAGTCGTTCACACGCTGGCTTCGATAACTTCATATCCTGAATAATTAAAAGAAAAGATGCAGCCTCCATTGTTTCATTGGTGTGTGCAAACCGCACCTTTGTTTTCCTAGAAATGTCTAAACCGGCAAGTTTGTCACGCTTTAAATGCCGCAAGCGTACTGGGCTGCTCTACGAGTTTGTCCGAATTTATATCTTGGCGCCACCAAAGATCATGTCTACCTACCTAGTATTATTTTGCTCTGGCTTGGAAGGGCTGTACTAGGAATACAGCAAATTGCGAATGATATCTATGTGAGGGTTTGGCGTGCTAAGCTCAGCCACTCGATGATGTTAGCTTTCGTATGCCGTTTGAAAACAGGTATCATGTTCACAAGGATAATTTATTTGTTATCTACAAATTCCAGCGGCAAAACAAGTAGAGTACAAAAAGGAAAAGGAAAGGAAGAAAATGCAAAATATCCATAACTATCCATACAAATGTACTAGCACACAAACAGGGGGTAAGGGAGTTACGTGACAAAAATCGGGAGTAAGATGTATGAAGAAATTGGTTACTTTAAATAGACTTGTTTTGCTCGGTCGTAAAGGGGTTAATTGATATGGTCGAAATTTGGGAGAAACAATTACCGGCCGACAGGAGCGTCTGTTTTTACTGTGAACGCTACTTTACCCTTTCTTTCTGCATAATTCGAACACCAGTCAATAAGATTTGCAACTAACAGAGTACCGAATCAACCAAAAAATCAATTAACCAAATCACTTATAAATCATTCAGCGAGTCCGATACAATACACTAGCTTAGAGAACACGCTGTTTCTTCTTGAAAATTTTGCTGATTGTTAGGAGGAAATGACTACAAACACGAAAATTATTAAAAGAAATAGGTACTGCCAAATATTCACCTCATATTTATTTTTTTTCGTTATGTACCAGTCAAAGGTTGTCCTTTTCGTTTTATTCTCTTACCAAGACATATTTTGAGCTTGCCGATTTGCTTGTTTACGAATGGCACCACTAGATGATCCCACGTGCGTATCGAGCCCTGGTTTGAACTCGCGACTGAGATGGGGTCATTCAAACGTTGGAAATACTAAAACGCTTCTGACCGAACTCCTTCCGTTCGATCCGGGTTTTCTTTTCGAACGAAAATGGAAACCTAGCCAGGAACTAGGTCAAAGCTTTGATCGACGAAGGATTTGACAACTTTTTGGGGCAGGCCGGAACGCACCCTTCACGTACACCAAGTACTCAAGTGAGCAAGGGCTCAAAGCAAGGTCATGCTACGAGCGCTTAGCGCACTAATTTGTTTGAAGTATGGGACAAATTCCACCGAGGTATTCAGGGTTAACTTCCGATATCGAGGTTGATATCGGATTTTTTTTTGTTTTTAAAGAACCTATTTTTTCGAAGGCGAGGTAAGTTTTAAAAATATCTACCGACCAGAGCGAGGAGCACCATTAAAAATTAACCATCAACTATGCATATCAAGTCATATGACTTCATATCTACCTCTCTATAGGCTAGATATGACATCATATCAGAAAAAGTCGATCTTTGGATTGTAAATGCCTTAACCTTCGAACATTTTCCTTTTCTTGTCTCGACATTTTGGCGGAATAAGAGCCGGTCACAGGATAGTATGATATTCATTACATATATGTTCCAGAAAAGTTATTGTCAATGACAATGGTTACGATTCTAGTATTATTTTCTTTCTGCCACCTGGCAGTATAAGAAAATTAGCTCCTCCCTCACATTACTTTCGTTCCACGATAACTGCGATCGTTAAAATTATGAGGGTCGGGGTCGTTATAACTGATAATAGCAACCCGTTCAGTATCATTTCCCGTCAGAGTTTGTCCGCGCTGTCACCTTCGTCCCAGAGAGGGTAGTAAGTATCGCAATAAATAGCTGGATTCTCTTCTTATCCTCATTACTCGTGTTACCTTTTGTGGAACGCAGTCTACGATTTGTACTGGGTCAGGTCAGGAGTGCGAGATACAGTACTGCCGAAAGCCACAAACCTGTTGCACCGAGATGTCAGTTCAGTAACAGTTGGCTGTTCCACGTGACCAGTTCAGTGAGCCTCTGCCAAGTCTGGGCGTTTAAATAACCAGGTGACGCTAATGAAGATGACGTTGTTCTAGGAAAGTTCACGAAGCTCACACATGCTTGGCATAGAGAGCCATTACTAATTTTACTAACTAGTAAGTGGAGATCGTCCAAATGAGAAGTCAAGGCCGCCTACAGGGTCTGCCCCCTTAGGTTAAATGGGCAAGATCGGTTCTCAAGTTTTTCAAAGCTTATAGGCACTTGCACCATTACTAGGTCTGTGTCCAATAATGCAAAACGTCTTTCAATCTGAGCCTTTGCTGCATAGCTTTCAGATCAGAAATGCTGACCCTGCCTTTTTCCTCGGAAGGTCTTGTATTGTATGTGTGCAGTATCAGAAGACTTGTTTGATGCGGTGTTTCCGCTTCTAGCGATTTTTCAGAGATCTACAGATTTCTGGCCTTCTCTGTTTAGAGTTTTTTGACAGAAAATCTAAAGAATTGAAAAATAATTCTGTTGCTAGCTTTTTGGTATCTTGTGGGCGACAGGAATTTAAAGTCCGTGTCAGCCGCAAGATCCGGCAAGTTGCATTTATTTCATTTCTTATTTGAAATAAAGCTCGACCGGAATCTTGCGAAGTATCAGAAGACTTGTTTGACGCGGTGGTTCCGCTTTTAGCGACTTTCCATAGATCTACAGATTTCTGGCCTTCTCTGTTTATAGTGCGAACACATGATCAGGATTTTCTGACGGGATTTCCCGCACTTTCATCATCAAGTTGAAAAAATTTTTCCATGTGGAAGTAATGATGGTGCCGAAAATCCGGGCAGGAATTCCAGTCCGGGAGCTCCCGATCCGTCTATTAGAGATTTTTTGACAGTAATTCCAGAGAACTGAAAAATAATTCTGTTGCTCGCTTTTTGGGACCCAAAACGTAAGTGGAGGGACACCTATGAAATCGCAAAAGTTGTCCGTCTGTCTGTCTGTGCGCGCTATAACTCTCGAAGGGAATGAGATATTTTGATGAAACTTGGTGTGAGGATTCATTGGGTTAAGGGTAAGGTCAAGTTCGTAGACGGGCTCTGTAGCCTTACATTTAGGGGTGGGGGAGGGGGTTCAAATTAAGGGACAAACAAAATATTTGTAAACAGCTAGTATGATAGTCGATTATGGGGTAAGAAAGCATGATGAGCACGATAGTGAAAACCATTTTCCTTCCGGACAAGTAGTTCGTCCGAAATCCGGCAGAAACCGGAAAGTTGGTTAAAAGTATAAGTTTTATCTGAAGTTGATTATATGATCGATTTTGGGGTAAGAAGACATTATGCACACGATGGTGAAAACCATTTTCTTGCCGGACATCTAGTTCGCCCGGAATCCGGCCAAAACTGCAAAATTTGTTAAAAGCAAAAGTTTGATTAGATGACAGGTCAAGGTGTAAGAAGAGAGGCTGAGTCTGTATATGACAATCATTTTTTACCCCGACATATAATTAGTCCGGAATCCGGTTGTATCCGGATTTTTTTTTTTTAAGTCAAAGTTTTATTCAAAGGTGATTAGATGTTCTTTGTAGGGATTTGACGCTGGATTTGTTTCTGAATTTTCTATTTTTTGCTGGACTAGTAGTTTGCTCGGCATTCGGGCGAAACCGGAAACTTGGCAGAAGTAAAGCAGGAAGTCTCAGTCAGTACCGTCAAAATAAATATGGCTTATAGAGGTATATCCGAACTTGTTTTTTGGGATCCCAAAACGTAAGTGGAGGGATACCTATGACATCGCAAAAGTTGTCCGTCTGTCCGTCTGTGCGCACTATAACTCTGGAAGGGAATGAGATATTTTGATGAAACTTGGTGTGAATATTGTTTGGTTCAAGAGCAAGGTCAAGTTCGTAGATGGGCTCTGTAGCCCTACATTTAGGGGTGGGGGTTCAAATTAATAGACAAACAAAATATTTTTAAACAGCTAATGTGATAGTCGATTATGGTGTAAGAAGGCATGCTGAGCACGATAGGGAAAACCATTTTTTCGCCGGACAAGTAGTTCGTCCGGAATCTGGCAAAAACCGGAAAGTTGGTTAAAAGCAAAAGTTTTATATGAAGTTGATTAAATGGTAGATTTAGAGGTAAGAAGACAGGCTGAACAAGATGGTGAAAACCATTTTCTCGCCGGACAACTAGTTCGCCCGGAATCCAGCCAAAACCGGAAAATTTGTTAAAAGCAAAAGTTTGATTAGATGACAGATTAAGGGGTTAGAAAAGAGGCTGAGTCTGTATATGACAATCATTTTTTACCCGGACATATAATTAGTCCGGACTCCGGTTGTAACCGGATTTTTTTTTTACGTCAAACTTTTATTCAAAGTTGTTTCGATGTTCTTTATAGGGATTCGACGCTGGATTTGTTTATGAATTTTCTTTTATAGCTGGACTAATAGTTTGCTCGGAATTCGGGCGAAACCGGAAACTTGGCAGAAGTAAAGCAGGAAGTCTCGGTCAGTATCGTCAAAATAGATATGGCTTATAGAGGTATACCTGAGCTTGGTTTTCTCTGATGATTAGCCTGGCGAAGACTGGATCTGGCGAAGACAAGACCCTATTGTCTGAATCAAATATTCGATTTTTGGGATCCCATCGATCTTTGGTCTTGTTTCTGATGATTAGCCTGGCGAAGACTGGATCTGGTGAAGACCAGACTCTATTGTCTGAATCAAATATTAGAATTTTAGGATCCCATCGACACCTTTGGTCTTGTTGGGATCTTGAGGGCGACAGGAAAGTCCATGCCAGCCGCAAGATCCGGCAAGTTTATTTCATTTCTTATTTGAAATATAGTTCGACCGGAATCTTGCGAAATCCGTAAATTTCGTCGAGCTATACTTTTCTTAAAAAGCCTTTTTGATCTGCAGATATTGGATAGGATCCATGCTGAATCTTTTTTTACGATCATATAGTCTCACCGGGTCTACAACCCAGTCGGAATCCGGCCAACTTGGAAAGTGAATCCCGCCAGTACTGGATAAAACAAAACTTTTGCTCTTGCTCACCTTGAATCCGAACGCTCCCTCTCTCTTCAGGGCACCATTCGTTTTTTTTTGTTATTTTTTTTTTTTTTTGGGGGGGGGGGGGGGGGGGGGAGGGCAAGTGTGCCACGCAAAGACTAACTAAATTTGGAGTCTGTTTACCTGTACCTGATAAACTGTGGGTAAACTGTAGTTTTACTAAATTACCGCCACTGTCTCCTTTCCAATGTATTAGGCACCAATTATGCAGTAATAGTCGTTACTAACAAAAAAAGAAACATTTCGAAAGCCTGACGAGGACCCTTGCCAAGGAAGGCCAAAATATCGCTGCCAAAGCATCATAGCTGACGATTCCGTTTATTCGATGAATTGAACTTATATGTTACGCTACTAGCGAAAGTCTTTGGGGGAGGGGGGGGGGGGGCAAGGCAATTATTCCTTCAGCCCAAGCTGACTGCGAATCATATTTGATGGTGCAAAACGGGTACGTCAGCTGACGTAGTTATTACCGACTGTCTTTCGAATATCAACTGTTTTTTCGAAGAATTTACCGTTTTTCAGAAAATTGACTGCTTTCTCGGGAAAATCAACCATGTTATAAAATTTTTTTTTTTTTAAGAAAAATCAATTATTTTTAAGAATTTTTTAAAGAAAACTCGCTGGGCGTCGTGTGACGACTCCACTGACTCCACTCACGACTGTAGAGGAGAAAATAGAAAGGCAAAATCATACTCTTTTGCACAGAAACTACCTACAGTTCATCCTCCCCTCCGCACTTGAACTCCACCCTCTAAAGGGTTCTTAGACATTTTCAAAAATGCTCTTTTGAGTACACTTGGTGGCAACACCGGTTTGGCGGGCTCTCGCTTCTCCGGAGCTCTCCGGCGACTCTGGTACTTTGGCAAGCAAGCTTATTTTTGTCGGCACTTTTCGAGTAAAGCTCACGTGGTGAAGTTGATTAGGGTCTCTTTGGATAGGCTATTGCTGGAACTGCTACATATTCAGGAAACCGGTATGTGAATGTAATCAGTGAGAATGCTTCGTGTGTAAAATTTAATGTGATAAATACAATCATCTAGTCCTAGCAACAACATAGGTTAGAGCTATGCTTCTTTGGAAAGTTGAACTGCTCTGGATAGGCCAATTTTGGCCTAAGCTTAACTACCAACTTGCTTTGGATGGTGCATTTTTCATGCCACTTAATCTAGGCTACTGTGATAATTTTTTTGAGTTAGAGTAGATTATTAAGATGTCTGAAAAACAACTGAGCAGGCAGAAGCTAGCTTGTGGTCACAAGTTAATTAATTCAGCGCCAAAGATCTGTAGGCTATGCCAAATGCTGGATTCTTGGGGGGTTCCTGGGGGGCCTGTCATGGACTGGGTTGGTCGAACCAGCATCTGTTATAGGCCTAGGCTCACATAGGCTAGCCTCTGAGCTAGGCAAAACCAATCCAAACATCAGGGTGACAGTTGAGCAGCTCAGTGAGTATTTTACCATTTAGCAAAAGCTGCACTGTCCCAAGTACCATGCAGTAAAGTTGAAAAGTTAAAGCAAAGTTAAAGGTCCTTGAACTGTCCTTGACAATCGTTGATTGTGGATATATGTTTTTTTTTATTTATTCCACCATTCAGTTGAACACTGCTCTGTCCAAGCTGTCCCTAGTAACACACCTCTCTGTACTGTCAATTGACAAACCCACTAATCCTATGGTTTATACATTCCTGCTTGGCCACGAATTCAGTTTTGGGTATTGCCTACTCTAAGTCACAAAAGAAAGAACCAGAGGCTGAGCTACCCAATGCTACCTGATCTTCTGTTTCCTTGCTTTAACTGCCGCAGAGCTGAATATTTACTTCGTTCGTTGGGTCTGCCACTTATCACCTTCTGTCGCATTTTATCCTGAAGAGTAGCTTTCAATAATCTCGATGACTATCTCTCCTTGCCGATGCAGAATCTCCGGCTCTCCGGGTCCTAGCGGAAGAAAGGCAGAAGTGGTTCACAGTTGCTCCCAAAGATCGCGGTAATTGATTGACGCAGGATTTGAGTCTTTGAGTTTGAGTCGTACGGACACGCTTACTGCTTCTTCCTGAGGGGCGTGTCATGGACTAGGTGGTTACGGCTTCAGGGGCGATACAGTCTTCTTTCAAGAATTGCTTTTTCAGAATTTAGCTTTTTGACCCCATATGGACTGTAGTGTCTTGCTGGTCACGATTGTTTCGGACAGGTTGTTCGACTAAGGTACTAGTAAAGAAGTGAGGGTGCACATGAGAAGAGCAGGACATTTAAAACAGCTTCCAGGAGCGACCCCTGATCACTCTAGGTCCTTATGGACTAAGAACTTCAGAATATAATAGGAATTAGAGGTATCGTATACGTTTTAAACGTTGGTTAGCTTTAAACAGTGCCATTTGGACCACTCAGTTCATGCAGTCAATTTTTGTCTAGGTCCATCATAAGTGGCTGCCTTCATCTTGCTTGATCCTTCAACATCCTGATAAAGGCCGTTCTTGATCCGTCAACTTTCAAGGTAAGATCACTAAATGACCGGCCACTAAGTCACCGCCATTTATGTTCAATGCCTATACTCCTTTGATAATAAGCTTAGCACTATCTAGATACCTATTCTAGCCTTAAAATGCGAGCTTTTTTGCACTGAGTGGCCGGTACGATAAGCGACCCGTGTAACGAAAGCTTACCGTTCTTATTTGGAATTCATCAACTCTCCCAAGTAGCTCGTCTAATACACTGCAAAAGAATGCAGTTTTGTCTGGCGAAACTAGTAGGATTTTTAATGTGAATCTTTGACTTGTCCTGTAACAAGTAAAGCACAAGACATATGTGAGTTTCACGAAAGAAGAATGTTTCTGCTGATTTAAACGAGTGCTTCGTAATTATCCTCGATAGAAACTAAAGCACACCAATGCACAGGCCATGCAAGTACGAAAATTTGGTTCCGATTCTTAATTTCAAATACTCAAGCTCTTACAACTATATCTTGCTAACTCGTTTACAAGTTTGTCTTGCTAACTCATTTACCAGTTCCTAACGAGTTCAGAGCTTCTGTTGCTCACCCTTAGTGCGCTTGCACAAACGAGTTCTAGTCGGCGAAAAGAAAGGACCAACTTAGTGGGCCTACTTGTGATTTTTGCTTGGAGGTAATAAAAGTTTCGATGGGCATGGCATGACGTCACTCTTTCGCACCATAAAGTACCGGCATGCAGACGGTCATAAATAGTAATTTGTATTTTATTTGCCTCTTTAGCCGCATGTGAACAGGATATTTGCTGTGCACTACACATAGTGAGGGAAACGGGTTAGTTTTTTGTTAAAATCGTTTTGCGATGCTGTTAGATTTATCCCTTAAAGTCCGTATCCAAACCTCTACTTTCTTGATTTATGTTAACCCACCGTACGCCGACGTCAAGACGAGACAAGGTTCCAGGCATCAAACGTTCTTGAGATGCATAGCAACACATTCCAAGCAAGAAAGAAAATAAAACTGAAAGAAGATATTCGGACTATTCGCAAGGATTAACTGTCTGCGTGTTGAAATCTGATCTGAAATATGCCATTGTTGATTATTCATTGATGATTCATTCAGTTTATGGAAGGAATTTCAAGAGTTCGTTAGTTTTAGAGAGCGGACAAGGGGTTAGTGACTCTGTAATTAAAAGCCCGTAAAAAGTTAATGAATGAGAAGTTTTGTCATCATTTAAAGGATCCTCACACTATTTACTCTTCACCGTACTGAATTTTAAAATATTTGAATACTTTAAAACTAGGTTGTGCTTTGGACTAATAACTGTTGTAAGCCTTTTCTGAGACCCGTTGGCTTGTAGCGAAAACAGGGAAACAATTTACGTAACCTGTTATTCTGATGGAAAACTTCTCGCAACAACTGTTGGTAGCGTAATACACATCGTGACATCGAAGGTGGCAAAACACGGCGAGTGAGAAAATCAGGGTGGTTTTATTAGAGGGGTTAGAGTGTACAGTACGAAATTGGGGTCTCCAGGTTTAGAAATGTATGGAGTGATTATGGAAGTAGGTTTCATTAGGTGGTTTTATTAGAGGGGTTAGAGTGTACAGTACGAAATTGGGGTGCACCAGGGTGGTTTTATTAGAGGGGTAGAGTGTACAGTACGAAATTGGGGTCTCCGGGTTTAGAAATGTATGGAGTGATTATGGAAGTAGGTTTCATTAGTATTATAGGTAATAGGTCCTTTAAGGTACTTTGGTGGAAGGAACGTTTGACATGTATCAAGAAATAGACAGTACAGTTGGTTAATTGATCAGATCGGTTACAAAACATTCCTTTTTGTTGACAGAAAGCAAATAGAAATTTAAGGACACAATATAAGGAAACGCAGTAAGCCCCCCTAAAAAAAATATAGATGGATAGAAGAAAGGTTATTTTTTCCACACGTTCATTTTCCAGCTTGAGCGGCTCGAGCCTGAAGAGGGACCCTTGCCAAGAAGGGCCTAAATATAGCTCTAATAAAATTCAGCTGACCTATCCGTTTTGCACTGTCAACCATGATTCGCAGTCAGCTTGGGTGGAAGGAATATTTATATTTTGTATGCTTAGAACCCACTATAATATTGGCTAAATGAATTTGGGCAAGGAATAACTATATATGCTAACTGAATTAGGGCAGGGAATAACTAATCGACTGAAGGAAACGAACACACGTCCGTAACACGTCGTGTAAATATATTCTATTCTATTCTGTATCTGAGTAGAAGCCCGCACCGAAGACTGGAATTGAACAAAATCCTACTTCATTTACCACCACCAGTTTGATAGAAAATTTTTTGCACTTCTGTCGCGTTCTTCCACCGTGCACGCAGCTAGTAGGCTATACGCCTATCCTAAAAGGTCTGAAGAAAGTCAGATGCCCGGTCACCACACTGTCAGGAATTTCACACTGCGTGATCTTGGTTCAGTTTATAAAAAAAAATTGTCACCGAAGAGATCACCTTCCATCTAGAAAGCCTTATGCCGAATTTTAAGATAGGAGTATGAATAGTGTTCGGACAAGCTGTTGTCTTATAAAGGGATGAAGTCTAGGGGAAGCGGTACCGATAGTCCCAGCCAAGTACCAAATTTGTTAAGCGCAATCAGTTCAGAGAGCATAGTGTCCCTTCAAAGGAGATATTACAAGGTTTAAAGCTAAGCTGACCGTCCATGAGACACGAACAACAAGACCAAAGGTTTCGATGGGATCCCAGAACTTTAAATATCCCTTGAGCCCAAGCTGACCTTGAAACATATATTCAAATAATATATACAACGGATACGTCAGCTACGATTCTTCATCAGCGATATTTCGGCCCTTCTTGGCAAGGGTCCTCGTCAGGCTGTCAATCTTCTGGGTCAATGTCGGGGGAAGGAAACAAACCTGTAATAAGTAACTGAAGCTTCTACCAACTATAGAATAGAATAGAATGTAATTACCAAATAAAGCCCGTCTGTCCGCACGATGACTCTCGAAGGGATTGAAAAATGTTGATGAAACTTGGTGGGAGTATCCATACAGGTCAAGTTCGGAGATGGGCTCTGTAGCCCTATATTTGAGGGTGGGGGAGGGGTTTCAGATTAAGGGGCGAAAAATATATTTTTTGAAAGCTATTGAGATAGTTGATGTGAGTATGGAGACATGTACTTCACCAGTGAATCCTCATAGAACAACATCCTCCCTTGAACAACATATTTCCTCGTTTGAACATTATATATCAACCCCTTCGACCTTCGAGTACACTAGATCTCTCCGACGTCCATAGAATAAACAAATGAATGTCGGCACCACGCGCAGAGCTATACTAGTTTGAGAATAAAGGGGTACGGACTGCTATAGCTGAAACCTGGTCGACAAATTTTGTGTTTGGTTCTTGCCAGATTCCGGGTGAACTACTTTCCGGCAAGACAATTCGGATTCAGCATGTCTCCTTACCCCTAAATCAACTATCTCAATAGCTTTTAAAAAATATTTTTGTTTGCCCCTTAACTTCAAACCCCCTCCCGCACCCCTAAATATAGGGCTACAAAGCCCATCTATGACGATCCTACTCTTGACCCAATGAATCCTCACACCAAGTTTCATCAAAACATCTCATTCCCTTCGAGAGTGATCGTGCTCACAGACAGATGGACAACTTTTCCGATGTCATACACTGTAAAAAAAAATCTTGCAGTATTTGTTACTGGGATTAATCTTGTCTTTATTGAGATAAGATTATCCCTAAATTTGGATTAATTTTATACTGATAAAGATAAGATTAGCAAATACTGAATCCTTATTCGGAGAAACTTTTTACAGTGTAGGTATCCCTCCACTTGCGTTTTGGGATCCCAGAAAATCAATCGGCACTGTCAGACGCTTGAAATTCACTTGAAAGTTGCCAGCACTACAGAGTTTGAGGTTGGTAAATTTGATTGATTGAAGTTAGATCGGCAAATTTAATTAAAGACATAGTTAAATATATCTATTTTTTGTATTACATTATTTTGAAACCTTTTCATATTCTTAAGAATTGAAAATATAAGCTAGAGTGGTGGAAATAGGATCAGGATATCGACTTTTTAATTGGAGTAAGCCCTTTTTCTGTTGTCGGAAATATTCCTACTTGTTAGACATGCTTCAGGTCGGAGATACGGGATGAGAGAAGGGGAGAAGAAGCATAATCTTGAGTGAGTTCCTCACTTTTCGTCTGACAGATCAAAATTTGTACAAACAACACAACAAAAGATCATGGTCTTATTTTCAGCTTTATTTTTAATTTTTCGCGATTTTCATATTTTTCATCGCATATTCGCGATTTTTGCAAGATAAAATTGAGGTATGTAATTTTACATCTGTAGTTTTTGTGCTAACAGACAGATGGACGGACGGACAACTTTAAGAAGTCGGGATCCAAAAAACGAGATTCTTTTTTTTTGAAAGACAAGACGGTTTCTGGAATTGCAACCGAAATATACGAAATTCCATTTATCTCTCGCGTAACATCTTAGATGTATACTTAGCTGATGAGTTAACCTAAAAAATCCTTGAGCCCAAGCTGGCTGGGAAACATTTATTAAACAATTGGTTAAAAACAGAAAGAGTCAGCTACGATGTTTGACAGCGATATACGAACTTGCAATCGTGGATTGCAGGTTCGTTTCTTCCAGTCGAGCAACAACCTGGCGAGGGCCCTTGCCAAGAAGGGCCGAAATATAGCTGTCAAACATCGTTATAGCGGGTTGTTTTAGCTATTTTAAGTCTCGTTTGTTTGTGAGCGGACATTATGAGCGTGTCCCACCCTTCTACAAATAGTAACTATTATTTACTATTTCCGTTCCAACCTCACCAAAATTTACTACGCTGACCGTTCCAACCTTTTGAAATAGTAACTATTTGCTTACCACGCTCGGGAGCGTAGTAAGCGTAGTAACTACGGATCTCTGTAACGTGATTGGTCGGATTCGCCCGTGGCATGATATTCTGCTGCAAAATAGAAAAATCGTTCCAGCCTTGACGGCAAAAGTCAGGATTCGTGACGTCATGCGTAGTAACTACGGTAAGTAGGATGGAACACGCTCTATGTTCTTCTCTTATGCTAGGTGCGCACCGAGTTTAGTCTCTTTTCTTGGTAAATTTTTGTTTTTATCGGCCAAAGTGTTATCAATGAGATACCAACACAATAAAATTGCCTAGTAAGAACAGAGCTTTAGATACTCTCTGTGCAGTGGATTGCGTGCAGTTGATCGAGGAGCCTTTTCACTTTTCAGCCTCGTCTAAACGACCTTTTCACTTTTCAGCCTCGTCTTAACGACCTTTTCACTTTTCAGCCTCGTCTAAACGGCCTTTTCTGTTTCAGGTCACCTAGTGCATGACCCGGCTTCTTGTCGTCGTACCGAATTTAGTGACAGTGACTGCAGTGACATCTGTGCGAGTCCTTCACTCTACTAAACTGTCACCGAGGTCACAAAACGTCTTTCCCGATAATGCTTTTGTCTCTGCTTGAGGCGGACTCTAAGTGTTCGCCCAGAACATATTTTTACTCTAAAACCTCTGTACCCACCCTTGCCTGTCTTTTACCAAACATTAGGCAGTGCACTGCTGGAGACACATAGGACTTGGTGAAAGACTATTTTGTTTCTTCACGTTTGCTCAAATTGGCTCGAGCCAGTAGACTCTTGTAAATAATATATTGCTTCGTTGTGTGGAGCTCATTAAGTTTTGTATTCAGCAAACGAAAAGGTGCGTTTTAGCAGCAACTTTCGGCGTCTGGAGATTGACGCTATTTTTCTACTGTGATAAAAGAAATATTTTTGGAAAATGGTGCCCTATGATCCTGAAGTCCTTTGGATCGTCGTCGTCGGATTTATCGTCTCGTTCGTCTTGGCCTTTGGCATTGGTGCAAATGATGTGGCCAATAGCTTTGGTACATCGGTCGGCAGTAAGGTCCTGACGATCCGTCAGGCCTGTATTCTGGCGACCATTTTCGAAGTAGCTGGCGCTGTTTTAATTGGTAAGTGAGGCCTACAGTTGTTTTTTCCTACGTAGTATGCCCCGCCCCCCCCCCCCCCCCGATTGTGATCTTGGACTTCTAATTAATAATATTATAATATTACGGACAGATGTAATGTTACACAAGGGCTTCTAGCGTTCGGTGGCCTTATAAACCACATATCGTGGGTTTAATCGAGGAGTACTTTTATCGTTCTGTTCTGTTCACTACTTATGAATATTAATTTAGTTTTATTGTTTGTGGTGCGTCTCTTGTGATATTCTATGTTTGTGGTGCTTTTAACCATCTCTCCTGTTTTTCAACCGCGTAGCTTATATTTTCATATTAAATCTCATATTTCTTACTTTTGGTGTACAGCTCTTCTTTCGGTCGTTAGCGTTGATACTTTTTCAACCGTTTAATACCACAAGTTCTTTCTAAACTAACTCAAATAATTCTTCGACAACTATAAGTAATAAAAATGTAACGCTAATTTTAATGTAACCTTTGTTTCATTACTTCAGCCTTTTAAGTTGCTGTATTCGCCCGTGTTTTTGTATATCTTATTTTTGGTTTTGTATTCCGTTCGGAATCTTCCCCTTCCTCAAGAATTTGTAAGTTCTTGCTTCGCCTCTCTAAATTGCAGCGGAAGCTCATTAAAGATTTGGTATTTCACTGGTCTCCACCGTCCGCATTCCCTCTCATTTTCCCGTTCTCTTAGTTGAGTCTTCATGTTCTAATTCGCTGACTACCCCTTACCTCCCGCTCTGGGAACTCTCCACTCTCTGCTAGGCTATTATAAATTCTGTAGGTTCATAAAAGAGACCATTCCTAGCGAATGATTCCTTTTACAGGATTTGGCAACATGCTAAATGCTGGATTTCATTTACTTCCCAGACTAGAGAAATCTGGTATTACACTGGGAATCCTAGAATGGGTGCAAAATTTACAAAGAAATGATTAGGGGGTTTTCATAGGGTAAAATAATTCGATTTAGACTACGGGAATAGAATTTTTCCCCCCTCTTCCCAGCCAATCCCGGTAAAGAAAGTCGACGCAACAAATGTCCAAAAACCGGATCGATCTGGGTTGAAACTTTCTACCGGTACCGGGATTCATATAAGACGTATCTTGCATATCTTGCAACTATCCCCTTTTTGACCCATATTTACAGCGACTTATGAGAAATACATCCGTTTAATTTATTGTAAGTATTTAAATTTTTTACTGAAACTGCCACTCTGGATTAGAAGTACCCGTGTTGCGAGAAATACGGTATTGCAAATCCAAATCAGCAGATAAAAGACCGGCGTGATCGTTTTGCGGCAGGCTTGGACTTCAGCCACAGTTTACGTCTTGCTACGTTGTAATTTAATCTTTTTATTTTATATATTTAGCTGATGTAGGTCTATTGCAGTCATTGTTTTCTTTTTTCTTTCAAATGGGTAATAATTATATCATCATCACTATCATAATGGTTTCATACGTTCAACGCATCGCCAAAATAATAAGTTGCATGTTTTCTTTGATTACTTTTCAAGAACATTACGTTTTGATTCGTCTGGACAAGATTTCTTGAATGTTAGCCTATGTTTGACGAGCGCGATCTGGCGATCTGGATAGAAGGACTGTCTTAATATTCATTCAGCCCAAGCTGACTGCGACTAATAAGTGACACTGCAAAACGGATAAGTCAGCTTAATTTATTAGAGCCATATTTTGGCCCCTCAAGTATCCTGTTTATACTCAGTCCGCTCAACCTGGAAAATGAACTTGTGAAAAAAGAAGGGCGAAATATACCTCTAATAAAATTCAGCTGACGTATCCGTTTCGCATTGTCAAATAGGACTATTCTACCCTTCTGACTAGTTAGAAACCCCACCGAAAACTTTCGGTCTTCATATATTTGTACGGGCGGATGGATTTTTTTTATATTTTTGGGATTTTTTTGTATTTTGTATATTTTCTGTTTTTAGGTTTTAAGGTCTCAGATACGATGAGAAAAGGGATCCTTGATGTCAGCGTCTACAACAACTCTGAGGCTGAGCTCATGTTCGGTAGTCTGTCAACTTTAGGTAAGTTCATTCCCTGACCTAAATTCGACAACTAGCCTAATTATTTGTCATCTAATTCTATCTTAAGGGAAAGACGGAGCTGGGAAGAAGAATATGAAGAAGATAACAAACAACAAACTTTGAACATAACTTGTTTGCCTTGAACACAACTTGCTAAGACAGGAGTGTGTGGGAGTGAGTGGATTACTGAGAGATTGGAAGAGAAAAGTTTCCAGGCTATTCAATTGTTTGGAAGGCTCCTCCAAATAGGAGTAGCACGCAGGAAAAAAATCAGATAAAGGCACAGTGTTCATGTTTTATTGTCTTGTTGCTTTTGTTGGGATGGCCCTTGCTGGCTTTTATGGTTTATGCAGCGTTTACAAGTACAGGAAAACTTGAACAGAATCCGATCTTGGTGACAGGATTACGTTCACACGTAGAGGGAAAAAAGAAATTCTTCAAACCAGAAAATCTGACAAAAACAAATTCACTTGTCAACAAAAAAATGTTTCGATATCATTTATGACATTAGTACTGATGATTGCTGCTCTTAAAAGCTAGCTAGACTTTTTTAGTACTTTTTCCAGCGCCGCAGACAAGATTCCTTTCAAGTAGACCGGAATTCCTTTCATCATGAAAGGATTCCCGTCCCGCTAGACTTTTTTTCTACTCGTCTTCACGAACGGAATCCTTTCGAGTCGACCGGAATTCCTTTCTACTCGACGGGATTTCTTGTCCGTGTAAACGCTACATTAGATCTGTCTATCTACCTATCTAAAAATACCGCGACCAAACTGGGTAGAGTTAGTGCTACTTGCTCAGCTTTGAGTTGACGCGCGCATACCTTCACTGCGCATTTGAGAGAAAAAGAGCGTAGCAGCGTGTGACGTCACAATGGTATAAACCAAACATCCACTTTACTCTCGAATTTCTTCTCTGGGGATCTACTGCGATAAGCTGTGTGTAGAGGTTATGATGATGTTTGCGTAGCTTCAAAGTTCAGCTTGTTCGTGTAGTATTCGACTGCGCATTGTTGTAGTAGCGATACCGGTAGACGGAGGTTCTACTTCTTGTTAGTATTTAGTTATACCAGATTCTTGATTGCACCCAGTCCAAGAAGTAGACCCACTACTGAAATATGCGTTTCAGATTACTTGCATGTTGTTTATCTTCTGGTTTTGCGGACACGATATCATGAGCCTGCTAAGGGGAGATTCGTTTGCGGTTGTCACCTATTAAACGGCGGGAAAATCCGAGGTTCATAAACAACGTGTTTACTTGTCGTTGTTTTTGGAATTCTTGTCTGGTAGTCCAGTTAGTAGGTACCTGAGTAGGAGTATACCTGCTAACCACTTTCTATTATTGAGGATTTTATTTATAACCCGTCAAAATAAACACAAGGCACAAAGACGGAGTAAATAATAAGGAAAAGAAGAGAAAAAGAAAGGTTTTTGAACCTTGATTGATTAGGGGTACGCGGTACGGAAAAGGTTGGGAACCACAGCTCTATATAAATCATTTACAGAACCGGATTGGCTCCGGGCACTGTGAGGGGAGTTGGAGGGGGAGGTGGCGGAATTTCGGTGATCGCAAGATATGGTACTTCCAGATGTGCTAGGACGATGAAACTTGGCTGGAATATCAGAGATTCGACAAGATTGGCTTAGAAATTGCCACTTCAGAACTCCGACTATTCCTTAAAGTGCCAATCTCGACCGCAAAGTTAGAAAATACTTTTAAGCAAACTATACATTTTCATGATCCCCGGAGCCCATTATCGTTTTTGCCTCAAAGGTTTTGCTTACAAATGAAGTTCAATCTCCCTTAAAATGTGCATCTTAACCGCAAAGTCGAAAAGTAGTTTTGATCAAACGGTACATATTAGCCCGTGATCATTTGTGCCCCAAGAGTTTTGCCTAAAAATTTATTTCTAGCACCCTTAAAGTGTGGATCTTAACCGAAAAGTGACAAAATACTTTGACCAAACGATATATATTAATTAGCCCCAAGGTCCTTTTATCCGTTTTTGCCTTGAGGGTTTTGTTTACAGATGAATTTGTAGCGCCCTAAGAGTGCACAACATTACAGCCAAGTTCTAAAATAAAATACTTTTTACGAACGATACATTCTCGTGATTTTCAAGTCCATGGTCTTTCTTATCTCAAGGGTTCTGCTTACAGATGATTTGAACAAACCCACGAAAAGGCAAATTCAATGTTTCATCCTCTGAACCAGCCTTGCAAGTGCCATATGAGCTATCAGCTCTTGATTTATTTGTTTTCCCTATGTCGCCGATTTCGGTTTATTGAGCTACCGGAAAGTGGTGAGGGTCCAGTTTGCGGTTTTTACGCAAAGTGTGGACCTTAGGCCGGATTGATTAATATGACGTTACATTTTGGAAAGCTTCGTAGAACTCTTGCCTGGGGATGGAAATTCGGTAAAAAAAAAAAAAAAAAAAAAAAAAAAAAATATGGACATTTAGTGATTTTAGGAAATTTCGTAACTTTTCAGGAAGTTGTTTAATTTTGAGGCGTTTTTTGAGAAAACGAAAAAGAAACTGCGCAGAATTTCCTTGCCGCCGCAGTGGCGCTCGCTCTGACTCACCGTGAATCGCTTTACAGTCTTGTGTGAGATTATGTAACCCGACACTCCCGCATAACCCTTCCTTGCGTAGCAACCACAGAATAAGTAATGTATCCTATGGTACCGAACTGGCATAAACATCCAGATAACCCAGTTGTTTCTTTACGTCAGACCTTCGGTCACATTCCATCTGGGCACAAACGGCTGGTGGCAAGAGACGTGTGTCGGGGGGGCTGCTTGAATTCATGAACATTCTTTGTAGGCTTTATCGGATGAGAGCTGTAAACCAGCTAATGGTGGGTTTACACACTGCGTAAAATCCGAGCGTATTTTGAAATCCGAGCGTATTTTACGCAACGTTTTGAGCTTGAAAAGATTTCTAGCAATACGGACGTATTTAGATACAAAACGGACCGATTTCTCAAATACGTCCGTATTGCTAGAAATGTTTTCAAGCTCAAAGCGTGCGTAAAATACGCTCGGATTTCAAACTACACTCGGATTTTACGCAGTGTGTAAATGGACCATAATCCCTATCGCATTCTTGAGATGGGTTGTGGAAAATCCCGTAGTTTTGCAAAAAAAAACAAGCAATCGATCCATCTTGATACCGTGAGAGTTAGCACATCTTCGCGTGAACGACCTTGTTCAACGGGACAAGCCATCATCATGATATTTGTTTTGCTGCTGAGATGTTGCGAGATAGTTGCCTACTTGACGACTAAGCTATGCTTACACATTTCTTCGGCTGTTTTTAGCCTCTTTCCATGTCCCTTGCCTTAGACGGCAATCTGGGCAAAATTTGTATAACCGGCCCCCGGACGATTAAGCTCCTCAAAACAATATTCGGTCACATGATACGTCGCGTAAAGAGAACTAAAGTGGTAAGCGTTATAATCGGTGTATCGCAATTAGAGGAGATAGGATACACTAGAGACACGAGTCTCGGAACGAGAGTGGATGGAAGTACTACTGAAGTAGATTGAAATACTCCGTGTCCTTTAAAGGGTCAGAATTGAGCTCAAATATGACGTTTACTCAGCGATGCTCAGGCAGCACTGTTGTGCGTCTGCCGTTCAGCTCTTGTCGAGGTGAACAAAGGGGAGGGTTTTCTTGTAGATGGCGTCGATGGCTTTAAAGTTCAGTTCGTTCAGTTTTATTGCAGCAACAAGTATTGACTGGCCGAATAGCAGGTGGTAAAGTTAAACATAAATTAAAGACTAACCAAAATAATCAACATAGAATAGAACGTGGTCAGACTACATTTAAAAATGCTGAAGACAAACTATATAAAAAATACAACGGTTGGGGTAACAAATAACGGGGGGGGGGGGGGGAGGATAAAACAACAACCTACTAATTTCTATTCTGTAGGGAAACAAAGGAGGGGACAGAACTATTCGAGTATCTTATATGTCGGCAAAAAACTGGTTGAACGGTAGGGACTGGTTTGGAAGCTTGTCTTTGAGGCCTCGCCCTGTCTGTAGCAAACTTACGTCCCATCATCATGATGGATGTTTTCCCTTCAGTGCCACATAGCTCAATGGCCATTTTTGAATGTAAAGCTCGCTCGTGACGTCACCATCTAGCTGAGAGCGTGTTCTACCCTTCAACAAATAGTAACTATTAGTTACTATTTCCGTTCCAACCTCACGAAAGGTTACTACGCTGAAGGTTGGAACAACCTTCTCGAAATAGTAACTATTTGCTTACCACGCTCGGGAGCGTAGTAACTACGGATCTCTGTAACGTGATTGGTCGGATTCGCCCGTGGCATGATATTTTGCTGAAAAATAGACAAATCGTTCCAGCCTTGACGGCAAACAAGTCAGAATTTGTGTCGTCATTCGTAGTAACTACGGTAAGTAGGGTGGAACACGCTCTGAATGGATCCCTCCGTTCGATGACGCTCCTCGAGCACAGTTGAACGGGAAGATGAGGATGGCGTCCTCCTCTGTCTCAACACGATGTCGGGTAGATGTCGTCATCTTCGTGTGAATGGCATCTTCTGTCGACCTCAACAGCTATTCAGTTGCTGTTGTGAAACTTCCCCGACCAAACAAATATCATCTCGAAAGGTCCCTTACGAATCATCCCAATTAAAAACATCCCCACGAAAATATGTTCCACAGGATAGACTTCGTTTTTCGTCTTGTTTTTTGAGGCTCATTCATCATATAAGTAGGACTCGGACAGGATACTACATTAAAGCACAATGGACACTTCTAATGCTTTTCTTTGTATTAAATGCTTCACAAATAAACATTTCCGACTTCCTTTAGAAGGCGCTACGAAAATCGGCCGTTTTCTTGTTATCCCTTGTCTTTACCTCTCTGGCATTTCGGCGATCCAAGTCTTAGGAGCTGGGATATCCTGGCAGAAAATTCAAAAACTCCCAGCAATGCTTGATATAAAATGATATATTTGGGATGTCACCAAAGTCAAGCCGCAGATGCAGTTTACCTTAGTGTTTCATCAGGAGTTCCATGGCTTAAAGTGCCTATTAAAAGTTTTTCTTTATGGAATAGTGTTGTGAAGCTTGATTAGCTTGCTTTATAAAATGTACCAGAATATCCAATAAGCTTAGAAAAAATAATATAGCTACAAAAATCTTTCAAAAACAAATAACCTATTCAAATCTGAATTATACAAGCTGATTTATGCATAAAATAAAGATCTACTAAGTATTTTAAGAAATGTCACTTTTATCTTTGTCCAAGCTAGTAAATTGAGCGTGTACTGGCCCCAAAAATTACGCTTTGAAATACCACAGAGAGGAAACTGTTGAAAAAGCTGCTGATCTGGGAGGTAAGCATTGTTCCTAGGTTGTTACAGAGTGTGATTGGGGTGGCTTGATGTGCCCATTGAACTTTAAGATTTAAGATATGAAGAAGAATACGGTGATAGTCGTTTAGGACCTTACCTTGGAACTTAGTTCCTCCTGCACCTCCAGAGGCGCTTCGGGCATCCACGAATAGTTGCCAGTCGTCTCCATAATGGGCCGGTGCCATCTTCCTATTCGTGCTGGATAGGCGCGTTGATGTTGCGGAGATCTGACTGTTTGGTACGGCGAAGAGTGTTCTTCGCTCGTCCTCTTCGTCTGGATCCCTTCGGATGACACTGGAAGACATGGACAGTTTTGCAGATCTCCAGTGCCGCCTGTAGGTGACGTAATAAGTCCGAAGTTCTTTCTTCATCGTGTGCAACCTTGATTGCCCCGAACTGAACAGTAGCAATTTCGGGTCGTTTACTAAAATTAAATACAGTACAAATCATAGAAAATAAATGAGACAAATGGATGTGAATGGTTATTTTTGAGCAGGTCTGTTTTTTTTTTAACCTTGGCCAGGAGTTTTGAGATTGTTAGGAGCCTCCATGTCTTTGTCGGTTCCCTGGCTTTTTCAGAATTCGAACTAGAATACGTAATTACTTCATTGCGTCCTAACTGGAATAATAATCGCTGACTAACCCAGAAACGTGCCTTTTGTTTCACATTGTTTTCGCACATCTTTACAGAAAATATTCGGTCACATGACCGTTTCTCATGCTGGCTATTCTATGTCTGATCTCTGGAGTTTGGATCGTAGATCTTGTCATAAGGTCGAGGAAAATCCTGCGAAGAAAAGTGTGGCGTGGGTCCAATTCGAATGTTTTCACTCTAGTTTGTCTTAAGCGGCGTTCACAAGCATTCCCACCCAAGCACAGTACGCCTAGGCAAATGCTCAGGCTTAGCCCACCGACTTCTAGAGCCTGTGTACGATGATGCTAGGCACGGGCCTAGGCCTCAGGCCTCTGTGCTGTGGCTAAGCATTCTTGTGAACGGGGCTTTTTAGGTCGGCGACTGCTTTTCATCCACGGCAAAAGTTCGGCAAGAAGTTTTATGCTGATCAAGTGAAAATGCTGTCATCCGGCGTGAAAGATGAAGAAGGGCAGGACCTCTGTTCTAGCGCAGTTCTCCTTCTTTAAAAAATTTCAAATTTTTTTGAGAAACGTAGCCAATGTTGCAAAAAATGACGAAAGGCTTTCTAAATGAACTTCATACTGAAAAAGGTCTTACATAGTTGCAACACACCGAGACGTTCACGACCGTCACAAAGCCTACGTCTCGGTAACGTACAAATTTGTGTAAATTTGTTGAAGCTTAAGAAACATGACGTAAGAAGAGGAAGAAGAAATTAGATAAAGTGGATTTGTCTGATGAGAAGACTTGCCAGTTCTCAAGAGAGAACTTGAATTTATGAGAGAAGAAACCAGTAGTTTGCAGTCGCTGAGAGTAATGAAGTCGTGAAGAAGACAAATACCGTAGTTTATCGCTTAAAGGTGTCCGCGGCTGGTGGAAAAGAATCGCCATAACATACCGGATTACTGAAACATACGCTTTTAAATGTCAGTCTGAAGATACTTTTAAGGTTTTGGTGATGATTTGCTAGATTCGTCTCAGTTCCTACTTGTCTATGTGCGTAGGGGGCTGCTGCACGAACTAGCAGTTCTCAGAGACCTTCCGCCAGTATGTATAGTCAGTTATTTCAGTGAATCAGTCAATCAATCATTTAGCTACACCAAATTGTCTGTAGGGTGGCATAGACTGACGAATAGAGTAGTAATTTGTTCCCTCATACTTTTACAATGACAAAACCAAGCTTGGTGAATACTGTCATGCTCAAAGTGGTCAATGTTACAGTTACATTTAAAAGGACATACAAATGGTCAAAGGCTATTTAAAGTTTCAACAGTGGTATACAACTATATTTGTGGCCGTCCTGTGTAAGACGCTACTTGTTGGAATTTTGGGACCTTCGTAGAGACTGCTCGCTCGTGCCTTTCCCTTAGGTTATCATACACGAGACTGCGCAAGAAACAATTATATTGAGTATGTATAGTTGATTTGACAATTGGCATTCTTCCTCCAGTCATGTGGGTATACCGGGGGTCAATGTTGGCTAGCAATCTTATCTGAAATAGCAGCATTCATTCGTCTAAACGAGAGTTTGTCCCAATTCTTAATCCAACAAACCTTTTTCGGTGGAGAATGTTAAAATAGACAGTAAATAAAAAGTCAAGAACCTCGCGGGAATACCGATACATTTACATATATTATCGTTCTGACGGTTTATTAATCCCTCTCTAGTCTAGGTCTGAGTTGGAGAACTGAATTAAACTAGACATATGCGACTATCCTGCGACTGAGTTATTCTGAATTTGTCTTCAGCGTTTACGCGTGACCCATAGTTTCTCCGCTGTTTTCCTTTTGGTCTTATCGATTTATCAGACTCATGGAATCCCTTGAACGTGGATTCCTCCCCACGTGTACCAGGAAATTGTCTCTCGGCGGGCCATCGATCGGCCCTGCTATTGCCATCTAGAGAGGAATTTGGCAAAATCCTCCAGATACAGGTGTGACAAGCACGGGAGACATACATCGTAGGGAATGTATCAGCGGAATGTGTGTTCTTTTCCGGGGTATCAGTAATATGTTTGTTCGAATTATTTGTACCCACAAGTTAATAATAATGTATTTGGAACCCACTGCGGATGAACTAAATGTGAAGATAGCTCAGTAAAAAATAGTCAGAAATAAAAATAGATACAACAGGAAAAATTCTAGTATATCAGAATTGACAAAAATTAACAGAAAACGGATGAGCAAGTGATTTGGAGGAAGCCATATACATTTAATATATTTATATGCTTGTGCAGATAACTTGTCACGAAGCTCCTGGAGATACAAGGAGCTTTATTGTTTCGGACAGTTCTCCGATTTGTTTAAGGAGAAAAAAAGAAAACGTGACTAACAAGGTGAATTTGTCAGAATTATTTTTAAGAGCAACTCTAATTTTTGCCCTCCAGTTGCCATTGGAGAGAAATTTGGCAAGAGTGCCCCGGTGCAGGTGTAGTAAGCAGGGAAGACGAGCCGGAGTGAGAGAGTATTTGTTATTTTCCGAAGCAAGTCGAGTACCTGGCGAGGAGTTGCTCACTCCGCGCCACCGGTGTACACCTCGGCGCGGCACCGGCATGGCACCGCCGCACGCGCCACTTGGTGTACATCGTTTTTGGGAGTGAGCAACCCCTCGGTACCTGGCCTCCAGACCCGATCTGTCGTTCGAAGGGTACATGAGGAAAGACAGGTTGAATAAAAAGAGCCGTTAGTTTTTGCCTTGGGCAGATTCGGTTTCGATGAAATTGGATGAGTGACTGAATTTGATAAAGTTTTCGTGCTATTGCCCCGTGTACTGGCTTTCGCCTATGAATAAACTCACAAGCGAAGACAGCGAAGAAAGGGGCCGCTGGTTCGAGTCGCGGTGGTGCTTACTGTTTTGTAAGCCAAAGTCCACTCAACTTCAAATCCAGAACCTAGACAAATCTGGGGAAGGTAACAGGAACGGTGTGAGAAAACTCCAGGATGACTAGCTCCCAGTCGCTCACCGAACTTCCAGGCTGAAAGAAGGGAATCGGAAATCAGCACCGCCAGTTACGCCTGTGATGACACCTTTACCTTTTACCTGTCTGACTCGCTGATTGTACTGAGGCCAGGCCACGCCTACATTCACCGAAATTGGGTCGGATGGAGACTTTTCTCTCGTATTAGTAGAAGATGTAATGTGGGGTTTTCGAATGGTCGTCTAGACTTGGTAGTATTGCCCGATAATAAGGATAGGCTGTCTTGTCTTACTGACACTTTCTTTTAAACCATGTTCTTCCGTATAGTCAATAAGTAGGCTACCAGAAATAACTCGACGATAGTCTAAATGCGAGCTCAAGATCTTGACGTGCTTCCAAACCTCCGGAGCAAACCAATTATTAGATGCCAGAAAAACCAAGTTGGAGTTGGACTTTTGACAAACGGCCGCTAGAATTCCAAGAGAGCTTCACAGACAGTATTCCTACGAGATTAAGCGACATTCAAGAAATGTAGTCGATCTTGGTGGGTCAGTGCCCCTGCATCGATTTTTGATTACGATGTCAGACTGAGAACGGGTTTGGCATGAATCATGGTCAGGTTTCGTGGGCTCCTGGGCTAAGCTTGTTTGACTATGTATTAGGAAATTGAAATCAGACAGATAGGCGTATTCTTTAGCTGTCTGGCGTCGACCTTTCTGTCACATCTATGGAACCTATCCGTAAGAAACCGAAAACAGTTTTACGTAACTGACAAGTACAAACGACTCGCTCAGCTCTTCATAGGAGCCCTTACAACTACTTGGGCTCACTTATAGTTCACTTTTATCACGATAGCTGAAGGAAAGCGGCACCAGCTGAAGTTAAGTAATCAATCAATCCAATCTAATGAACCTAATAGCCCAAAGCTAGAAGAGGTCGTCGAAATCAGTTAAGAAAAGCAGTTGAAAACACACGAAATATGTAACACGAAACCATATACGAAATATTTGCAAGTGACATTAAAGGATACCTGAATGAAGAGTAACACCTATCATCCCTATCTGTATGACTTCCGTTAACATTGACGACAGAAAACCCATTCCAAATACGAAATAGTGTTTCCAAGCTATGATTTTTGCTCCATTTTGCATCTGTCCTTATTTCAGTACCGAATAATTTTGGAAATGAACAAATGTCTCCAATCAACCCTTGTTCTGGAATATTTGTTAACCAGTTAAGCCCAAACGTACATCTAGAAGAAATTTCAGTACGATCCGGCCAGCGCTGTACAAGATTTGAATGAATTTCGCTTTGTCTTGGAAACCTCCAGAAACAAACATCCGTATTTTGAAAACGTCACGCTCAGGAGAAGAATGCTCTCCGTGGCCATGTCTATAAATGCATTCTCCATGGTGTGTTCAAGTATGGTTTCTTCGTTCAGGTGTCCTTTAAAAAGAACAGTTAGTTAATAGGTATCACGAGAAACAGTCTAAAAACTGACGAGATGAACTGACAGGATAAGGCAAAAATTGACTGCCTGTGTTCCTCTCCGACCGACTTAATGGCGTCCAAAGAAGTGTAGGCGTAATATAACGAATCCTCCATGAATTTCCTATTTTCCTTTTGTGTAGTCCGTCAGTATGGTTTTGTCTGTATGTAGTTGTTTCGGTGTGTCAGCAGCGCGTCACAACTGTACCAGACACCGTGCTGCAAAGCTGGCCGATAAATGTCTGTGAGTGAAACGAGCAGATGTTATTTTTTATTACGCATATTTCAGTAAATCTGGTTAATTCGAAAAAAGGTCACAAAGAAATTGCAATGACTACTTGCTGGCCTTTTATGCCTAGGCCTACTGGTTCTGATCCTTAAGTTGTAACTTGACTTGAACTCAGATGGGGCTGGGGAGGCTTATGGTGGTTAGAGGCAAGGGATTGTTCTCAGTAGATTCTATGTTCATCGAACGAGGGATTAAAACGTCATCGAGCTTTCTAGAACAAGTACATAACTGAAATAAAAGCAATAACGAACGTAGTAAATGCTAGGCCAAGTTATCTTCGTTATGTAGCCTATTTTTGATAAGTTCTGTTTAAGGTTTTAATTACACTTCTGTATAAAATCATAAAAAATATAGGGTCAAGCCGGGACACGAGGTCGATTGACAAAAACCCGTTAGCAGTCCAAAAAAATGTAGTATGGTAGGAATAAGTGCACTTAGGAGTTGTCAGATGACGGTATTTTGTTCTTTTTGACGAATTTACGTATATAGAAGCAACGTCATTTTTGTCCTGAAGTGTTCAACTTACCATGCTTCAGTTTTAAGGGCGCCCTTCCCCCTTTCTAGTGAGCGTCTTTGTCTGATGTGTGTTTTCTCCATGAGACGTCGAAGACGTCTTATTATTGTTTTATTGTTGTGTGGGTAGGCCAGAAACTTTGGCCGAAACATTGGCCACAAATGGCCCATTGTCACAGTCCCCCCAATGACAATTGTTGGCAAGCCATCACTCAAGACGCAATTGATAGATTGAAATTGAAGTACCACTCGTTATATCTTCTCGCTTTAAGAGCTATCTAATCATCCTGTCAGGTGCACAAACCTGGACGGCTCCTTCAGATGGGCTTTTCTCAGAACAGCGTGTGGGTGGTCACCCAGAGAGTGGAACGCTTCTAGTCAGTATCTTGTTCATCCTGGACAGTCTTGAAAAAGTGGGAGTCTTAGACCTTTAAATTCTGTTGATTTAATTGCAGGTTGAGGTTACTTGTCTAATTTTCAATTTAATGTAAAAATGTACGTTGCCAAACATTTTTATGCTTCTTTCGCATCTCACTCATCACTAGTTCCAGTTTAATACAGACTGAACACCTCAAATAAATTTCAGTCGTGGGCATTTTGAGTCGTGGGCGTTTTGAGCCGTGGGCAGCTTGTTAATAAAAGTGGATCAGCTCACTCAGTGGCATAGAGGGTAGTTACAGGTGCGCGGTGGACACACGAACGATCAAAGGCTAGGGTTTTAAATTTGATCTGGTACAATTTTTCTGTTCCAAAGCTATGCATGTCACTACATTCCGTATTCCCCATCCCTCTACTTCCCCCACGATCATCGGATCGGGGAAGGAACTCTTTTCTAGTCAATCTGGTAGAGTACCTAATATGCCTGCCAAGTTTCTGTCAACTTTCCCCTTCATTTTGTTCCAACAAACATGGATAGTCAGCTTGTCAATAAACACGAATTATAATATGGTAGACCTACATAGTAAGCTCTGTTGGTCAAGAGAGCTGGCCGGGGTCTTCATTGACTTTGCTAAAAAAATTTCCTCTTTTCTAGGTGGCAGCGCCGTCTGGCTTTTGGTCGCTACATTCTTCAAGTTACCGATTTCTGGCACACATAGCATCGTTGGCGCCACCATCGGATTTTCCCTCGTTGCTCGGGGCACTCAGGGATTGCAATGGGCAACTCTGGGCAAAATCGGTACTTTTTTTGTTCTTTGCTGAAGTAAGTAGACAAGCGGGGGCCCGCCGGGGGGTGGCTCCTCGCTTAATAGTCTCTTTCTTGCAGGCTGCTGTCGCTTGACTTATTTGAGCCTTCTGCTGGCTTTGGTCGACTACCCAGTGGGGATCTAGGAGGCCGTTATGACTGACACCACTGGAATACTACTAATAAGATTGGTTGTGTTTATACAAGCTACACCAACTATCACAGCTACTACCATAGGCATAGGACTGGTTCAATGGTCAGGTATAGCTACCCGGTTTGCAAATCTGGTGAAGAGCCGACTCCGCTTTCTCCACCAGTGCCAGGAGCTTTGGGAGTTAAGGGGAGCAGGTTTAAACGTTAAAATTTTGCTTCTTCCTGATATCCGATCTCAAACAAATAATCAACCATTTCAGATTGCGAAATCAATTTCGTGTTGTTTACTTACGTTTACCTCGCTAGAGAACATACTCTGTGGTTACGGCCCATGTAACATGGTTTTAGCAAGGATTCATAGTAAGTTGTTCATAGCGTAGTGTTGAGAAGAGCCATCCGCTACCTGTGCCTCAGTGTAGCCATCTTCTTCTCCCTTTGCTGAGGTGTACTTTTATTTATCTACTGAGCTAAAGAGCGCCTTTTTATTTTTCGTAAATAAAACCTATGTTATCTGTCTCAAAGAATAGCGGCATCTAGATTTCCATCCTAGCTTTACGTAATTTGGTGGAAATCGATCAAACTTATAAAGGGAAAAAGATCACTGAGAAATCATGTTAGTAAATAAATAAGGACGACGCATAACGAGTCATTGATTTTAGAGAGTGTTTGACGGTATCCTAATCCAAGTCTCATATTTTTTTTTGGAGGGGGACTTATGCTAGCGTAGACGACGTACAACATTAACTCTCTTTTCCCCCTTTAGTTGCTTCCTGGTTTGTTTCCCCGGTTCTTTCCGGCCTTATGTCTTCCGGACTCTACATTTGTATCCAAAAGTTCATCCTCAGAGCTCCGAGTCCGATCGTTCCGGGTCTGAGAGCGCTTCCGATTTTCTATGCCGTCACTGTGGCAGTAAATGTGCTTTCCATTGTCCTGGATGGTCCATCACGTGAGTATTTCTGTTCGTGCCTTCTTTCCTGGTTTTTAATGGAGTGTTTCTTGGAACAGTCCACTATTGCGAGCGCTGTAGCAGCTTCCGGTTTCTGGTTTTCACCGTATTTGGTGGAGCTCATAACTCGTGAACCAGTGGAAGTATCAAGTTCAAACTTGGTACGCTAGTGGGTATTGGGGTCTAGTTGTTCCTTTTGGGGGTCGCATCCCCCACACCAACCCGGTTCAGGGGCAAATGGGCACAGATTGCCCAGTGGATAATGTTCATAAGTTGACAAGAACTGGACATAGGACGACGAAATTCCTTGTACATGTAGATCTAAATTGCCTTGAAGGTGCACCTCCCCCAGAAAACAATGGAGGCTGTATGATTTTGTTGCTATGTTCAGAATATGAAGTTATCGGAGCCACCGCTGGTGAAAGACTGATTGAGTTTCAGCAGGGACGTTCTACATCGCTAGTGGTGCCAGTGTCCGTTCTATTCGAGTGTGTGTCAATTTTGTTAAGTCTCGGTGCTACTCCCTAGTGTTGTTTTGCTTCATGTGTAACTGGGCCCAAATTGTCCAAGAGTAAAGTTCGTTACCCGTGACAGGAATCAACAGGTATCAAGTTGAAGCTTGGTAGGTTTGGGAGCATCGAGGTCTCTTTTTACTTTTGCGAGTCCAAAACCCCACCCCCTCCCTTGGTTCAGGGGCGATTGGGCCCAGATTGCCCATTTTTTAATGTTTCTAACTTGACAATAACTGGAGATAAGGCGTTAAAATGCCTTTTGTACTTTTGATCATAGGGGTTGGGGGAGTTGAACCAGCCCCCACCCTCCCCGTTCATAGGGTTGGAGGAGTTGAACCAACCCCCACCCTCCCCGTTCATGGGGTAAGGTTGCCCATGAAAAAAGTTTTTGACCCGCGACTGCAATCAAACTCTAAGCTGGTATACTTGAGGAAAAAGAGATGTAAATACGCATTTTGATGCCCCCCCCCCCCTCCCCCGTTCATGGGCAGCTGGGCCCAGATTTCCCACTTCGTCTATGACAGGTCTCAGGCCCTCTTGTGTATTTTGAGGAGATACATCTATGGATGAGGATTAATCGGCAACAAATAAGACGACGCGACGTACTTTAATCTTTTATGAACAGAACTGGACTGTTTTGTCATAAGATTGATGATATGCCGTGTTTGATGAATTTTGACGAAGGGGGTATTAGGCTGCTACGATTTGGTTTATTGCACTTGTTATTACCTTGCTAATGGAAAAGAGATCTAGAGGGTCAAATTGGCTGGCAGACCATTGTTGGAACTCAAGCTATTCGTGCAAGATCCTCGACATTTCTTTGGATTTATACTTGTGGTTTGTTTACATTTAAAGCTTTTAAAGTGGGATGATTAAATTAGGTATTTCAAAACTTGTTTGGTTATTGGGGATGTGAAACGTCTTGGTTCTAAAGCTGTTTGTATATAATATGTGATACAAAATTTACTTTCACACTCCACGTCTGAGCGCTTGCCCACTTGTTACTTTTGGGGTTACGACTCCTTGTCTCGGTGATGTTTATTTTTTTATACTTCATCAGATCCTAAAAAAGAAATCAGTTCTCATTCAAACACTTTATGTCCTTTCTTTTTTTTTCAAAATAATTTCAACAATAAATCCTAAACCTTTTAGAGTTAATATTCCATAACCATTTTATTTGGCCGGATTCGTACAGGTGTAGTAGCCTTGTAGTTTAGTAGTTGTAGCGTCTGCTTTTCTTATGCTATTGATTGAAAAATGTTCATTTTCAGTAAAACCGTAACTACTACTACTCATTAATAGGTCACTTTATTCCAATGGCATGTTTCTATGTTGTGCCTTAATTTTCTCTTCTTTCTCTCTATTTTCTTCTTTACTCCGTTTTGTTCTATAAGTGAAAAAATACGCGTAGTAAATACTTTACTTACTATTACTTACTTACTTAATAAGTAAGTAATTTATTTGTAACCCACCATTTCGAAAAAGCGGAATAAATAAAAGAAAATAAATAAAAGACATAAATACACAGAAAAGGACACTAATTTTCAATCTTCGGCCAGGAAGCAGTGGAGAAGGTCGTGCGCTGGTTGGGCTCTGTTGTCATGATTTTTGGGATCCCAGAACGTAAGTGGCGGGATACCTATGACATCACAAAAGTTTTCCGTCTGTCTGTCTGTAAGCACTATAACTCTCGAAGGGAGTGAGGTATTTTGATGAAACTTGGTGTGAGGATTGTTTGGGTCAAGAGTAAGGTCAAGTTCGTAGATGGTTCGTCTCTGTAGTTCGCTCTGTAGCCCTACATTTAGGGTTGGGGGAGGTGGCTTAATTTAAGGGGCAAATGAAATATTTTTAAACATATAATGTGATAGTCGATTATAGGGTAAAAAGACACGCTGTACATGATGGTGAAACACATTTGTTCGCCTGACAAGTAGTTAGCCCGGAATCCGGCCAAAGCCGGAAAGTCTGTTGAAAGTAAAGCTTTTATTTGAAGTTGATTAGATTTTCGATTTAGGGATAAGAAGACGTGCTGAACACGATGGTGAAAACCATTTTCTCGCCGGGCAAGTAGTTCGCCCGGAATTCGGCCAAAATGGGAAAGTTTGTTCAAAGTAAAAGTTTTGTTTTAAGTTGATTAGATGTTCGATTAAGGGGTAAGAAGACATGCCGAACCCTTATGGGAACAGTATTTTATGCCAGGACAACTTGTTCGGCCGGAACCAGGCCAAACCGGAAAATTTGTTAAAAGCGAAAGTTTTATTTGAAGTTGATTAGATGACAGATTTAGGGGTAAGAAAACACGCTGAATCTGTATATGACAATCTCTTTTTTTATCTGAACATATAGTTCGTTTGGAATCCGGTTGAAACCGGATTAAGTTGAATTTTTACTTGAAGTTGATTAGATGTTCTTCATACGGATAAGGTGATACGCTGAATTCGTTTCTGACCTTTTTTTTTTCTGGACAAGTATGGTAGTTAGTTCGCAATTGTCCGGATCAAATATTAGATTTTTGGGATCCCATCGAAACCTTTGGTCTTGTTTATAGCGACGAAGAAACATCCAAAAGGGCTACACTTGCATCTTGAATTTTGAACTTCTCCGTCAATGTATGGTTATGGGATAATTTCGACAAGTGGAGCAGGTGCTTTGCATATTTAAAATAACTTGATCTCATCTTTTTTATCTCCTTTCGCAGAACATGGCTGACACCAGAACGAAATAGAATAGAAGGAGCGCAGAATAGTTCACGACAGTTAATAGTTAATAGAGATAATAGTTCACGACAGTGCCCGAGGTTAAGTTAAGATAGGCTTAGATGCCCCTTGCATGGGCATTCCTCCCCTTTCGAAATGACATCCCTAATTGAGCTCATCGTCCAGTAGAAAATAAATTTTTTTGAAAATAGTTAGACTTTGATTCCTCTTTGATCCCTAAGATCCATCATCCAGTAGAAAATATATTTATTGAAAAATTTTACATCATAGCGTTGGTGTGCTGTATTTATGTAATTGTTTGACATTGTTGTTTGTGAAATGATTAACAAATTTCTTAGTTTTTGCTCGTTAGTTTTGAAGTAACATTCATAAATAATAATAATGATATGAAGGTCTCAACTTTTCATTTATACACTTCTATAAAATAGAAATGGTGGAGTAGCCTACATAAAGAAAAGAAAGAACATAACTTAAATTAGAAGACAAATTTATGCTTCGAGCAGATTACTTTCAAATAAACGGACAAGACCGTGATGCGGAGAAAACGCCACGACCGACAGATTCCTATGCAGCTCGTCAAGTTTATCAGTTATATTTGTGAATGAAAATTTATTTATCATTTTTCGGTTTTGTATCAAAATCTGCAAGTAGAGGAGGAATTTACAGTATCGGAAGTATGCAGTTCGAATAGCAGCTACATCCCTTTTCTTCAGCGGGATGAAATAGTGAATCTTTCGCGTATGTGTTCACATTGACTTCGATATTTTTTTCGTAAACATTTAGCCGGTTTACGTTCTTCTGTCGATGTTTTTCTTTGTTCTTTATTCACTATTTTCTTACTCCACTAGTCTACTTGTAGTTTAGGGGTGAATGAAACTATCAGTCAATCAATCAGGATCGTTTGTTCATTCATTCAATTACCGACCTACTAAACATACTACATAACACACATAGAACCAGAGACAAGATAGCTTTAAGCTATCTTGTGGGGGGGGGGGATCCACTACCTATATGTTAGCCTACAATACGGACAACAGAAGTTTAAAGTATTGTTCAAATAGATGTAATAAGCTGAGTAGTGCTATACGCGATGTTTACGTCTTAATACACACCCCTGTTCAAATAGGAAGTGGAGGTTTTTTTACCATTGCAGCGTTCGGTGTTGCCACGCCGATACAATTTTTCGAGCTTCTAAACATCGGAAAAAGTGTTCTTAGTACTACTGGGAGTACATGAGTATTATTGACCCATTATGTTGTAAAAAGCTACTAAATCAACGGATGGACAGCATTGTTTCTCGAACTAACAGCAAGCAGTCGTAACAGTAAAAAACGTGTTCTTTTGAAGAAAAGTTGTTTATTCGACTTCCAACAAAGTAGAACTTTGGTGCTTCCCGTGGCAATCCTGATAACGCTGCTCCTTTCCTCGGCCCGCTGGTGGAACCAACCAACCGATCTGATTGGCTCTGAATAAGTGAAGTTAGAACCAGAGTATATTCTCCTTATTCGCCTTGTTACTGCGCGCCCCGAGGATAAGAGGAATCTGTGATACACCTTATACGCCGTAATACACCGTATAACACTCATTTCGACAATGCTTAAACATCTGAATTTTTAAAGAAGACGGTCATAAAGCCGGCTGCGTTTTGCGTTTAAAAAAAATTAAAAATGATTTTTTCGTAAACATCAAAAGGGTGGTACGGTATCCAATGGTTTGACATACCATGGTGCACAGTTAGGCGGTTGGAGCCGCAAGCTCCTGGAGTACGGAGCCTTCCGACATATTATCGCTGACTGGAAAAACCGCTGTGGATATCGAATTCTGGAAAAGAGCCACGGAGATCGGGCCAGATCATGTGGATCTCTGCAAAACGGAAACAAATGTCTAGCCTATTCTTTTCTTCGATGGACAGGTTTCGAAAGGTTTCTTGCACTTGTAGCGTTTTATTCGAAAGGCCGTTTTCTTGTCGGCAGCCATTTTTTTTACAAAATTTTGTTTCGAATTTAGGTGGTAAATGGGAAATCAAAGGATAAATCAGGGGGTAAAGCGGAAAGTAAAGGATAATGTGGTGGTGAAAAGGGGAAATCAAAGGGTAAGCGAGGTGGTAAAGGGAAATTCCGGAAAATAGGGACATCCATAACTTTCGAACGGGTGATCGGATCACAATGAAGCTTGATATCTGGAAAGATCTCGTGTCTCAGACGTCTCATTTCAAGTCCGGACCGGATCCGATTAATCTGGGGGGGGGGGGGGGAGTCGGAGGGGTGAACCGGAAATCGTGTGAAACTCTCAGAGTGGAGCGATTAGGATGAAACTTGGTGGTAAGAAGCACAAGATCTAGATACATCACTGACAGAACTGGACCGGATTTGGACACTGTGGGGGAGTTGGAGTGGGGTTCTGGAATTCCGGCAATTCATAGTTAATGTACTTCAAGGTGGGCTAGGACGATAAGACTTGGCAGGCATTTCAGGGACCCGACCAAACTAACTTGGACATATGCATAACTTTCTAACGGGTGATCGGATGTTAATGAAACTTGATATCTGGAAAGATCTCGTGTCTCAGATGTCTCATTTCAAGTCCGGACTGGAACGAATCTGGGGGGATCGAGGGGAGAACCGGAAATATTGTGGAACTCTCAGAGTGGAGCGATCGGGCTAAAACTAAATTTGATATCTTGAAAGACCTCATGTCTCAACTTGTCCCATTTCAGGTCCGGACCGGATCCGATAAACTGGAGAGGTGGGGGGGGGGGGGGGGGGGTAGAAGGGGAGAACCGGACATCTTGTGACACGCGTAGAGTGGAGCGATCAGGATGAAGCGATCAGTGACAGAATCGGACCGGATTCGGGTACCGAAAGGGGGGGGGAGCTGTAGGGTCCAGAATACCGGTGATTGTGAGTTAAGGTACTTCCAGATGTGCTATGACGATAAAACTATGCTGGAGCATTATAAACTTGACATCATTGGGTTAGACATCGTCACTCTCCGGTCCGACGATCCCTTAAAGGACACCTGAATGAAGAGTACCAAGTATCATCCCTATCTGTATGACGTCCGTTAACATTGCCTGCAGAAAACCCAATCCAAATACGAAATACCGTTTCCAAGCTATGATTTTTGCTCCATTTTGCATCTGTCCTTATTTCAGTACCGAGCAATTTTAGAAATGAACAAATGTCTCCAATCAACCCGTCTTCTGGAATATTTTTTAACCAGATAAGCCCAAACATATATCTAGAAGAAATTCCAGTACGATCCGGCCAGCGCTGTATAAGATTTGAATGAATTGCGCTTTTTGTCTTGGAGTCTGCATGTGCAAACCTCCGGAAACAATCATCCCTATTTTGAAAACGTCACGCTCAGGAGAAGAATGCTCTCCGTGTCCATGTCTGTAAGTGCATTCTCCATGGTGTGTTCAAGTATGGTTTCATTGTTCAGGTGTCCTTTAAAGAACTCATCTTAACCGTAAAGTACAAAACATTCTTTTAAGCAAAATTTACTTTTTCACGATCTCCATGAGCCCATGATCCTTTTTGTCTCAAGGGATTTGCTTAGAAATTAATTTTTAGCATCCTTAAAGTGCGCATCTCAAACGAAAAAAAAAAAAAAAATTACTTTTGACCAAAAGTAATCCTCTTTTGACTTCTATCCTCTGATCCAGCCTAGCAAGTTTGGCACATCTAAACGGAAAAAGGAAAAAAATACTTTTGACCATCACTTCCATCTAACCCATCCTTGCAAGTGCCATATGAACTTCCAGCTCTTGTTACTGTTGGTCAATATCGGTGTTCATGTTTCTGTCTTTTTCTTTTAGTTTTATACTTCGATAGAATCCCATGGTGGGGCTCCATCATCATTAGCTGCTCCTTGGGAATCATCTCTGCTATAGTCATCCAAGTTTACGTCGTACCGAAGCAACGAAGGGCCATTCTCGGTAAGTGTATTCTTGAATTTCTGTAGATCCTGTTTTGCGCATTGTATTATTTTTATTGGTGTGTGAAAACAGTCCATTGTCTGTCAGCCAAAACAAGACAGCATTTTCATATTTTAGATTGTTGGTTGTCATTCACTCATATAGTACCAAACGATAATGACATTGGTCAAACTAAGGGCCCAGTATTTTTTTTTATCCCCCCCCCCCCCCGATTTCGAGGATGTGCACCAGCATTGCACATTTCATAAACCCAAGCTTGTTTCACTTCTGCATACTATTATCCTAAAGGGGTTAATTCAGAACCGTTTGAATTGCTCTAAGATGTTGGCAGCATTTTGTCTTATCCCTAGTTTTAAATCGGACTCCCTGTAGAAAATGTATGAATTGAAAATACTGAGCGATCTGCCTCCAACTGACAAAGGAACTCCTGAGTGATGCCGCGAGCAGACGATGGAAATGTGCGGAAAAGCTGACATTTTTCAACTTATGAATATTCCTTCTGCCCAAGCTTGGGAATTAGCTCAAGCTGGTAAGTTCGTCTTTCCAACTTGAGCGGCTTTGAGTCTGAAGAGGACCATTACTAAGACGGGCGAAAATACAGCTCTAATAAAATTTCAGCTGACGTACTCCGTTTTGCACTGTCAAATATTTTTCAACTTTATGATGAAAGTGCAGAAAATTCGATGGCGAAAACCTGATCGTTTGTCCACATTATAATTCTGTTGTTTCAAGAAATTTCTTCTTTTGCTGTGACCGAATGAAACCAGAGATAACTAGCCGGATGAAACCACGCGAAACCGGATAAAATCAGTCATAGCTATCCAGTCGCGTTGTCGATTTGATTCCTGTTTAATCCGGTCTCGCGAGCGGGCGGCAGCTTGCATAACCGAATCCCGCTGAAACTTATGCATATATGACTTATTTGAGTTTAGGGTTGTGACCATAAAAAGTTTTTTTTTTGTAATAAAGTCGACGTGTGAATCTGGATTTGTATGCTAATTTTTGTTTGTTTAATCTGTCGGCATCCTTTCGGTTTTGATTACTTGAACTAAGCTCGTGTTCTTAGCTATGGCCTGAAGAGTACCCATTTCAAGAAGGGCCGAGATCTTCGGTGACTGATCAGTTCAGCACCATCAAACACTTTTAACATTTTGCACTGAATCGGCGAGAGTCACCTATTTCGGCGTGAAAGAATCCTACTGAGGTGGACGGAGTGATTAAAGGGACATGTCCTGGCGTCGTCAGTGGGGATAGACAAATCGTATAAATATTTGCCGCGAAGCACTTGCTTTCCTTTGGGACGCCCTTGCCGCTTGGGAGCGCTGAAATGGAATATGGCGAATTCTCCTCGCGACTCTCCTCCCACTTCTCGTATTTCACGTTTTTTTACTGTTGAGGTGAAGCCAATTCTCCTTTTCGTGCGTTTTTGTCAGAATCCAGAACGGGGAAGCTTCGCGATTCTGCAAAATCGATAAGTTGCTTCGTCAATTCTAGTTATCGTTCTATGTTCTCCTCCCTGATTAGTCAGCAAAGGGTGGATGTTCGATCCGTATAGACAGGTACTACCGGGTTGATTAGTGATTTTGTCAAAAGCGAGAAAGGAGAAGCGAGAAGAGCGAAACGGTAATTTGTACGAGAATTGAGAAACGAGAGCTTAGAACTGAGAATTCAGTTTGGGCACTTCCACGTAATTTCCTCTGATCTAAATATTTGCTTTTCAGATCGTGTTGCCCGTCAGACTGAGAGAGACGTGACTTTTACCTTTGGAGAAGGAGGAGGTAAATTTGAATTTGAAATTTTTTACATTCCCATCCCCATTTCCACGTAGTCGCCCGATTTGAATTAAGTCGTTGGAATGCGGTTGAAGATACGCAGCTTGGCATGCGAAACGTAAACTTTGATTTAAAAAGAGGCGGTCAGTAGCGGATGAACCGAGTTGGAACAGGGATGACAGGTGGTTCGAAGAGGAAAAGAAGTGACAAGCTGGGTTTTTGCTTCCCTGGACTCCTCGGAGAGTTCAGGAACAACAATTCTATCACATTATTTAAAGTTTAACCGAATAGGGGCGAGATATAACAGTCTAGTCATCCATTACCTATTCACTCAAGTAGGCTTGAAGACCCGATGACAATGCGCAACTTCGCTGTTTCCATCTAATTTTTCGAATTATTCTTTCGGATCTGTAACACCTCTACGTGCTTGTACTTCTGTGCTCGAAGTATTCAGCAGTTTCAATGGTAAACAATTCCCGAGAAGGAATAAAAGATTAACAGCTTTTCAGTCCTTGGAATAGAGTAATTATCCATCAGCTATTCACTTAAATAGGCTTGAAACCCGATGAAAATGCGTTACTTCGTTACTTCGCGTGATTGGAATCGAGCCTGGAATCGAACATTTCAGAAGCTTCGCTCTGGCTTCGCTTTGTTGGCTATTGAAATCCACGCTTATATCTAAAATTGAGATTCTGACGAATTTTAGCTTGTCTTTCAGGCAGCGCATATTCTGAACATCACTACCAGTGCCCAAGATAAATAAAGAGCCAACAAAATTCAGTGTATTCAAACGCAAGATATGAGAATAACTTGGCTTTTCAGTTAATCTTTAAAGTCCGATTTTTTGTAAAGAAGACGAGTGTTTGTTCAATATTGCTATGTGCTAATGTGTGCAGAAAAGGGCTAAAACTGCATTGAACTGAATATCTGATGAATTTTCCAAGTCAAAGGAGGGCTTAAATTACTACCTTTCTCCAGGCGTGATTGTGTTATAAAGTTTTCGGGGGAATGACCTTAATAGCTTTTGAAGAAGGAAGAAAGCGGGCTTATGTGCGGGGGGGGGGGGATTTCGAATTCGACCTAAAGGTTCAGGTTGAAGTTGTCCTGAATTGGTTTCTTCCCCGTCGTCTTGAGAGTTATGAACTTCGTATACTGTTTGAATGAACGTGCCGAAAAACGAGAAAGTCAGGATCCCTGTTTTGATTTCCATCAACGAACCCGGCTCTTACTTTTGACTTAAACGAACCCGGCTCCTACTCTGGATTTAATCAAATTTTCTTTGATAGCTTTTGAAGAATGATGAAAGCGGGCAGGATCCCTGTTTTGATTTCCCTCAACGAACCCGGCTCCTACTTTGGACTTGAATGAACACGGCTCTTACTCAGGACTTAATCAAACTTTCACCAACGAACCTGGTCCCGACTCCGACTCATTTCAAAAATAAAGCTGTAAACATTAGGAAGGCGTTTTTCCTTTTGTCTGTGCCATTTATGTTTTATCTCAGTTCAGCGGTCTGATTTTCCGTGCGAGTAATAATAATAATATTATATTGCTTTTCGTCTCTACATAACTTTGGATTAGCCACACTGATCTCCGTTAAAAATCTTATCAATTAATCCATTCAGCATTAACCGCATCGTCTGTAAGGTTTCTCTAGTAGTTGTTTTTTCGAAACTCCATTTATAGTAGCGGGGTCTCGGCGGTTTGAAGGGGTGTCTTTAACTGATATGTGTGTGCCTTGAATACCAGGGCAAGGTTTTCACTCCAGTTTTTCTCATTTTAGATTCTTCTGCTAGTATTACCCCTTCCGATTCTAATAATGTGTCAATGGAGCGTTTGCCAACGAAGAAGAATAAAGCGAATGCAAACGGACTGAGCATGAAGATCATTAACGATTCGCTCGAGAAGACTCAGCCGCTGATGAACCAACCAGATGTCCTGGTAAGATAACAAATTCTCCCTTGTTTTTGATTGCTGTTCCTGATCTCAGTTCTTCTTATTTCTCGTTTTCGATCACCTTCCGAGTTCGCAGTTTGTTTAATTGTCGTTTTTGCTAAAACGGAGACCGTGTCAGTTCTCGGTTCTACAACACCTGCGAGTGAAACGGCGAACTGTGACGCAGACGCAGTTCCCGGTCCGAGTTCGCCTGTCATGAGTAAATTAACAGAACAAATTTGAAAGTCCTGGAAAGTGTGTTTGGAAATGGATGATTACAACTTGTATATTTCAACTACAAGAATTGCCTTTTCACTGTCAAATGTAACTACCCTTTAGTGACTTATTTAGGCGATTTTATGAATGGTTTGCCGGGATGCTTATTTTCTGTTTTTATTCACCTGCGTCTTGAAGCGGCGAAGGCGTCAGGCGAACTGAGTGTAAAAACAGAAATTAAGCTTCAACGGTGAAGTCACAGGGGAACTTAGACAGGCGATCAAAAACGCAACTTATATCTTAGTTACGTTTTCAGCAACTAGCGTATTGAACTCGAATCATAACATGTTGCGCTGTCGCCCGTTTTCAGCGCCTGTGTTTTACATAAGAGAACACGGCACAGGATTCGATATTTTACCGAATCCGTTTGTGTTTGGATTCGGTATTGAACTTGAAAGAAACACGGGAGCTAAAACGCTTGAAGCCACAGAAAACGGAAACCGTGTTAGGATGCGCGCTGGATGCGCTCCGTAAAAACCTGTTGTGACGAACACGGATTAAGAATCGCGAACCTGAAAACGCAACTCTTATGGATCGGTGGGTGAACGGGTGGGTGTAGTGACGGAACTGATCGACAATCGCCTTTTCGGACAAAAACGCAGAAATTCGTCTTTTGGCTTGTTGTCGGCGAACTGATGAAGAAGTGGAAGAACAAAATAATCGATTGTAGGAAAAACGCCCATCTATCTCTTCGAAATTTGAGTTTCAAAGATATAGAATTTCAGTTGGACAGATGTCCTGGTAATATTCGCCTAACTCCCTCGCCACTTTTATTCCTGTTCCCGTATGGCTCTTGTTCTGCTCTTTAATGGAAATCAGTGAGCTAACTGACGGGTTTGTGCAGTGACGGGACTGGTCTGTTTGGGATTAACGTAAGTGGAGGGATACCTGTGACATCGCAAAAGTTGTCTGTCTGTCCGTCCGTCTGTAACCACGATAACTCTCGAAGGGAATGAGATATTTTGGTAAAACTTGGTGTGAGGATTCGTTGGGTCATCGGACAAGTCAAGTTCGTAGATGGGCTTTGTAGCCCTACATTTAGGGGTGGGAAGGGGGTTCAAATTAAGGGGCAAACAAAATATTTTTAAACAGCTAATGTGATAGTTGATTATGGGGTAAGAAGACATGCTGAACACGATGGTGAAAACCATTTTGTCATCGGACAAGTAGTTTGCCCGGAATCCGGTCGAAACCGGAAAGTTTGTTAAAAGTAAAAGTTTTATTTGTAGTTGATTAGATGTTCGATTTAGGGGTAGGAAGACATGCTGAACACGATGGTGAAAACCATTTTCTTCACGGACAAGTAGTTCGCCCGGAATCCAGCCCAAACCGGAAAGTTTGCTAAAATTAAAAGTTTTATTTGGAGTTGATTAGATGTTCGATTTAGGGCAAGGAGACATGCTGAACACTCATGTGAAAACAATCTTCTACCCGGACATGTAGTTCGCCCGTAATCCGGACAAAACCAGAAAATTGTTTAAAGTTAAAGTTTTATTTCTAGTTGATTAGATATCTGATTTAGGGGTAAGAAGAGATGCTGAATCCGTGTGTGACAGTCATTTTTTACCCGGACTTATAGTTCTACCGGAATCCGGCTGGAGTCGGAAAATCTGTTATAAGTTAAATTTGTTTTTGAAGTTGATTAGATGTTCATTATTGTGGAAAGAAGATACCCTGAGTTCGTTTTGGAGCGTTCTTTTTTCGCCGGACAAGTAGTTCCGGAGTTCGGCCGAAACCGGAAATTGGTAGAAGTGGCAGGAAGTTTTCGTCAAAACAGATATGACTTATAGGGTTAAACACACATGCCGAATCCATGTCTGAACTTGGTTTTCTCAGATGATTAGGTATTTGGCCTTAATCTGTTTCTGAATTTTAATAGTAAAAATGTTCAAGGAGTCTGGCGAAGACTGGATCTGGCTAAGACAAGACCTAGTTGTCTGGGTCAGATATTGACTTTTTGGGATACCATCGAAACCTTTGGTCTTATTCCTGGTTAGCGTGCTGCCGATAAAGTGGATGAAATAGCGGCGATCGTAGGCCTGCCGGATAGAATACCTGACACGTTTGATTGCGATTTGGGACGCAACGGTTCATAAAGATTTTCGTTGATATGGAAGACGCCTCGATCCCTTAGACTGTTGAGACTCAAGATTTAGATTTTTAGCTGGGCAGATTAAATTGTTGAAGTAGACCCCTTGGGGGTCAACTTTTGAGAGGGTTTGAGCTTGATATGCCCCCCAGTTCTCACGACTCCTTCTACTAGAATGCCTTTCATTCCGTAAAAAGATGAGCGAATCATATGTAATTGCGCTGAACGGACAAATCCGCTGAGATTTATCTCAGGGATATTTCGGCCCTGCTTGCCAAGGTTTCTCTTCAGATGGTAGCTACAAGAAGGAACCTGCAATCATTGCAGGTTCGCAGTGATCACGGAATAAGATGCTATACGGAACGGTCCAAAAATATTTATTTTCAAGATTCCAAGACGTTTTTCTTGTCTCGTGGTATAGGTATAGGTACCTTCTACCCATATATTCCACACTCAGTCCGCACCAGAGCAAAATAACTCTAGGGAGTAGCGCCAAGACCTATGCTTTACATACTTTGCAGACGGGCTATACTCGCAGTGCCGCCTACTACGCTTGCGGCATTTAAAGCCAGATAAACTTGTGGGCTTAGAAATTTCTGGCAAAGCTAAGAGGCGGTCTGCAAACATAGAGGAAACAGGGGAGGTTGTTTCTTTTTTTTGCTGTGTTCGGAATATTACGTTATCGGAGCCGACGCTGGTGCATGACTGAATGAGTTTCAGTAGGGACGTTCTCTGTCACTACTGGTGCTAGTTTCGCTGCTATTTGAGTGTGTGTCGCTTTTCTCAGGTGTTGGTGTGACTCCCTATAGTTAGTTTAGGCACACAGTCCGATAAGATTTCAGATGCAAAGCTATGCATGCAAAATTCTGTGTCGACTGAACCTTAGCCGATTATCTATGGCTCGTGACGTCACAGGAAAAGTCCATATTTTACATTTACTAACAGAACTGATTGTCCCTAGAACGGCTTATAAGTGTAAACGCTCGGCTCTATATATATATATATTCTGCAACATTAAATTTAATTGGAATGTCCCTATTTCTTTCATGACGTCACGAAAACATTACGAGCGGAAAATAATAAGCTAAGCTTTGGTTTCCACCCAAAAATCATGTCACTGTGAAGAAACTTGCATGGGATCAAGATGAGATGTATCAAAATTCTGGGGGAAGGAGGAATTCTGCATTCGTCTGCAAAATTCGTGCTGCGTGTGCATGTACTTCTAACGTGAGGGAACAAGCGGCATAAGCGTTCTTCCAACTGTTGCTATGAAGGTACGCGTGCGCAGCCAATTGGTCTCGAAAAGTGTCGGTCGTGGTAAGAGTAAAACTCAGGTAAATGTTTGATGAATAACCGTAAGAAGTTCGAACTGTCTAGACAAAAACAGATCGAGCTTTTAGGGAAGGAGATTGCATATTAAAAACAAATATTAAAACCTGTATGATGTTAAATTAACGCGTGTCCTTTATTTCAGATTGTTTCGGGTGAAAAGCAGAATGGCTTCTCTGCCAACGCATGCTATCCTCCCAGCGATACTGTTACTCCAGTAAAAGGTAAATATTATTTTACTTCAGATTTTTCTGTCTGCATCTGAAACATGTATGTTAGCATAAGGTAATATATCGCCGCTGACGAAAAATGCGAAATTGACATTTGTACATATTCTGGATCAGATTTGTTTAGCTCTATCCATTGGTTTGTTTCTGTATGTTAAAAGAAATTCTGAAAAGGTATATGTGATTTTGGCCAATTTCTCTTTTCTCCAAAACGGGGCAAATATCTAGAAAATGTATTTCGGAGGGTCTCTCCGCGGCTCGGACCTTATCCATAAACTATAAGACAGGAACATAGATCAGATGTTAAAGCCTATAAAACATTATTTGTGTGTGCTTTAGGCCAATGTTTACAACGGATACGTCAGCTCTGATTTTTCATCAGCGATATTTCGACCCTTATTGGCAAGGGTCCTCGTCAGGCTGTCAATCTTCTTGTTCAGCTTCGGGGAAGGAAACAAACCTGTAACCCCCCCCCTTTCCTGGATACTATCTTGGGGGGGGGGGGGGGCGTATTGTATATTATAGGTCAAAGTCAGCTTCAGTCGCTATGCTGCTGAGGACGGGACGCCGATTGGATTTCTGTCTCCTATCTGTCACACAGCCCATACAAAAGTGACGAGATGTAGTTTCTAAATGACGTTTCTAGCGATATAAACGAACGGTTTTACTTTTATAGGTTTATCACCGAACAGCAGCGCTGTCCCACTTATCACCCGACCAACTTTGCCGGAACTCGGAAAGGTCAGTAAAATGTAATTAGTTTAGTCTAGGATAAATTAGTTGACTCGGTGATAAGTCGCCGGGATGATTAGATTATTTTTAGATAGGTGACTAAAGAATTTTTTTTTTCATTTTGCCTCGCAACAAAATATTTGTCAGTGGCCTTTATCGCTGCAGTTGTATGTTCTCCATTATCCTTCCGTTTGCACTTTCGAAATAATGGGATACTTAGCCAACAAGAGCCTCAGGTGGATTCAAAAGTCTGGAAAATTACATGACAGAATAGAAAGCTGCGAGAATGTTAGACTCCAGTGTGTCCAAAAAAGTGTGTGCCACTCGTAATAGACTAAAAGCCGGAAAGGAAAGGAAAGGCATGGTGCACCAGGAATGGCTTCTCAAAACAGAAAAGGCTATTTAAAGCGCCAAAGGCATGCCGGAACGACGGAAGTTGCACCAGTCAAGGACTCCAGGATATGGAAAACTGGAAAGTCGCACCATTGCTTTTTTCTGTTTAGTATCCTGTAAGGGGTAGGAAATTAACACATTTTAAGTTCACTATTCCTTTCCTCTTTTGGGATCCGAAGACGTAAGTGGAGGGATACCTATGACTTGGCAAAGTTGTCCGTCTGTCCGTCCGTCTGTCAGCACGATACCTCTCGAACTGAATGAGATATTGTGAAGAGACTTGGAAAGTGTCCGAAACGAACGAAGATGCTGATTTAATTCAGGATTGTATGTAGCATTTTCTTTCGGACTGAAATTTTCGGCTTAGTTAATGCAGCAATTAATTCAACATAAAATTCATCGAAAAATTCAGCAAAGATGCTAAATTTTATGCTGAATTTTCAAGAAGAAACTGGGGAGCACGGCGATTCTCCTTGTATCTTCCTAGAATCTTTTTCTTTCTAGAACAAATTGCCACAAAAAATTTTCGTAATCTTATCTTTGTCGAATTTCCGTCTGAGCGCCGACAAACTTTACGGAGCATACTTTGCGAAAAACTTTACGAAGTCCGAGTCGTCCTTATATAGCTAATTCTGTTTTTCTTCTTCTTCTTCCCAACTTAAATTTCGGTATTCTAGAATTGTCAGAAAAGAAATACAGGTAACAGCTTTCGGACAAAAATAAATAAATATGCAGCTTTAAATGCAGCATTTACAGCACTAAAAAGCTTTCGGACACGTTCTTAGTGTGAAGATTCGTTGGGGCAAGGGAAAGGTCGAGTTCGTAGGTGGGCCCCATAGCTGTATATTTCGGGGAGTTTCAATTTAAGGGGCGAAATAAATATTTTTTAAAAGCTAAAGAAATAGTCGATTTAGGGAAAGGAGACATGCTGAATCCAAATGTGAAAATTATTTTCTCGCCGGACAGGTAGTTCACTCGGAACTCGGCAAAACCGGAAAATTTTTCAAAAATAAAAATTTAATCTGAGTTGATTAGAGGTTCGATTTAAGGATAGGGAAACATGTTGAATCCGCATCATGAAAATTATTTTCTCGCCGGACGAGTAGATGGCCCGGAATCCGGCAAACCTGAAAAATTCGTTAAAAGTAAAGGTTTTAAATGAATTTCATTAGGTGTTCGATTTACGGGTAAGAAGACATGCTGAATTCATGTATGACAATCATTTCTACCCGGACACATAGTTAGCCATGAATCCGGCTGAAATAAAAGTTGAAGTTTTATCTGAATTTGATTAAAGGTTCGACATAGGTGTAAGGAGATAAATTACGATAAATCCGTTTTTGAACTTAATATTTTGCAAGACAATTAGTTCGCCCGGAATCCGTCCGAAACCGAAAAATTTGGCAGAAGTAAGGCAGGAACTTTCGTCGAAGTAGATATGACGCAGGCTATAGGGGTAAACGCACCTGCTGAATTCATATTTGAACTTGGTCTTCTCAGATGATTACCGTTTGCCCTAATCTGTTTCCAAATTTGATTAGTAAAGTGTTCAGTAGGAGTCTGACAAAGACCGGATCTCTACAAGGCCCAGTTGTCTGGATCAAATATTAAATTTTTGGGATCCCATCGAAACCTTTGGTCTCGTTAGTATCCAGTGAGGGTAGGCAAGTGCATCTTCGCGGCAAACAATTCGCGGTCACTGGCCCATGATTCTTCCTGCATACTACTATAGGAAGCTGCATCGTTTTCTACACTTCTTTAACATTAGTCAGGCAAAGCAAACGACAATACCGACTGTGAGAGTGCATTGCTAGTTGTAAAATCGTGTGTTGGTTGCGAGACTATCCGCTAAGGTCTGATTCTCACAGCAGAGAAATCGGAAGGGATAATGGGGTAGGAACGCATCATTGTTAATCAAGGGGGCGGGGTGGGACTTTACCCTACATAAGGTCTTGAAACTCCGATTAGCGTCGTCCAGATCTGACCTATATCTTAAAACACTTGTCGTACTCAAGACCGGCACCGCACTATTATTAAGCAAGAGGGATCGGTGTGGAGGGGAGGGACTATTCTTAAGACGCTTAACCTTACGTGAAGGTCTTAAACCACCGATTGTGTCGCCCTGATCTAGACCATCTCTTTCATCTTCTTTTTGTTGTGTTAAAAGAAAGTATATGGTGCACGTAATTGGTCTGGATTACATTCTTTTGGATGAGGAGGGGTGGGGGTGGACTTTAAATATACTTTGCCCCACGTAATGGTCTTGAATCGCCGAATGGTGTCGAAACGGAAATGTCCATTCATCCTACAGTTATGAAGCGTTGATGTGATGTAAAGCAAACGGGAAGCAGTTTTTTTTTATTTTATTTTGGACGGCACATGGTAGCTATGGTTACTGGATTCGTGACTGGGCGGAGTGTAAGCCCCAACACACAGCAGTAGATTTAAGGAAGTTTCTTTTGGCTTCAAATATTCCTCTGTCCATGTGTATTCCTAAAAGTTTAATTTTTTCAGGCCAGTGGCTTGGAAAATGGAAATGTCAAAGTTGACCCAACCTCTTCGGAAGAACCTGCCGAGGTCAGAGAGCTTTTCTCTTTCCTTCAGATTCTGACAGCTTCGTTCGGATCCTTTGCCCATGGTGGCAATGACGTGAGGTAAGCTTTCCTGGCTCCTGCTGGTCATGAGGGGAATTACGGAGGAGTTTCCTCCTGAGAAAAGGGTGTTGTTTTTCGCAGGTTTCAAAGCTAGGGGTGATTCCAACGTCAACATATAAATACACATCAATATATATAAAGAAGAAAATGGAAGCGTAACATGCTGATTTTAATGTTCTAAGACGTGGCAACCGGTGCCGGCGACGGTCACTTGCTGTACACTAAAATCGAGAGTGGGCAACCCCTCTTTTCAAGGCTAAATTAAAGCTCGTGCGTTTCAGCATATTGTTGTGGACACAGTAGCATGCCACGTATGCACATTGAAGAGGAGGCGAGGTTCAATCATGCTATGCGGACGAAAGACAAAATAGCTTGTTAAGGAATTTATCAGGGGAAATAGGACCGAAGGTTCTTTTTCAGCTATATCAAACAAGACCAAAGGTTCCGATGGGATCCCAAAAATTGAATATTTGATGCAGACAGTTACGATATCTGTGCCGTCCGGTTTTGTATGAAACTCAAGTTCAGGTATGCCTCTATAAGCCATATCTATTTTGACGATACTGATCGAAACTTCCTGCTTTACTTCTGCCAAATTTCCAGTTTCATCCGAACCTTACTTGTCCAGAAAAAAAAGGAAATTTAACTGAAAAAAAATACGGTTTCTACCGAATCCCGAACGAACTACATGACCCGGTAAAAAAAAAAGATTGTCATACACAGATTCACCGTTCTCTTCTTACCCCCAAATCTGGTATCTTATCAACTTCAAATAAAACTTTTGCTTTTAACATATTTTCCGGTTTCGGCCTGATTCCGGGTAGAAAATACTTTTCTCATAAGTTTTCAGCATGTCTTCTTATCACTAAATCGAACACCTAATCAACTTCGAATAAAACTTTTACTTTTAACAAACTTTCCGGTTTGGCCGGATTCTGGGCTAATTACTTGTCCGGCGAGAAAATGGTTTTCAGCATCGTGTAATGTCTTCCTACATCTAATTGACTTCAAATAAAACTTTTACTTTTCGCAAACCTTCCGGTTATGGAGTGTTCAGTGTGTTCAGCACGCCTTCTTACACGACTTCTTACCCCATAATCAACTATCACATTATCTGTTTCAAAATATTTCATTTGCCCTTTAATTTAAACCCCCTCCCCCCCCCCCCCTACATGTAGGGCTACAGAGCCCATCTACGAACTCGACGTTTCATCAAAATAGCTCATTCTCTTCGAGAGTTATAGTTGCGATGTCATAGATGTGACATCGCTTTACGCTCCACTTACGTTTTGGGATCCCACAAACTAAGACTAGCGTGACCCCGGGTTTATATGGGGTTTTAGGGATTTTAAAAAGTTAGAAAGTATTGAGTCTAGGTATTTTAAGAGGATGGTAGGTCTATCGGATAGATTCAGTAATATAGTATTAAAAGGTGATTTAGGTATTTATAGGTTAAGGATTGATAGGTGGGTAAGAATAGTAATATTTTGGGAAAAAATAATAAATATGCCCCGGGTAAAACAAGACCACTGAAGGCAGCATATCTGGAGGCATTGAAAGATAGACGCCAAGATTCTTGGCCTTATCAAGTAAAGAAGATCCTAGAACAATGTGGCCTACCCGGATGTTGGGGAGAGGGTCTTGGACCACAGTCTCCAGAACAAGGTATCCATCAATTGGTTCGACGAATACTTCAAGACCAGGAAATTCAGTCATGGCATGAGGAAAAGGACAAGGCAGAATCGTTGCGTTTTTACGCTAAGGCAAAAGATTGCTGGGGTGAAGAAATTTACCTGAAGTGTGGTCTGTCCCATGAGGAACTTGTGTTATTTATGGGTTTGAGAGGGGATGGCTTACCTCTTGGTAAAAGCAGAAAATATTTGGGTAAAGTTACGGTCAAAACTGGTCCTTACTCTTGCCCTATGTGTGGATGCGAAAATGAAAGTATGAGCCATTTTGTGGGAGAGTGTGAGGAATTGAATGGGTTGAGACAAGAGTTGTTTGGAGTGAGAGCGTGTGGGAGTGAGTGGATAATTTAGAGAATGAAAGAGAAAAGTTTCCAGGCTATTCAACTATTTGGAAGGTTCCTCCGGATAGGGTTAGCACACAGGGAAAATTGTATATCCCTGTAAATTTAAATATTTGCATATTGTTCTTGCTGTTATGTATTATTTATTTTGTTTTTGTGGTGCGATGGCCCTTGTTGGCTTTTATGCATTAAATATCTATCTATCTATCTATGGGATGCGATGATTGCTTTGCTTTTTCCGACAAACCTGAACAGGAAAAACTAGATATGTTCAACATAAAACTAAAGCGTCGAGAGCTGCGGCGAATTTCTGCCTCCGGCCGGAAGCGGATGCGGGCTGGGGTAGTAGACGTTGAGGACAATTGTTGAATATTGTAATGTGTAAACAAAACATAGTTGCTGCTTGCCTATTTCCATTTCTGAGTCTGCTTGTGTATTTTCAAAGTTACAGTACGTTAAATTTACTCTTTGCTACATTTTTGCAAAAATAAAAGGGTCCCCCGACTTTGTTAGCTTCCTAGGATCCCTGGATCTCAATATTGCTGGTCGAGACGTAAAAGGCTTTGGTCGCAAGACTCACCGTTCCCACTGGAAAAAACGCACATGCGGTCCGCGTGAACCGAGGATAAGTAAACATATAGGTTTATGATATAGCGAAAACACAGGAAAAGTATCTCGCGCTGGTACTTGGATGCTATAGTACGGTCAGTACAGCAAAATCGTCTGAGCAATCAAGTCCTCTCTAAATCGTCGTTCATCCAATGCTATAATTACTTTTGCCTCGTGTTAGCCAGTAACGAACTTATTATTCGAGCTTTAACTTTTCTCTTGATAGACAACCATTTATGTCGCGTTATAACCCCCCCCCCCCCCGCCCCACATTCTTGCTCAAATTCCTAGTCAATCAAGGATCTGACTGACCGTGCAAGTCGTGCAACCCACAAAACTGTACGGTGTTTCTATCCACCCGCGGAAAACTGATTCTTCGAACCTGACCCTATATTCAACATGGTCAAGAGTCATACTTTGTTGGGTTTCACTTTCACCAAGGACTGAAAATTCAGTGAACATGTTTGCAATCTTGTGAAGCAAAGGGAATGCTGCACTCCGGTCAATCACACAAATGAAGCGATTCGGGTTCAGTGACGATCCTATGTAACTTATGCGAACTGCTGTTGGAACACGCCTGTCAAGTTTGGGAACCATAATAATATGTGTAAAGGAGTGTGTCTCTTAATGACGACATAATCGTGCAAAGCATGACGTAGAATGTTAGGGCTAGAGCTATTAAGGCTGGAGCCGCTCCATGTCCGCCGGGAAGATTTCATTTCACGCTTTGACCGGTCGGTCCTTTTCAGTGAAAAGCACAGAGACATATTGCCTGAACTAGCACCGATGACGGGCCGGACGAGGCACCAGAACCGCTTGGTTGACAGTGAAGGGTCGTACAAACTGGCAGTTGAATTATTTTGTACCTTATTCTACAGAGAAAATTAACAAATGGTGGATTCCAAGAGACATATTTTTTCATGACTGAACTTATTGTAACCCGGCCGACATATTTAGTGCCAATTCGGCGCTACGAGTTGGATCAATGAAACCATCTATCTATCAACCCTAGCAGAAAGTTGATTAATTTGTATTTTGTTTCCAGCAATGCGATTGGTCCCCTTATCGCTCTGTGGCTGATCTACATGGATGGCAGTGTAGCCCAGAAAGCAGAGGCACCTCTGTACATTCTTCTGTATGGTGGTCTAGGTATCGTCGTTGGTCTCTGGATCTGGGGAAGAAGAGTCATCAAGACGATCGGCGAGGATATTACCAAGATCACTGCGTCGAGGTAAGTCCTTAGATTCCTGCGAAACAAACATTGCACAGCTCGTTCGGACGTAAGCGTTCGCCTAGCGCAAGAGAAGTTCGAAAGTTTAGACACACGTTTTAAGGTGAGACGGAAATGAGAAAAGTCGGGTAAGATCAGTGCCATTTGTGTCGGACAACGCGTTCGGGTAGTCCTCGCATACCTATAGTAGAGCTATAGTACAAAGAGCCCCCAGTTCTTAGACCTATTAATCCAAGAAGGGAATGCTATAGAAAGGGCTTTGGTCCATCGTTTTTTGAAATCTTGGAATAAATGACAAAAAGTGTTCCCTGTATTTTTTTTTTTTTTTTTTTTTTTTTTTAGCTTTTTAATGTTTTATTCTGACGGGTCGTTTTCTAACTACTGCCTTATACCACTATTTATTATGGACCTGACCGTTCGTCAGCCTAATGTTTTGAAAGTTCGTTCGTCATGAAGGATCTATCTGTCGCAAGTTGTCGAGGTTTTTGCGGCGTTTTCTGCGCTTAGAAAAGAGAAACAACTCGACAGAATATCTTTCCGGAAGGCTGTTTGAAAGTGATTGATTGCAGGTTTGTTTCCTTCCCCGACGTTGCCAAGAAGGGCCGAAATATCGCTGCCAAAGCATCGTAGCTGACAAGTCCGTTTTAAGCATTATTTGAATATATGCTAGTTGAAAGTTCCGCGAATGCTCGAAATTCGGTGTAAAAAGGAGAAAAATAAACCAAAAAAGATTTGGATGGATGGGATTTGGATAAGAGTAACCGTGCTGGATCTTAATCAAAAGCTCTTAGATGAAATCCCAGCCGGTTTCAGTTATCTTGTCACTCTCGCTTTCGAACCCTTTGAACTTTCTATAACCTTTCAGGTCGGTTTTACGGGCAAACTTTTTGGCCAAAGTTAGACTTCTGAGTGGAACTTCGGAAAACAGGAAAAGACCAAGCAAAGCATTTCTGCATGCGATGGGAAAGACAAAGGAATAAAACTCTTTCCCAGGCTATTGTTTCGAAGACAAAGCTCTTCACATCAGTAGAGGTGAAGATCGCGGTCGCTCTTTCCCCCTCTTCTTTCCCGAATTATCTCCGACAGAAAACCGATAATCCCGTAATGAGGACTTCGTCATCTTCCGTGGAAAAGGTCACGAATTACCTTAGCAGCGATATTTTGCAGGATGCACCGACAGCAGAAAATGTTTGTTTTTTTCGACCGGGGCCTGAAATCCAGTGGAACTATTGCATTCTGAGGGCGTTATTTTTCCGTTGTATCGTAACAGATTTTTTGGTAAGGTGAACATATGGGTGAGGCGTTGTCACTGCCTTTTATGGCACTTGCCCTTCGGCCAAGTGCCATATAGCGATCGCAATTTCTGTCCGTCGGCCGGTCTGTCTGTCGGTCCGGGTTTTGTTAGTTCGGGCACTTCCACATAAGCTAGGACGATGAAACTTGGCAGGCATATCAGCGACCCCAAATGATTAAGTTGGAAATAGTCACTTCCCCGATCCGAGCATCGTGGGGGAAGTGGAGGGAGGGGGAATCCGGAATCTTGAGGTATTTATAAATCTTGAACGGGTGATCGGATCTTAATGAAACTTGGTATTTGGAAAGACCTCGTGTCTCAGACGATCCACATAAAATTGGGGCCGGATCCGGTGACTTCGGGGGGAGTCGGAGATGGGGACCGGAAATCTGGGGAAACGCTTGGAGTGGAGGGATCAGGATGAAACTTGGTGGGAAGAGCAAGCACAAGTCCTAGATGCATCATTGACATAGCCGGACAGGAATGGCACACTATGGGGGGAGCTGGGAGGGGGGGGGGTCAGGATTTCTGATTATCCGTCAGTTCGGTACTAGGACGATGCAAATGGGCTGGCATATCAGGGACTCAAAAACTTAGAATGGAGGGATCGAGATGGAACTTGGTGGGAAGAACAAGCACAAGTCGTAGATACGTCATTGACATAACCTGAACGGATCCGGGCACTGTGGGGGAGTTAGGGTGGAGGTCCGGATTTCTGGCGATCCTGCGAGTTCGGCATACTTCCTGATGTGCTAGGGCGATGAAACTTGTCAGGTATGTTAGGGATCTGAATAGATTGACTTAAGACCAGCTGTTTCCCCGATCCGACCATCGTGGGGGAGTGGATGGATGGGGAGTCTGGAATCTAGTGACGTGCATAACTTTTGAACGGGTGATCGGATTTGAGTGAAACTTGTCTGGTGGAAAGAGCTATCGCCTCGGATGTTCAGTGTCAAGTACGGGTCGGGTCCGGGGGGGGGGGGGGACCGAAAAACTCAAGAAACTCTAAGAGCAGAGGGATTGGGACGGAACTTAATGGAGAGAACAAGTATTATGCCTAGTGCCGAGTTTATGCGGCCTAGATTTGTTGTTTGGCGTCCGGGCCGGATTCGGCTAAGGTAGGGGGGGGGGGGGGGGGGGGGGGGGGTACTGGAAACTTGCAGATGGGCTATGCTCCCAATTTCAGTAAAACTTGATGGACAGGAACAGGGAATTAAGAGATACGATGTTTATGTTCTCAAGTCCTGTCCGGCCACAGTAGGGGGGAGTTGGATGGAGATTGTCGGAAACTTTGAGGCTCGCATAGGGGTCAAACGAGTGCATCAGTTTAAATGAAACATGGAACGTAAAGAGAGCATGTACTCTAGATGACATATTTTGGGCCAGAACCGGATCCGACAACGTTGGTGGGGGGGGGGGGGGGGGAGCGTAACGTCATTTTCTAAAAATGCTCAGATTCGAGTGAAACTTGATAGATGATATAAAAGAAGATGCTTTTTATGGTCCATATTTTAGTCCGAACCGGATTCGGCCACGGGAGGGGGAGATAGAGGGAGTACCGGATATCGTGTAGCACGTCTAGGGATCAAACGAATGGATTTATTGGGCTGAAATTTGGAAGCTTGCACAGTCATGTGCATTTGCTACAGATAATCGAGACGATGCCGGACTGCTCAGAAGTGAGTGAAACTAAATATTCTATTTCTATTTCCGAACCACATTTTTGGATGGCGGGTGTATTTTGTGACGTTCTCATCTACTTTCTTGTACTGACTACTCGTAACAAGTGCCACATGAGCTCGTAGCTCTTGTTTGTCGGGTATCGGAAATCGAAAATAATCAGATCCCCCATTGCAGCAATAACATTTTTTTTGATAAGGTGAACATAAACGTTTGGTATAATCGTCACCTTCTTTTTCGTCGAGTGTCCGAAACCAATATGAAAATAAAAATATTAACCAGCCCAGCCAAACTCCCAAATTTGTTTAGCCAGGGATTAACATCTGTGAAGTATTTGACAACCACTCCCTTCCTCGCGTATATAACATGAGCTGGAAGCTCATATGGCACTTGCAGGGCTGGATCAGAGGATGGAAGTGGAAATTAGTCAGTTCTAAGCCCAAATCCTGTCCGGTTATGTCACTGATGTATCTAGGGCTTATGGCTGTTCTTCCCACCAAGTGTTATCCCAATCGTTCCACTCTAAGTGTGTCACAAAACTTCCGGTCCCCCTCCCTACATTGATCGGGTCTAGTCCGCACTTGAAATGGGACGTCTAATACATGAGTTCTTTCCAAATATCAAGCTTCATTAAGATCCGATCACCCGTTCAAATTTGGACATATCTCAATTCCCCCTCCCTCCTCTCCCCTCACGATGATCAAATCGGAGAAACGACTGTTCTTAAGTTAAAATTGTGGAGTCCCTGATACGCCTGCCAAGTTTCATCGTCATATCTCATGTGTAAGCATCTAAACTAGGGATCACCGGAACCCTCCCTCCAACTCCAACCACAGTGCCGGGATTTGGTCCGGTCTTGTCAACTATGTATCTAGGGCTTGCGCTTGTTCTTCCCACCAAGTTTCATCCCGATCCGTCTACTCTGTACATGTCACACGATTTCCGGTTTCCGTCCCCCATACATAAGTCAATATTCCGGATTCCCTCTCCATCCACTCCCCCCACGGTGGTCGGATTGGGGAAGTGACTATTTCCAAGTTAGTTTGGTCGGGTCCCTAATATGCCTGCCAGGTTTCGTCGTCCTAGCACATCTGGAAGTACCCTAACTCCCGATCACCGGACTGACCGACAGACCGACGGAAAAATTATCGGTATGTCGTCTGCAGTATATGGATGGTAGGACCGGGCAAATTAAAAGTGCGGGGTACATTACGTGTGATCTGTTCTATCCAGAATTGTTACACACTTTACACATCTCTCTTTTCTAGTGGTTTCACTATCGAAATCGGTGCAGCGTTTACAGTCCTCTTCGCATCCAAGATCGGTATTCCGATTAGTACTACTCACTGCAAAGTGGGTTCCGTTGTATTTGTTGGATGGGCGGAGAAGAACGGAGGTGGCGTTGACTGGAAAATTTTCAGGTTAGTACCTTAGCTGATAACGCCACTTTATGCGGTCGTAGGCAGTCAGTCTGAGCGACTATGGTGCTATGCCACTTGAAATTTCCACTCGTGAAAGATAACATTATTAAAGTTTAACTGATAAGGCAGCTATATTTACATCTGATATTTAAATACACTAAAGTATTTTGACTTGTCTAAGGGTTTTGTATTTTTTTCACCAGGGGCTCTAGTAATAACGTTCAGAGTGTGCGCTGCTTGCACGACAACCCACAATTCGCCCAGACGCGAAGAATTTGAATTTCAACAAAGGTCTGCCTTCCCAGGGTTAAAGATGCTAAGCTCGGAAAAGCCTGTAAAAAGCAGGAAAATCATGCTGAGATATGTCTAGCAACGAATCAGGGATTTTTAATTTATTTTTGGGCAATGGCTTAAATTTGTAGTCGGTAATTTGAAGCATAGAGGGACAAGTACATAGAGGTACCACAAATCCGAAAGAGTAAAGTTCATTCGATGAAATCGATTATCTATGGATAACGGACAAACGAGGCAACGCATTTTATCGGGTTTTCACGCCTATTTAGGTGAAGTGATGTGTATCTGGACAGTCGGATCTCAGCCTATTCGGTTAAAGTTTAACTGGAAAGCCAAATTATTTGTGTACCATTGCACTGAATACACTGCATTATTTGGATTGTGCAAAGGGATATTTTTATTTTTCACTCTTTGCTCTAGTATGACGTTCAGAATAAACAGGGCTATCCTCACAACGCAAAATTCTACTATGACCAGAAAAATTTGAATCTGAATACAAACGCGGCTTTTCAGTTGCTAGTGATCGTCTTGCGGAATTTAGCTCACTGTGTGAACGCTTATTTTTCGCAAATTGTTTTCGTCAATTATACAACACAAGTACAAGCGAATAGAGGTACCACAAACCCGACAGGGAAATTTCACTATATGAAAATCAATTTTTCGTGGATAGCGGAGGAGCGAAGTAACGCATTTTCATCAACGCGTTCTCACATCAGGAACGGGGTCTTCGTTTATGGTGGGAGTTGACCACTCTCATGACTTTACTTTTAGGTTATTAGATGTGAAGAGGGTAAGGAAATGAACAGACAGTTGTGCATTAAATATGTCGTATCTTCGAAACCTGAACTTAAGAGTCATACTTTCACACTCCACGTCGAGCCTTTGCGCACTTGTGAAGTCTCTAAAAGCTCCCTCTAGCAGTTAGGGGCGGTTTTCTCCAGGCTAAGCGCTCCAGACTGTACGGGCCCTACTGGCTAATTTCTTTCCAGGCATTTTCCCTAATTCCGTCGTCTTTGTGCTCCTTGATACCAGTATCATAGATTACTCGATAACTCTGTACTACGCTAATTAGCTGTTACCCATTTCAATTATTTGCCAGGCGTTGCGATTTTTTCCGGCTCGGAGCCGAAGCCCGACGAAGCGTTTTTTTTCACCCGACGATGCCTTTTTTTAACGCCTGGCATGACGAATATCGCCAGGCGTGACGAAATTCTCTCTCGTGTAAATTAGGCTTAAAGAAACGGATTTTTCAGGAACATTGCTTTCGCATGGGCAGTCACGGTCCCCATCGCTGCCGCCCTGTCGGCAATCCTTATGGCGATCTTCAAATTCGTCATCATGCCACATATGGACCTGGACGCTCTGGTCACTGTAGCCGAAACCGCCACCACTGTCTTTTAATAAGCGAGAGCACTTCACATAATTTGATGTTTATTGTTCTTATTCGAGGGGTTTCTGGCTTTGAGGTATACATTTATACTGACATCTAGTTCCCACCGAGGTTGAATTTCGTTTCTCTTCACGGTGGTAGCTTTCGGCGAGAAAATGGTGCAAAGAAGATCGCTACTCCATGCGAAAAAATCGAGGTCTATTCTAAACGGCATTGAATGCGATCTCGAAAACAAGAAACCCAGAAGAACTAGAAACTGTTTTTTGGTCCATTTTCTCTATTTACTTCTGCGGTCTGTGGATAGTAAGAAAGCTAATTCTGCGGGAACAAGCAAGCCTAAAATTTGACGGCAAACTTGTATCGCCCCCAGTGGGAACTTGACTTACGTCACTGACCCCTCGAAACTACCTCTAAGCTTTTCGCTTTGTCACAAAAAGCAATCGTGAAGTGAATCGCGTGCCTTGTAGTCGCCACCAGAGGCGCTGCGATTGGCGGGCGCTCGCTAGGGGGGACTTGGGCAGTTTTCCGCTTTCCCAGTCGTATGACCAACCGGTGCACTACTTTAGCGTTTGATGTATCAGTTTTGTTATAAGGATATAATAAAAGCAAATTACATAGGTAGACTGTGCGGCAAACAAGAAGTGACTCCATAAAGAATACAAGAACCAGTCGATCAAGTTACGTTTTCAGTTATTAGCGTGTCTGACTCGAATCCTAACACGTTCCGTGCGTTTTTAGTGCCTGTAATCTCCATAACAAAACAGGGAACAGAATTTGGTACTCTACTGAATCCGTTTGTGCTTGGATTCGGTGTTGAACTCGAAGAAACACGGGAGCTAAAGCGCTTGAAGCCACAGAACACGGAACCCGTGTTCGGGTACGCTCCGTAAAAACGACTTGTGATGAACACGGGTTGAGAATCGCGAGCCTGAAAACGCAACCCTATCTACAAGAAACGTCAGGGCCCACGACAGTTCGAGCACCGCTCACCATTCCCAAGACCATCACACTTTCCTATATTCGTTTTATGGAATTTTCTTCAATTGAAATCTTTCACTCCAGTCTACTAAATTACTGGGATCCTGAATAACGAAGTAGAAGGTCGCGGTGGCCTAATAGGAGCAGGATGCCTTTGAGGACTGGGAGCTATGATCGAAAGCCAATGATCACGCTGAAAGTGGCGCTGGACATAATAATAAAGGTATAAGCAAAGACACACAGTGACAAAGTATAAACTCCTGTGAGGTAACAACATGCACAATTCAACCTCTCAGACAGATGTAGCCTATTCCCTTGCACAAATAATGTGGTCCCCATTTGGATGGTCGGTTCAATTACACAGACTTCTAAGACTTGAATTCCCTGGCGATTTCTCGGAACAGAAAATAGTCAACATCCCTTCGACTTTAGATGGACAGTTCCTTGAATTTCTAAGAATTTATAAAAATAACTCAGGGTACAGCTGTTTTTAAAATTCGGTGATCTCTAGGGACCTTATGTATCTTTGATAGTCAAAACAGTGGTGCCATGATAACTACAAGGCTGGAGGCTGACTTGGACATATGAAAACCTTAGAAAAAGTACAAAAGGACCTGGGCACCATCTCTTTGCTCTATGTATTTGTTTAGCTATATCTTTTCTATACTTCCTCTTATAACAACCCTACCACATTCATGACCCGAAACTCTTAAGCTAATTACAGGCCCGCCCTCCTGCAAATCTGAACGGCCTTCCCGCTTGAGTAAACTCCGGCTCTTATAAGCCAGTGCAAAGTACTGGACTTGAGGCCTTAACAAGAGCTACGAGCTCATATGACACTTGTTAAGAGTAGGTGGTACAAGAAAGTAGATGAAGCCCCGTTCACAAGCATGCCTAGCCAAGCAGATGTCTAGGCACGTGCCTAGCATCACCGTTCACACCAATGCCTAGGCACAGAGTTTGGGCCAGGCACGCAGTTCCAGGCTGTAGAACTCGGCGCCTGGCTACGCCTGAGCACGTGCCTAGGCATCTGTGCTTGGCTAGGCATGCTTGTGAACGCATCGTGAGAACGTCAAAAAATACCCCGCTATCCAAAAATGCGGTTCGGACCTAGAAATAAGATATCTAGTTTCACTCAAGTCTGAGCATTTCCGGCATCGCCGCGGATCATATAGGACAAATAATTTTCCCACCTTCAAGTCCCCCCCCCCTCACCCTGGTCGGATCCGGTTCGAACCCTAAAATATGTCATCTCAGGAATATGATCTCTCTACATTCCAAGTTTCGAGTAAATTGTATGACCCCTATGCGAGCCACAACAATTCCGGGACTCACTCCCAACTCCCCTCACTGCGGTGAATACGACTCGGAAATATAAATGTCGCATCCCTGACATCCTCTTCCCGTCCATAAGTTTGACTGGAATCGGAGCATAGCCTATCAGCGAATTTGCGGTTCCCGCTTCGCCCCCCCCCCCCCCCAACTTGGCCGGATCCGGTATAAACTTACAATAAAGGTTTTTGTGCATGTTAAAAAGTGTCTGCACCCCCCCCCCCCTCCAACTCCCCCAACCGTGGCCGCATGTGTTCTGCCGCATGTTTTCCTTGTCTAGGTCATCAGTTTTTATCATCCATAAACTTTCACTTGAGTCGGACTATCTGTTCGCAACTTACAGAAGGTAGTGATTTTCCTTCCCTGAACTCCCCAAAAGATGGTCGGATCCAGTTTACCTAGGGCATTGTGTCGTGTCGGGACTAATATGCCTGCAAAGTTTCTTTGTGTCGTGTCGGGACTAATATGCCTGCAAAGTTTCACCGCCCTTAGAACATCTGAAACTATTCTAACTGGCGATCACCGGAATTCCTTCCCACCAAGTTCCATCCCAATCCCTCGACTCTAAGCGTTTCACGAGATTTCCGCTGCCCCCTCCAACCCCCCCCCCCCACAAGTATCGGATCGGGTCAAGCCTTGACATGGAACATCCGAGACAATAGCTCTCCAATTCCGATGACCCGTTCAAAAGTTATGCATGCAACTAGAATTCGGGGCCTTCCAAGTATCATCGACCTAGCATATCAGGAAGTACCGAACTCGCGATGCTCGGATCGGGGAAGTGACTATTTCCAACTTAATCTTTGGGGTCCCTGATATGCCTGCCAAGTTTCATCGTCCTAGCTTATGTGGAAGTGCCCGCACTAGCAAAACCCGGACCGACCGACGGACGGACAGAAATTGCGATCGCTATATGGGCCCTTGGCCGAAGGGTTAGTGCCACAAAACCCTGAAGCTGTTGGTCCCAACCGCCCACGAAACATCCGCAGGAGAGTTAGATCTTGGTTTTATCATCGGCGAGAACTGCAGGTCCTGCAGTCACACTAAGCGTCTAGTTGAGAGGGAACAGTCTCTTGGACCAGACACGAACAGTTTCTGGGGCAGTCGAAAGCAGGCCTTTTAACTCTCTAGTACGTGAAGGACGATTTACGGAAAAATTTCTGGGTTTCTTGAACCGAAGTGGGAGAAAAAAAAAACGAGCAAAATAACCTTGGGCAATGTTTATCCCAATCCCTTTGGTTCCAAAGAGTTTTGTGCGGGCGAGTTACATCGTACGGTATCTTCTAATGAGGCACAAGTATAGCGGTATCTCTGATCCACCGAGAAATTTCTGCGATAAAATGCTGCCTTTTACGACAAAAGCGTACGACGCAAGCGTTCCCATCTCGGTTTTCATAAAATTTGCGGATAAAAGCTTCCGCGTCTTCAGAAAACGGTAATGAAAGCAAGGAAGCCTGTGTGAACTAAGTTACACGTAAGCAGAGCTGATGTACAGCTCCCGGAAGTTGAACGCTGTACAAAATACATATACTATTCAATCTGTGTTCCGAATTGTACAACCGGAACCGAACTTCCGGAAATCGGATGCCATTTCGACACTAATAGTACTGAGCTTATACGATTCCTGGCGAACCCAGCCTTAATCTAAATTACATACACGGTTCCACATAGTTACCAGGGAAGAGCCCAGTAATCCCATCCATCACACCTTCCCACCAGCCATCATCATTTTTCTTCAGTACGTAAATAACGGAATTCTCTTGAAAACTCAGCTCATCCTCCTTATCCGCAATATAATCATATACGGCCACCACCTTCTCAACGTAATTCTTCGGAACCCATCCGGGTAGATTATCTTCTGCTGGCATTACCCTCCGACCGTAAATCGGGGTTTCACGCGAGAATTGAGATGTCAAGTGCTGCGAGGAGGATTGACGGTTGATGGCAAAGTGGGGCGTGTGATCTTCGGGCGGCGGAGGGGGAAGGGGTGGAGAAGAATTTCCTGGGCGCTGGATCGTTCCATACTGTTCTACGATGGAGCCGTGGAGCATGCCCGGAGGCGGTGGTGCTAAAAAGAGAAAATGTGTCTGGCTGACATTCTGAACAAAGAGGGGACTTACTCGTTCTCCTTTCTTCAGGCTCGCTACGCTCTCAAAATTTTAAATTACAAAATTGTGGGCCAGAGTCATACCCTTTACCGATGATACCCATCTTACCCACTCCATGCTCCTAAATCTACAATGAAAAGTTCCATCTGGGTGGTGTGACCCACCGCGGTTTTTAGTAGACTGTTCATTAATGAACAATCCACTCTTGTGTCCGCTGTAGTCGGTTTTGGGTTTTCTGTTTTCACCGGGTTTTTTTTGGAGTTGATAACTCGTGAACCATGACAGGTATCAAGTCGAAATTTGGTGCATTTGTGGGCATTGGGGTCTGGTTATACCTCTTGGGGGTCCCACCCCCCAAAATCCACTTGGTTCAGGGGCAACTGGGCCTAATTTGACCAGTGAATAACGCCCACACCTTGACTACAGCTGGAGATAGGATGATAGAATTCCTTGTGCTTTTCGAGCTTGGGGTTGGGCAGACACTTTTGGAGTTTCACCCAAAACTCTCCCCATTTATGGACAACTGGGCCCAGATTAACCAAAGGTAAAGTTCGTGCCCAGTGACAGGTATCGATAGATCCCCAGATCCATTTGGTTCGGTGGCAATTGGGCCCAGATTGCCCAGTGATTATTTTTCTTAAGAGGTGAAGATAGGATGATGAAATTCGTTGCGCTTTTAGATCATAGGGTTGGTAAGATACTTTTTGGAGTTTAACCATCCACACCCTACCCGTTTATGAGCAACTGGGCCCAGATTGTCCATGAGTCAAGTTTCTGACCGGTGTCCGGTGTCAAATCAAATCTGGTACACTTGTGGATATATTGGTCTAGGTGTGCATCTTGATAGGTCCCGACCCCTCCTCCACGCTTCAGAGATATGTCAAACTTTTAACTTTGCACACCAAGTTTGAGAGCTTGCGCACTTGTTATTTCGAAACGATTCAACTTGGGGCAAGCATATGAAATAAAAGGAATATTTAAAAAAAAATATTCACTCTTCAGTTTTGAAAGAATCAAATAAATATAATAATATTCATAATAAAAATAAGTCATATCATAAGAGAATTTCCAATGCTGAGAGCAGAACCAGAGCGCGCGCGAAAGAAATAAACATTTTTTTTTTTTTAATATAACTAATCAAACTACACTGTCCGAAGTTTGATAACAGATAACATGTGTTTGCGCATCCTTGTACTAAACGTTATGAGAATACATCTGGCGTGAGCTTTTAAGTATTATGTTTCGAAACACAACACAACGCCAAAAGATAACATTATAGTGTTAGGACTTTGCAGAAACAGTCTTGTTCACAGCAATCATTTCATGGTAATGTTTTTTTCTGTGGTTTATAGTTCAGAGATACATTCAGTTATTCTTTCCTTTTTCTCGAAGGATACCCTCCCCCCCCCCCTCCTATCCTTACTATAGATATTACGGGACTATGGTGGTGGAACATGTCAAATAGCACTTACGCAATGAAGTCATGTTTGAAGCCAAGCGGTGTACAGGTCCCCTAGCGTAAACCTCTTGGCTTGACGTCGAGCTCTCAACGGATATCCGCGACCCTTCCTGCTGGATTGGATGGACCATTCCGACTTGTGGGCTCTAAAAAAAATAAAGAAGAAGTTAAAGACGGCCTCAAAACAGGCATTTCTGTTTAACAACAAGCTACTCTTTACTTCGTGCTTCCTTTAGACGTTTAACATAAAAATTGTTACACGGTTAGCAGACGAGTTATTATCCTCTTTTGCTAACCGACTCATAATTCCGTATGGCTCAGGGCACCTGGGTTCTTACATTTCCTCTGGTACTGTCATATTTCTTTTTACAATAATTAGCAAAAACAGGACGGGGATGGAATGGAGGTTGTACCGGGCAACGCAACACAGCGTCAGTGCCTTTAAGCGGTAGCACCCCTCTCAACCGCAAACTCCCGGTTTTATTTTTACTCAATTTAATAAAAAAGGAAGAACGATGATCTCCAGAGAAATATGACGCGAAAGCATACATTTGTCTGATGTCTCATTGTCGCTATAAAAATCGTGTGAAAAACTACTCAAATACTACCTAAAACTTTTTCCGACCTTTGGGGTCAATACTACTGTCTGTGAGCTAAACAATTTTCCGAGGATTGGAAGACATACCTGAGACAGGATAGGCGGAGTACCGCCACCAGACGAGCCCCCATGTCCAGTCCCGTACGCAGATGGCAGGGTACCGTACTGACTACCCACGGTCCCATATTGACTACCATTGGACTGGCTGGACCTCCGTGGATGACCGATCGGATAGTTTGGAGCATAATTGCTAGGAACAGTGGGAGGGGCGACTGCCGGAGGGGTTCGGTACTCCCTCGATGGTCGATTCAGCGTCCCAAGAGGAACTCGTGATTGAGGCGGAGTTGGAGGCTTAGAAGTAGGAGCAGGCGGGATGGGGCTAGCTCCATTAACGGAGACGTTAAGGCTGCTTTGACTTGAAAGGCGTTGTCGCTGTAGTTGGCGAGGAACGTCCTCACTGACGCGAACGCCATGACCGACGTCGTCAAGTGCTGCAAGAGATACGTACAGTCAGTAATGTTTCTGCAGATCTACGAAGACAGAATTCTCCAACTTCCGAGCACCCTCCCCTCCCCCCAATCTTGCTCAAAGACTGAAGTGTCGTCAAAGCACAGATTACACGTGAGACAACTCTTTTTTCCTGTTTTATCGGGCTTTAATGGGGAAATCAATTCGAGATCACGTTTTCTTATCTTATCAGTCAGCACGCTTCGCTTCAATACTATGGTGTGCTTTGTCGTTTTCCAATCACGGAAATTATTTCGTCATCACGTCAGACATATTGTGTCACATCAGCGGGAAGGAAAAATATTTTCGCGGTACAAGGCAACTTGCTGTATGTGTAAGCGGCTTAAGATTCAGACCTAGGAAAGAGCAGTTATGTTCAGGCAAAACCTAGGATTCCTCCAATTGTCCTAGACAATGAACAAGAGAGAGGGAACCAAAAAGACAAAGCCTAAATTCCTGGAAAGAACACAGCTTTGTTTCTTCTTCTGCGACCTTATGCTTGGCTCGTTAAATTCAATCTTTTCAGGCAGCTATGCGGCCAAAAACGTGACTCGCGTGTCGCCAGCTAGCGTATCTCCTATAAACAAATAATAACAATAATATTATTTATTTATTACCCACTTACATTAAAAAGATTAATAGTGGAGTATAAACTTGAAGAAGGAAAAAACAAAAAAACGGAAAAAGAAGTAAAACAACAACTAAAGTCAACAAAAGATTAATCAAACAAACGGATCAAACCGTGGTGAGGTGACAACCGCCGATACGCTGTTTCTGAGAGCTTTTTGTGTAGATCAGTCAGCTTCTCAGTAATATTCGGAGGATAAAACTTTGTAACTATCTTTCGATTCTTGTACTACAGAGGAAGATAGAGAAGAAATTTACACAATCGGAAGTAAGAAGATCGAATATCGCTAATGTCTTTTTTCTTAAATATAGGGTAAAGCCCAGAAAGGTAAAGAACGGAATGATCGGAGAAAGTAGAGTAAAGCTTACCAAGGGCGACACGATTGTATTTCCCTGGATTGGCTACAATTTTAGAGTAGCCAATCCGGATTTTCACTCTAGCATCCCGGACAGCGCACTCCCGCAGAGTTTTAAGATTTTTTTGTAAGTGTAATACCCAACCACCGGATCGAATCTACATGAGGGATAGAGCAATTTTGACAACTTGGAGGTCTAGTAGAAGAAGGAACGTTGAAAGAAAGATACTCGCATTTATCAGCATTAAGCGAAAGACCGATTTTAGTAAAAGAAGAAGAAACTTTATGAACCATCTGCGAAAGACTGAGTTTTGACCGGCTAATTAGAAGAATGTCATCAGCATAAGCAAGGTAGGAGATATCACTCAAACCAACAAAACACATAGAAGAAATATTCTCAAGAATACCAGAAATACAAAATTTAAAATACTAGGAGATAACACTCCACCCTGCCGTACGCCCCGACGAACAAGAACATTAGAAGATGAAAGGCAGTCTAGTACACTAGCCCCATTTCAGGCACGGTGCTCAAACGTCTAGCACCATGCCTGGGTGCTAGACATTCAAGCAGTGTACCTTGGATTTCATGTATGGTGCATGGATTTCAGTATACAGTGCATACAGAAAAAACACAGTTTCTGTCGTCACAACTGAGCACCGGCTCGGACAGGGCTGAAATTACTACTATGAATTAGAGAAATCAAAGACAATCCTTTATATATTTGTCACAACAAAAACAAAAGGGCTCTAATGATGATGGAGATGAAAAACCTAACAGCACCCTATCTATTTTCCATGTATTTTCCCTATCTATTCCCCAAGAGCCAATATTCTCGTTGGCTGCTAGGTAGAAAAAGCTGAGGCACAGGACACTTTGCATGCAAAACACTTGACTATGTCGAAAAGGAAATGAGGTTTTTCACATCTATCATCAGCCAAGCCTTTTTGTTTTTGTTGTGAAAAATATATAAAGGATTGTCTTTGATTTCTCTAATTCATGGTAGTAATTTCAGCCCTGTCCGAGCTGGTGGTCAGTTGTTATGACATAAACTGTGTTTTTCATGTATGCACTGTATACTGAAATCCATGCACCATACATGAAATCCAAGGTACAGTGCTTGAACGTCTAGCACCCAGGCATGGTGCTAGACGTTTGAGCACCGTGCCTGAAAAGGGGCTAGTGTACTAGACTGATGAAAGGGCACCATTAGTTTTAATCCGAAGATAGGAGTTACCATACCAAAACTTTAGAAGAAAAATAACAGAAAGGTTAACAGCGGCTGGCAAAATGAGCGGCCTGGCAACGCAATTGGCCATATTCCTGTTCAACGCTTCCGAGCGGACTAGTTTCTGTTAATCCCCCCCATGCATAACCATCAGCACTTGGATCAGACATGGTATAATAGATCCACAGGTTAGTGACTGGAAAACCTGTCATCTGTGTCCCAGGTAACGGAGGTTTTGCATATGCCTCAGCAGCAGAAAGTGAAAGTGACCCACTACCCTATGGATCCGACTTTTGTTAATGTTATGTCCACGCAAGTGTTGGTTATGAGGCAATGGGGGACTAACAGAAACGAGTACACTTGGAGCGCTGAACTGTCATAAGGCCAATATCCCGGGAACGACAGGTTGAGAGGCTTGGGTTTTTTTTAGGTTTAAAGTTAATATTATTCATCACTGAAGTAATACACACAAAACCAGCATTAATCAAATAACAATATAGGCGTTAAGATGAAGATCGAGACAGTGCGGTAGAGATGGTACTGATTCTCGAGAACTAGGATGGCGAAACAGTTGCCTATAGATTTTTAGTTCTAATCTCGAATATGCGGGAACTTAAACAATTCTGACCGGCCTTTCTCACTGACAAGCTACTGACCACATGCGATGACACAGGAGGATCTAAGGCCCCCCTCGGTCTCAGTAATCCTCTACATCCAATTTCAGAATCATTTCTCAATATACAAGAAACAGTGAAGCTTGAAAAGTCCTTGAAATTTGAAAATGTAGTAGAATGTGGGTCTTGAAGAGGTTGGAAACAAATGGAGATACAGATTTCGGATAAAAGTAAAAAAAAAGTTTGAAGTTTAGGATAAAGCAGAAAAGATAGGTCATTTTGACAATTATGGATAGGATTTAGAATTTAAAATTAGAAAATATCGATATTCATAGTCTAGGACCTTTTTGAACAGGACCTATCTTGTTTACTCTGGAAATTAAAATAAAAAATCATTTGTTGGCGGAATACTCTTATCGAGAATATGATACGTTCCCTTATCCCGGTAAATCCCCAACCCTTAAAGGACACCTGAACGATGAAACCATACTTGAACACACCATGGAGAATGCATTTACAGACATGGCCACGGAGAGCATGCTATTCCTGAGCATGACGTCTTCAAAATAGGGATATTGGTTTCTGGAGTTTGCACATGCAGACTCCAAGACAAAAAGCGCAGTTCATTCAAACCTTGTACAGCGCGGATCGTATTAGAATTTCTTCTAGACATACGCTTGGGCCTAACTGGTTAAGAAAATATTCCAGAAGAAGGGTTGATTGGAGACATTTGTTCATTTCTTAAATTGTGCGGTACTGAAATAAGGACAGATGCAAAACGGAGCAAAAATCATAGCTTGGAAACACTATTTCGTATTTGGATTGGGTTTTCTGCAGGCAATGTTACGGAAGTCATACAGATAGGGATGGTACTTGGTACTCTTCATTCAGGTGTCCTTTAATTATTATTTTTGTCTTAGTAAAAAGTTAGCGTTCCTTCAGCTTAGGCCACAATTTGGTGTTATTATTTCTTTTTCTTTTTACCATGTGAAGAGTATGGCCAGGCGTGTTTAAGTATACGGAATGGACCGAGTCTTTCTTTCTCTTTCTTTGTGTGTGCGTAGTACAGAGGAACAAATCATTTATTTTATCTACGTATACACTGTAAAAGGTTTCTCCGAGCAAGGATTAAAGTTAACTGCAGTATTTGCTACTAGGATTAATCTTATCTCTACTGAGATACGATTAATCCGAATTAGAGATAAGATTATCTTTCTTGAGATAAGATTAAACCCAGTAGTAAATACTGCAAGACTTTTTTTTACAGTGAAGTCAGTGTATAAAATGGGGACGGGCTAACGAGCCTGTATCCCTGCCAGCCCCCAGTGATCGATATATATTGTTATGAAGTCTTTTTAATATTAAAGAACCTGAACCTGAACCTAGGTGACCTTATTTTGTTTCGGGTAACAACATCAGAATTTGGTTTAAATTTGTTTCAAGTTTTCTAACGTCACTCAGTGAAGAAGGAGTCGTTGCGCTTACTACAGGCTCATGCGATAGTAAGGAAAGAAAGAAAAAGATGGTGACGCGAAAGTAAAAAAAAAGGTTAAAAAAATCAAGCGTTCGCATCTGTGGAGGTGACATTTGGACCAGAAGCTTGACGAGGGACCTAGACATGGCCTGTGTTTGACAGTGATGAGCTAAGAACTGGGTATTACCACCGTTGCTCTGTACATGGTTGCTCTCCAGAAACATACAACTGATTTTAGGCTTTCTTCCTTTTATTTTATCTGAAACCTTACAGAACAAAGCTTTACAGGTGGTTTCGTCCAATCAAAGTACTAGCCCCATGCCCCCCCCCCCTCGCTAGCAAGAATACTTACCGGAGAAGTCAATGGGTCTGCGAACATATTTGATCGGCCTTTCGGGGTTGGCAGGAGCTAAGATTTTGTACTGACGAATGGATGTCTTGTTGGCCGTAAGGACGCCGATCTCGCGACGTGCAACTTTCTCCTTGTGGATCATGACCATCTAAAATCACAAACTTCGATGAAACGAGCAAAGCACAAATTTTGAGTTTGCCAAACCGAAATATTTCGAAGGACAGGCTGACTGACTGAGATTTTTTTTTTAAAGCACAAATCTAACTAGAAATAATCTTTTCAAAATGAAATGGATCAGAAATATATTTTTTCGAAAATGCAATTACGTTCCATGTGAAATAAGGGATTTTCTTGTTAGCGCTTGTCGACTCTATCCAGCCATCGTGCTCTCCGACGCGGCGTCTGGGTGCAAAACATTTGAAAACTGGTTAAAAAATTGGGAAAACTAAGCCAAACAAAAGAAGTCAAAAACAGAAGATAGATCTGATGGTTTACCATGTCTTCCAAAATGAAAATCAACACTAATATGGATGGCACTTTACACAAGGGACTTGTACCGTGACCAATATCATAACAAATTTTCAAATATAATTTAGAAGTCTAGGACTCCCTTGTCGGAGCCACGTAGACAAACCAGGACCCACAAGATGGGGTCTCATGGTAAAAACCAGATAAAACCAAATATATAATTTTTATGGGGAAAAACTGAGATGGAAACATTTTATAAGTAGTGAACTGATAGACAAAAATGCTCCTCAGCCGGGATTTGAACGGAGGCCTGGGTTCAAATCCCGGCTGAGGAGCATTTTTGGACAAGGGAGTCCTAGACTTCTAAATTATATTTGAAAATTTGTTATGGTATTGGTCACGGTACAAGTCCTTTGTGTAAAGTGCCATATATATTATTAATTTCCGTGACATGGGGATGTGAACTGGTTAGATGAATTTGCCTTCAGGCGGGATCACTGTTCCTATGGTCGGCTTCTACCAGACTAGTGTAGCGGTTTGCGAACTCTGTTCACAAGCCCCTCGGTAGCTCAGTTTTTAGAGCGACTGTTTTGTAAACAGGAGGCCTGGGTTCAAATCCCGGCTGAGGAGCATTTTTGTCTATCAGTTCACTACTTATAAAAATCAACACTGTCAAGCTTGTTTACATGTGAAAGAGTTGTCAGAGGACCTTGACAATTCCTGCAAAGTTTGCACTGTGTGAATCCCCCCCCCCCCCACCCCCCTAGGGACGCCCCTGATTGGATTACAGTCAGCCGAAGCCTACTAAAACTGGAAGGGACGGTGACAGTCTTCTATCAGATGAAATGGAAGTTGACACTCACCTGGTTTATGTGGTTAATTTGGCTTTCCATTTCGTTCATCTGAGAGGACTGAAGGTCCAACATGTTCAGGAAGTTATATGCCAACGTGTTGATTTGATAAGCAACACTTGCCAGTGACTGGGTTGCATAGTTTTTCGTCTCTTCGAAAGCAGCTCTTTTATCCTCTGCCTGAAAACAAGAAACATGACATGATGCATGCACAAATATAAACAAAATAATTAAAACAAAAATTGGAAAGACTAACAAGCAACTCAACAACTTGCCACAGTAACTTTTAATGTTCCAAAACAGGCAATCAGGAAATTCAAGAGTATTACACCATTCAGCTACAATTCCTCAACCTTCGAGAAGATAAAAGAAAGATTAACCAATCCCTGACTAGTCCAGGACTAATCCCTGACGGGTCCTAGGATGATGTAAATGCTAGAGAAGCTTTCACACTCCTGAAAATATCTCTGACATTATCTTCTCAAATATTTCTAACTGGGGAAAAGGTGCTCAAGCACCTGATTCTTCCTAATCCAGCTTTAGGGTCTAACACTGGCTAGCTTGGCTCAGCCTTTGGGTCACCTCCTAGTCTAGTACACTAAGCATATTTTGTTCCTTATTGATACTTTTTTTAGTACCCCTTATTCCCCAGTGGGGGTACAAGCACAAAATACTTTCAAAGTAAAAAATAAAATACTTTTTATTTTTCTAATTACCAAAGTGATGTGTACTACCTCTCGGGAATAAGGGGTACACATGAGTATGAGCACCATGTACAACCCTGCCAGCATGCCCCCACATTTAAGCATTGTTGTCCAAAAAGGGCCCTAGAGTAACAGACTGCATTCTTCCCTAAAAGCGAGGTTGTGACAGGCTGATCGCCCACACTGAACTGTTCGTAACGGTAGGCAAAAATCTAAATTTAAGAAGCTGACTCACCTGAAGATAATTTCCCTCACAGTACTGAGCAACAGCCTCCAAATTCACATGGCTTTCCACAAGGCTCTTCCTTCCATCTGGTATGTCAAGGGTCAGTAAAGTGACCAAATCAGACATTTTCCCTTTCCTTTTGTTTTCTCTACCCTAGAACAAATTAACAAACACAGGTTGAAAAAGATCAATCTATAGGCAGTCCACTCTGAGAGTAAATTTGGGCAACAAATTTCACCTTACTCAACAAATTTCACGAAGACTTTCGTTCAAATAAGAGAACAAATATTCGCCTTACTCCTGTGCCAGCCTACACCAAATCCTTGATTCCTGGATAGCCAATGCCAAACACTGATTACCATATGCCAGCCACTGCCAAATTCTGAGCATACTAACCCAATAAACAAGAGCTACGAGCTCATATGGCACTTGTTATACGAGTAGGTAGTGTGAAAAGCGAGAAAGTCGATCTGAGCATTTTTCCGGGAATTCCGATACTCCTCCTCACCGTGCTCGGATCCGGTCCAGTCCCTAAAATATGTCATCTAAGGCAGACAATCTCTCTACTTTCCAAGTTTCGTTCTAATCACTTCACTCGTTTAACCCCTATGCGAGCCACAAACTAACATCTCTTCTCCCCGTCCATCAAGTTTAACTGGAATCATAGCTTGTTCACACGGGGCTGAAACAGCGGCCGATTCTTAATCAGCGGCTGATTTACGCGCGTAAATAGCGGTTGAAAAAATTCCAAAAATCAGCCGCTGATCTTCCAAATAGGCGCTTATTTTCGTCGCTGGTCACCGATCGGGATAAACTAAATCCTTTGGAATGTGACTTTTGATGACTCTAGGGACAGTAAAAAGACTGTAATTAGGGGAATTACTCAAGCTTGGCGAGTTTTAGGTCAGTCCAGTTCATATTCTGTCAGAGCAATGTGAACATAAAATGATTTTTGCACTGAGCATACAAGGATTACTAAATGATTTCGAAAAAAAGGTAGAATAGTTTTCTCATTTCAATAGCGTATGTTCTGTTTCTGCCTGATATTTTTTCAATGTTTTTCTTTGCTAAAATAATAATTTAAATATTTTTCCATTCAAGCTTCACTGAAAAGTGACTGAACAACACTAAATGATTGCATTCTGTTCTCGTATTATTTATATTTATTATTAGTTATATTTTATGTTCAGTTTAAAAAAAAAAAATATTTAAATTAATTTTATTTGCTTTTTAACTTGAAATCTACCCAGTCGCCTGAAATCTGTCAATATTCGATTTGTGGCTTTTTTCTACTCTAAAGACTACAAATCAACTATATTTTACTTTGACAAACTCACAATATGTTTGTGTTAATTTTATATAGTTTGTTACAAACAAAAAGGAATATTCGGAATTAGGTTTTTCTTTTTAATTCTCCTGTCAACCCCAAAAAGTTGATCTGTCGTCTGAACAGATCAGCCGCTGTTTACGCTCTTATTTCAGTCCCGTGTGAACAAGCTATCAGAGCATATCTATAAGTTGCATTCCATTCTGCCCATCCGTTTGGTTTTTGTGCATGTCAAAGTTCCCGGACCCCCCCCCCCCCCCCCCCCAACTCACCAGCCACGGCCGCATGGGTTCGTACACATGCTTTGCCTATATAGGTCATCAGTTTTTATCACCCATTAAGTTTCACTTGAATCGGACCAGTCAGTAATTTCCGGATTCCCCCCTCCCTCTACTCCCCTAAAAATTGTCGGAACCAGGAACGGAAGTGATAGTCCAGGAACGTTGTGTCGGGTCCTTGAGTCTATTTGATCGGGTCACTAATAAGCCTGTCTAATTTTATCGTCCTATCTTTGCGATCACTGGAATTCCGGGAAATCCACTCCAACTCCACCCAAAGAGCCCCGACATGATCTGGCTCCGTCAAGAACGTATCTAATGCATATGCTTGTTCTTCCCACCAAATTCCATCCCGATCCCTCGACACTAAGCGTTTCACAAAACTTCCGGTATCCCCTTCCAATTCCCCCCCCCCCCAAGTATCGGATCCGGTCCGAACTTGACATGGAACATCTGAGACAACAGCTTTTTCCACTTTCCAAGTTTCATTTAAATCCGACAGCCCGTTCAAAAGTTATAAATGCCACTAGATTCCGGATTCGCCATCCCTCCACGATGTTCGAATCGTGCTAACGACTATTGTCATGTCGGTCTCTTCGGATCCCTCATATTTCTGCCGAGTTTCGTCATCTTATTACATCAGGAAGTACCGAACTTGCTGCATCACCAGAATCCCCCCTCCCCTAACTCCCCCCACAGTGCCGGAATCAGGTCCGGTTATGTCAGTGATGTGTCTAGGACTTGAGCTTGTTCTTCCCACCAAGTTTCATCCTGATCCCTCCACTCTAAGCGTTTCCCAAGATTTCTGGCTCCCCCCTCCAACTCCCCCCAAAGTCACCGGATCCGGTTCGGATTTGAATTGGGTCGTCTGAGACACGAGGTCTTTCCAAATATCAAGTTTCATTAAGATCCGATCACTCTTTCAAAAGTTATAAATACCTCGAGATTCCGGATTCCCCCTCCCTCCACTCCCCCCACGATGTTCGAACCAGGGAAGTGACTAGTTCCAACTTTTGCGATCGCTATATGGCACTTGGCTGAAGGGCAAGTGCCATAAAAATAATTATAACATTGTGAATACATGATGGGGATTTCCTGGACAGATTTTTTACCAGCAAGTTGAAAAAAATCCAAACTTGTCTGTACGGAAATGATGATGGTGTGGAAAATCCTGGCAGGAATTTCAGTCTGAGACCGCCCAACTCTGATCGCAGCATATAACAGATATTTTCTTAATTTCATTTTGTATCATCAATATTTGACTGGGTTAGGGGATCCAGCATTTGGCATACCAGTAGGCTATCTGAAGCTGTAGGTATACCCAACATATGGAACCTCAACCAAATTCACTCAACCAAAACTTCAACCAAATTTAAGATTTCCAGAAAACTAAAAAGCACAACCAAAATACAAATGACTAATTTCTCTGTTTCAGTAAAATATAGAAATGTGGGTTTAACTTAAACTGCTTTCGAGTCCAAAACCAAGATGGTGAGCCAGCTTGAAGTTTTTGTCCACCCCTCAGCTGCCAAAAAGGGCCAATAAGAAATATGCAATCAGAATGTAAGCTAATTTCTAAATATTAATAATAATTCTTCTGCTTACTTAGGATTATGTTGTCATAACTTTATTGAAATTAAATTATTTTGGCTTGACATTTATCAGGTTTTCGTTCATCTGTCATAATCCTTACAATTGTCAATACAACAGTACGGTAAAAATTGAAATTCGAACACATCGGAATTCAAACACAATGATGAAAGAATTCAATTCTGACACTTTATTTTATTTTTTCAGGAGAAAGTCGCAGAACTTGCAAAACAAGACCAAAGGTGTCGAAGGGATCCCAAAAATCTAAGATTTGATTCAGACAATCGGGCCTTGTCTTCGCCAGATCCAGTCTTGGACAGGCTAATCATCAGAGAAAACCAAGTTCAGATATACCTCTATAAGCCATATCTATTTTGACGATACTGACCGAGACTTCCTGCTTTACTTCTGCCAAGGTTCCGGTTTCACCCGGTTTCCGAGCGAACTACTAGTCCAGCAAAAAAAGAAAATTCAGAAACAAATCCAGCGTATCTCCTTATCCCTATAAAGAACATCTAATCAGCTTTGAATAAAAGTTTGACTTAAAAAAAATCCGGTTACAACCAGATTCCGGACTAATTAATGTCCGGGTAGAAAACGATTGTCACATACCGACTCAGCCTCTCTTCATACCCCTTAATCTGTCATCTAATCGAACTTTTGCTTTGAACAAATTTTCCGGTTTTGTCCGCATTCCGGGCGAACTAGTTGTCCGGCGAGAAAATGATTGTCACCATCGTGTTCAGCATGTTTTTTTTAGCCATCAATCGAATATTAATCAACTTCAAATTAAACTTTTACTTTTAACCAACTTTCCGGTTTTTGCCGGTTTCCGGACTAACTACTTGTTCGGCGAGAAAATTGTTTTCACCATCATGTTCAGCATGTCTGCTTACCCATAGATCGACCATTTAATCAACTTCAAATAAAACTTTTACTTTTAACCAACTTTCCGGTTTTTGCCAGATTCCGGACGAACTACTTGTCCGGCGAGAAAATGGTTTTCATTATCGTGCTCAGCGTGCCTTCTTACCTCATAATCGACTATCACATTAGCTGTTTAAAAATATATAAGGTTTGAAGCCAGCTGACCATTCATTACGAAAGAAATAGAAAACCGTGAAATATCCGAATTTATATTTATCCCTCGCACATCATCCTAGAGGGATAATTAGCTGATCAAGAAAGAAAAACCGAAAATCACGGTTTTCTATTTCTTTCGTTTAAAAATATTTTGTCTGTCCCTTATTTTGAACCCCCTCCCCCATCCCTAAATGTGGAGCTACATAGCCCATCTAGGAACTTGACCTTACCCTTGACCCAATGGATCCTCACACCAAGTTTCATCAAAATAACTCATTCCCTTCGAGAGGTATTGTGCTCACAGACAGACGGACAGACAGACATTTTTGAGATGTCATAGGTATCCCTCCACTTACGTTTTGGGATCCCAAAAACAGAAAGCCAAAAGTTGCAAAAACCCAAAACTGAACTGCCACTAGCAGGGGTGGTCCGAAGCACTCAGGCCAGGGGGGGTGAGACCCCTCATTTCAACGACTCATGGATCGTAATATACGTCTCGCAGGTACCAACAAAAATGAACTGTCGGTGAAAAATGAAAAATAGAGCCGGTGTAAAACTAGCTGCAATTCATCAGCTGAAATTATTCTTGTAATCAAAATTTGTGTATACATACCTTCATAGCCGCATAAGAGGAACGCTTTCAACGCTTGTACCCGTGACAAATTAAAGCAAGCGCCGCAGGCGAACTTTTTTTTAATCTGCCTTTGTCTAGAAAGATTCTAGCCAGCCTTTAATGTGTTTCAGATCTAAAAAGTTCCAGGCCTAATCGCCAAGTAAATGACACATCATTTCTCTAAGTAGAGAATACTATGAGATGTGCCACAGGCGAAATTTTGTGAAACGCCGAGGAGGAGACCGTCTTTTTGCAATCCCATTGAAAAGGAAAAAACAGCTTTGAAATAACAAATCTGACCGTCGTAAAAGTGACAAAATAGTGGCCACAGAAAACAAAGTAGATTTGTTCCGTATTAAATCAAAAAAAGTAATTCCTGAAAAAAAATCCTGATTTATGGACGTAAGCCGAGGAGTGGAGCGTCATTTTGCGATCCCAATGAAAATTAAAAATAGCTATGAAATCACGCCTCTATCCATCAAAAAAGTGACAAAATAAAGCCCATAAAAAAGAAAGTAGATTTGCTCCGAACTAATAGCAACATAAAACATAAAAGAGATCATTTTCGAGTTGTATGAGTGTCGTGAATTTTATGAAGCCTTTTCAGATGTGCTTTAACACTAACATACAGGGGCGTCACGTAGGAGGGGGGGGGGGGGGGGAGGGATGCATGGATTTTTTGGGGAAACAGTCGATTTTTCTTAAAAACGGTCGGTTTTCTTAAAATCAGTCCATTTTTACCCCAAAAAAAGACGGTAAAAATTACCAGCCAGTCGGTAAATACGTTGCTCCTCCCATATTTGATAGTGATATGATTCGCAGTCAGCAGTGATACATATGATTCGCAGTCAGCTTTGGCTGAAGGAACATTTTTGCTCCTCTCCCCCCCCCCCAAACATTTTGATAGTAACGCCTCTGCTAGCATAGAGGCCAAAAATACACCTCCCGAATAGAATGAGCTATTCCAGCGTCTGCGGAACCCCTGCTGTCCTGGGAAACGAATTTCGGGTGTATATTAAAATCCTCCTTGTCCTTTTCAAGCGTTGGTCCTACCTCAACCTCTCTTTGTAATCGACATTTTTCGATTTGTTCTGGCACAATTCTTTCGCGGGTCTCCTGTCATTTGATTTCTGATGGCTTTTCCATTCTGTTTAAAAATTCTATTCCTTCTTTTTTCACTTATAGCCAAAGATGACCAAAAATTAATGCACATAACCTTGTCTCTCGCTTTTGGTCTATAAGGTATTTCAATGTTACCAGTCAGACTTCACTTTAACAACTAACCTATTGTAATTTTGACAGGCTGAAATCTGAAAGACCAAAGTTAGGCACATCCAAATCCCAAGGGAGTAGAACAGGTAGCCGCATTGCTGCCCCCATGAATCACGTCTGCGACCTATCGGGTTACAAAATCTGGTTTAAACAACTTCTTCGGGGACTGGCTTACGACTGAAGCTGTGCAGAGACAAAATTAAAACAAAAAAATTTAAACGACTCGGATTATTTTTTATTAAAATGAATGCCCGGGACCTCGGCGAGGGCAAAATAAACGACTGGTACAACTTAGCAAAAGGTCAAAATAAACGACTGATACGACTTAACAGAAGGCAGGGGGGGTGAGTCACCCCCCCTTCGGGCCACTAGAATTTCAGCAATGCTGTAGGCTAGCCTTTTGACGAGAGAAAATTCTAATCAAGGGTTGGACAAGTTTCGGTTAAACCATTCTGTAAGGCAAAAAAAATGCAGGAAAATGGCCAATGTTTCTGTTGAAGAGTGCTGACATATCAAAGTCTCTGGCATTAGTAAGTGTCACACTGGTTCAGTCATACACAAATCCTCAATTTACACAAAACCGAACGTATGGGCAAGGTGCCCATATGTTGAGGCACCATGTCCCAGAGCATGGGTATGGTACCCCTGTGAAATTTGGTTAAACTGAGACTAGCTACATACCTAAATAGGGTTGTCTTCCTGTCCTAGATCAGAAGATACCTGATTTTACTTCCTATCCAACCTCATTTTCCACTTTTTAAAATGTTAGAGCACTTCCAAGATACATAGAGTTTTGTGGAGGTCACTTCTTTCTTAGTGGGTTTACTCTATCCTTTTCCAGGTAGTTGCCACTAGGTTACAGAATCCTTTTCCAGGTTGTCGTCACTAGGTTACTATACCCTTCTCCGGTAGTCACCACTAGGTAAAGTGGATGAGGTAAGCTTTTAAATTTTTCCCTTTCCAATTCCTTTAGACTATTTTCCTTTTATTGTATTTCTTTTGACTTTAGTGAGTTTGATAAACAATTGTTAACATAGTCAAAGAAAAAATCACTCAAAATAAATACAATAAAAGGCAAACAATCTAAATGAAATATTTGCTCTAGTGAACAGATTGAAAAGCTTGCCTCATCCATGCTACCTAGCAGCAATTTTCTGAAAAAGGACAGAGTAAACCCACTAGAAGAGAAGGGGCCTCCAAAAAACTCAATGTATCTTGGAAATGCTCTAACATTTTGAAAACTGGAAAATGAGTTGGATCGAAAGTAAAATCAGGTATCTTTTGATCTAGGACAGGAAGATAAACCTATTTAGGTACGTAACCAGTCTCAGTTTAACCAAATTTTACAGGGGTAACATGCCCATGCTCCAGGGCATGGTGCCCCAACGTATGGGCACCATGACCATACATTCTGGCATACCCAGACATTGGGGCACCATGCCCCAAAATTGAGGGTTTGTGTATGACTGCACTGGTTCAGAAATATCTTGCGATGACTTCTGTTTGAATACTTGTGCACAAAATATATAATCGGACATTGGATTTTAACCATGTTCGAGAACATAAACCTATTTGAACAAAGCATTTTACCACTGTTTTACCACTGGCGAGTGTCTAATAGCTGTCTACGATGGTTATTCCATGTTCAAAGATGAAAACAGAGAGGCACCAACTCCAACCCAGAAACTTTTACTTATACAGCAAAAACAATCAAGGATAGGGGACGAAAATATGCAACATTCTGCTCTTTCATCCAACCTAATTCATGAAGCTGTAAGGCCAAAAGGCAATGCTATAGTCACAAACATCAACAAAGAAAAAGAACACAAACATCTGTCCAAATTTCAATACTTTACCTTACAAAATAATTCCATGAAACTTCACACCATGTTGCATGTTTCACATCATGATGGCATGATTATCAGAAAGTTAGAACCAGATGCACCAGAATCTTCCACCAGATTTTAACCAACCATAAACAATAAATGCAATAGTCATTACAAGGAGTGGTTCAACAGGATCGAAAGTCCTTATTTCACTCCAAGCTGTGATTAAAGGTAATTTTAAGGTAATAGTTATTACAGTAATAAGGAAGTACTACATTAAATATAATTGCATATTTCTTAATACTCTACAATATATTGGTATACAGGCATTTTCAGGTGGATGGACACAGGATGAAGGTGGGCAAAAACTTCAACATCAAGCTGATGTGATGATGATGAGACACATCGCTACACTGGAATGAAACTATCCTATGTCCAAATGGGCTCCGATTGAAACTATCCTACCTCCAAATGCGCTCCGATTGAAACTATCCTACCTCCAAATGTGCTCCGATTGAAACTATCCTATGTCCAAAAATGGAAAAAAATGGTTTAGTAGTCTATCTTGTGCGAAATTGTGTGCTGAATCCGAATTTGCAGTCAGAATTGGCACCACGCCGCTAGATGTCTTCCAAATCGTTTTTATCTTTCTGTTCCTATGTTGCAAAGTTGCTTTTATCACGCCGTGAAACTATTCTATGTCCTTATTTGGACTTGTTTATTTTGGATTGTTTCAAGCAGTAGATTTTGATGAGCTGAAGGACATAGGATAGTTTGTTTGGACTTAAGATATTGCCATTCTAAAGTACAGTAGAGGTATGCTTATTTGAACACTTTTTTAACTGTTTCACTACCTTGGCTTTCTTACTTGCATATAAGAAAGTAAAATGGAAAAGAAAAATCACAAACTTGATATCAGCTAACAGCCAAATATTTCAGGGTTATCCTGGCACAAACTTGAAGCAGAAATTCAATTAAATTTCTTTGATTTTGATTTATTACAAAGGTCCTTCCTCTTTTAAAGGCATCTGACGGTTCGGACCGCCATCTTCTCCATTGAAGGTGCGTTCCTCCCGGGCAAACTTTTCAAATTATAAAAAACAAAACAGAGGTGTCAGATGAGTCACTTTCATAGGTGAATGGTGAATTAGCAAAATATTCAAAAAGTGACCTAAGCGTGAGTGATTATTACTAGTATTTATAGGAATAAATGCCTGGTTTGGGTTTTAGTTTTGTCTTCGGCGATCGTTCACTGTTAGCAAACGTTCACATAAGCATACCTCTACTGTATAATAAAATAATGTTAAAAACTATCAAATTGCTCTCCTGAAAAGTAGCTGTTTTGGACATAGGATAGTTTCAATCGGAGCACATTTGGAGGTAGGATAGTTTCAATCGGAGCGCATTTGGAGGTAGGATAGTTTTCAATCGAAGCCGATTTGGACGTAGGATAGTTTTATTCCAGTGTAGCGACATGTCTGATTGGTTTGATGCATGTTCAGAGCAGGCTACTATTCCTTTTGTGTAGATAATATTCTTGCTAAGGTCAGCAAACGTACACAAAATCAGCAGATTACTTACAACTGAGCAAACAGATTCCGGAACTGACCCACACAAATACAGGAATACCTTCCCTTCCTGGCTGATTTTTGGTCTGCTTCTTCTTTCAGGACTTGTCGCGTGCCATCGACGAGACGAATATCGCAGCGCAGCACTGCCCAGTAACGTTTTCAGTTGGCGTACTCTGATCCAGTGCAGAGATGGCGTGCACTCCATATGATCTCCTCGGTAATAAATCACAGTAATCTTTCAAGACTCGAAACTCTAGACTCAAGAACTGATTCGTCTCGTCGTTTTTAGCAGTACGATCCTGTACAGTATTGACAAAAGGTTTACGTTTCGACAGATTCCAGTTTGTTCTGAAAATAGTCTAGCAACTCTGGCCAACTAGACGAAAAGATCTTCTAGCTTTCCTGAAAGAAAATCTGGTGATTTTTGTCAGAAGATGGGAACAAAAAGGCTATTTTTTTGAAGAAAACAAGAATTCAACCCAATCAAATTGAAATACATGGGCTGAAGGAATATCTAAATACATGGTACATTCAACAAGGACTATCGAAGTAGCTTTTCATTTTCTGACATTGTTATGGCCAAAGAGACATGGGGAGAAGAATTATATTTTAAATTGGGATTGGGGGGGGGGGCAGAATGGGAAGTGGAGGGTGAGTCTTAGGGCGGACGATCTTCCGGTGGGGATGCGGAGAAACTATATTGGTAGAGATAGGAAAGGTACTGGTCCTTATTTTTGTCCAATGTTGAAGGAGAGGATGCGGTACATTTGATATGTTATTGCGAGGAGTTGAAAGAATTAAGAAAGGAAGTGTTTGGTCGGGAAGCTTGGGAGGAAAAGGATTTGGTTTCAAGTATGGGAAGTAAATGCTTTGGTGATGTAAGCCCGCAAAAGTCCCCTGAATCATCGGTTGATTCAAGGGACTCTCGCAAAGTTTCTCCGTGTCGAACAAACCTCTTTTTCCTGCACTTTGATTCCCTTGCCAAGTATCTTGAGCACTTCATGCTATGAGAGCTCTCAGAAAACGGAAACATCTCAAGAACAAGAGCTACGAGCTCATATGGCACTTGTTACGAGAGGCGGTACAAGAAAGTAAAAGAGAACTTCACTAAACACCCCGCCATCCAAATTGTAGTTCGGACCTACACTGTAAAAAGTTTCTCCGAATAAGGATGCAGTATTTTCTGCTGGGATTAATCTTATCTTTATTGAGATAAGATTAACCCGAATAAGGGCTAATCTTATCTCAATAAAGATAAGAATAATCCGAGTAGCAAATACTGCAAGATTTTTTTTTACAGTCTAGAGTTAGGATATTGAGTTTCACTCAAGTCCCTCAACTCCAAGCAATCGCCAACCTTCCAAGTTTCAACCCAAGAAATCCACTCGCTTTGTCCCTAGGCGTGCCCAAGATTTCCTGTACCCCCTTCCAACTTCCCATATACCGCGGCCGAATCTGGTCTGGACTCCTAACTGTATCCCTGAAGCATTTTCTCTTGCCACTTATCTTTCACTCGAATACGAGCATTTTTTGGGGAACTTCCGGTAAATCTCCCCCACCCCCACTCTGTGTTCGGATCCGGTTCGCACAATGTCATCTAGGTCATACGATCTCTGTAAATTTCATTCAAATCACTCCACTTGTTTGACCCTTATGTGCACGTCAAACACTTCTCGTCAGTCTATTCGGGACCCTAATACGTCTTCCAAGTTTTATCGTCCTAGAAAATCAGGAAGTTCCAAACTTGCGGGATCGCGAGAATCAAGCGCCCCCCCCCAACTCCCCCACAGTGTCCGAATTTGATCCGCTTATGTCAACGATGTATCAGACTTGCGCTTGTTCTTCCCACCAAGTTTCATCCCGATCCCTCCACTCTAAGCGTTTCCCAAGATTTCCGGTTCCCTCCTGCGGCTCCCGCCAAAGTCACCGGATCCAATCCGGATTTGAACTGGGTCCTCTGAGACTCGGCGTCTTTACAAACATAAAGTTTCATTAAGATCCGCTCACCCGTTGGAAGTTCTAAATATCTCAACATTCTGGATTCCCTCTTCCTCCACTACTCCCCGGACCTGACATGGAACATCTGAGACGATAGCTCTTTCCACTTGCCAAGTTTTATTCAAATTCAATCACCCATTAAAAAACTGCCCGTGCCACTTGATTGCGGATTCCCAATGCCTCCACTCCTGCCACGATGGTCGGATCTGGGAAACGATTATTCTCATGGCAATTTACTCGGGTCCCGGACATGCCTACCAAGTTTCATCGTCCTAGTACATCAGGAAGTACCAAACTCGGGCGCTTACTAGAAATCCGGACCCCCCCCCCCCCCCACTCCACCAGAGTGCCCGAATCCCGTCCTATTATGTCCATGACATATCTAGAACCCGCGCTTGTTCTTCCCACCAAGTTTCATCCCGATCCCTCCACTCTAAGCGTTTCCAAAGATTTCCGGTTCCCCCCCTCCAACTGTCACCGGTCCGGTCCGAATTTAAAATGGGACGTCTGAGGCACGAGGTCTTTTAAATATCAAAGTTTCATTTAAATCCGATCACCCGTACAATAGCTGCCCATGCCACTAGATTCCGGATTCGCCATCCCTCCCCTCCTCCCACTATGGTCGGATCGAGAAAACGACTATTCTCAAGTCAATATGTTCGGGTCCCTGACATGCCTACCAAGTTTCATCGTCCTAGCACATCAGGAAGGACCGAACTAGCGCGATCACTAGAAATCCGGACCCCCCCCCCCAACTCCCCCATTGTGCCCGAATTCCGTACTATTATGTCAATGACATATCTAGAACTTGTGCTTGTTCTTCACACCAAGTTTCATCCCGATCCCTGCGCTCTAAGCGTTTCCAAAGATTTGCGGTTTCCCCCTCCAGCTCCTCCCAATGTTACCGGGTCCAGTCCAGATTTAGAATGGGACATCTGAGGCACGAGGTCTTTCTAAATATCAAGTTTCATTTGAATCCGATAACCCGTTCAATAGCTGAGCTTGCCACTAGACTCCGGATTCCCCATCCCTACACCCTCCCCCCACACGATGGTCGGATCGGGGAAACGACATTCTCAAGTCAATCTGTTCGGGTACCTGACTGGGACATCAGGAAGTACCGAACTGTGGGATCACTAGAAACTCGGACCCCCCCCCCCTACAACTCCTCCACAGTGAATGGATCTGGTCCGGTTATGTCAATCACGTATCTAGGGCTTGTGCTTGTTCTTTCCACCAAGTTTCATCTCGATCTCTCCATCCTAAGCGTTTCCCAAGATTTCCGGTTCCCCCCTCCAGCTCCCCCCAATGTCACGGGATCCGGTCCGGATTTAAACTGGGATGTCTGAGACACGAAGTCTTTCTACATATCAAGTTTCATCGAGATCCGATCACCCACTCGTAATTTAAAACTATCTAATTTTTCCGGATTTACCTTCCCTCTAGACCCCCCCCCCCCCCCAGAAAGTCGGATAGGGGAAAAGACTATTCTCAAGTCAATATGTTTGGGTCCATGACGTGCTTGCCAATTTTTATCCTCCTAGCCCATCAGGAAGCACCGAACTCGCGGAATCACCAGAAACTAGCTCCCCCCCCCCCAAAGTGAGCAGATTCGGTCCGATTATGTCAATCCCGTATCTAGGAATTGTGCTTGTTCTTTCCACCAAGTTTCATCCGATCTCTCCGATCTAAGCATTTTCCAAGATTTCCGGTTTTAAACTGGGACCTCTGAGACACGAGGTCCTTCCACATATCAAGTCTCATTAAGATCCGATCACCCGTTCGTCAGTTAAAAATATCTAATTTTTCCTTATTCCCCCTCCCCCCATTCCCCACCAGATGGTCGGATCGGGGAAGTGACTATTTCTTATTTAATCTGGTCCGGTCCCTATGCCTGCCGAGTTTCATCGTCCTAGCTTATCTGGAAGGGCCCAAACTAGCAAAACCGGGACAGACAGACCGACCGACCGACTGACGGACAGAAATTGCGATCGCTATATGGCACTTGGCCGAAGGGCAAGTGCCATAAAAACAGGTATAAAAAGAACCAAGAGATTGCAGTAAGCAAGTCAGTCGATCTTTAGCCACGCTCTTCATGTGTTAAGTAAGTCGTAACGTTTATTAAACCTATACTCACTCTCAAGTTCGTTTGACTCTACAACGCCCTAGGAGATAGACCCCACGAGCCTCCTCCACGCTACCGAATACATTACGGGACCGAGTCGAAAGGATTCATAGTCCTTCACCCCCGTATTACAGTGAGATCCGAAGGCTGGGTAGATTCCTGAAGCTAGCTATGGCCCACCGTGAACTATTTTTATAAAAGATGATTTTTTGGTTTGTTGTTGGAGTGTATGATATTTCGTTTTTGGGATCCCAAAACGTAAGTGGAGGGATACCTATGACATCGCAAAAGTTGTCCGTCTGTCCGTCCGTCCGTCTGTAAGCACGATAACTCTCGAAGGGAATGATATATTTTGATGAAACTTGGTGTGAGGGTTTGTTGGGTCGTCGGACCAGTCAAGTTCGTAGATGGGCTTTGTAGCTCTACATTTAGGGGTGGGGGAGGGGATTCAAATTAAGGGACAAACAAAATATTTTGAAACAGCTAATGTGATAGTCGATTATGGGGTAAGAAGACATGCTGTACACGATGGTGAAAACCATAAACCATATAAAATAGTTCGCCCGGAATCCGGCCAAAACAGGAAAGTTTGTTGAAAGTAAAAGTTTTATTTGAAGTTGATTAGATGTTCGATTTAGGGGTAGGAAGACATGCTGAAGATGGTGAAAATTATTTTCTCGGCGGACAAGTATTTCGCCCGGAATCCGGCCCAAACCGGAAAGTTTGTTGACAGTAAAAGTTTTATTTGAAATTGATTAGATGTTCGATTTAGGGGTAGGAAGACATGCTGAAGACGATGGTGAAAATTATTTTCTCGACGGACAAGTATTTCGCCCGGAATCCGGCCCAAACCGGAAAGTTTGTTGAAAGTAAAAGTTTTATTTGAAGTTGATTAAATGTTCGATTTAGAGGTAGGGAGACATGCAGAAGACGATGGTGAAAACTATTTTCTCGACGGACAAGTATTTCGACCGGAATCCGGCCCAAACCGGAAAGTTTGTCAAAATTAAAAGTTTTATTTGGAGTTGATTAGATGTTCGATTTAGGGCAAGAAGACATGCTGAACACTTATGTGAAAACAAGTTTCTACCCGGACATGTAGTTCGTCCGGAATCCGGCCAAAACCGGAAAACTGTTGGAAGTCAAAGTTTTATTTCTATTTGATTAGATAAGCGATTTAGGGGTAAGAAGAGATGCTGAGTCCCTGTATGACAATCGTATTTTACCCGGACATATAGTTCGACCGGAATCCGGCTGGAATCGGAAAATTTGTTATAAGCTAAATTTCTATTTGAAGTTGATTAGATGTTCATTACTGGAGAAAGAAGATACCCTGATTTCGTCTTTGAGCTTTCTTTTTTCGCCGGACAAGTAGTTCTGGAGTTCGGGCCGGAAACCGGGGAAATTGGCAGAAGTGGCAGGAAGTTTTCGTCAAAACAGATATGACTTATAGGGGTAAACACACATGCTGAATCCAAATCTGAACTTGGTTTTCTCAGGTGATTAGCTATTTGGCCTTAATCTGTTTCTGAATTTTAATTGTAAAAATGTTCAAGGAGTCTGGCGAAGACTGGATCTGGCTAAGACAAGACCCAGTTGTCTGGTTCAGATATTGAATTTTTGGGATCCCATCGAAACCTTTGGTCTTGTTGTTATTGTGTTATGTTTCCCGTCATGGCCCTTGGCTTTATTGGGAATAAAGTCATTCATTCATATTGTATTTGGTCCTGCTGAGGACTGGCAAGAGGCTCCATCAAATCTCGAAAAGTTTTGCTTCCCAAGCCTCTTACCATGGACGTTTATTCCGGGATCCTACAAAAAACAAGCCCATAGACGTTATCAGTGTGGTGAAAAGTTAGAAGGGTTCGACTGATGAAGGGCCCGTTCCAAGATGTCTGGATTGACTCACATCTCCGCATTTGACGTATTCCCGAGAGGTTACCCACTCCCCAGGACCGGATGTACACCCCATCCTGGCACCGGCTGAAATCAGCCGTGTCGGCGATAAATTAGGCGACTGTACTTTTAAAGATGCTGATTTCGAAATCATGAGAGGTAACCCCTCGCTTATTCCACTCCTGCATGCAGTCTGTAGCTTGTGTCATTGGCAGTTTTGACGATCTGTGACTTCCATGGGCAGGGGCGTCGCTATGGTAGGATGGTAATCCCCCCCCCCCCTGGAAGAAAGTGAGAAGCTAAACTGGGCGCTCTGAGAGCGCCCTGCCACAAAAATTGAACTGCTAGTTTCGTGCACAGATTCTTTGTATTTTAACAGATAAGAATTTTCCTCCAGTGCGATGTTTAAAGATAAATCGATTTCATGAGCAATGAGAGAAGATGTAATGGGTCTGATTATTGCAACACATCATTTGCTTTTTATTTTGTTTTATAACTGTAAATTCAGAACAAGTTTTTTTTCTGGATGATGAGTAGGCTACTTCTTTTTCGGAAAGGGTCGAACTGAAGCATATTACCAACTTCCAGCTAAATTTCTCACATTTTTCTGGATTCGTCGTGACAGACGGGCAGATCCCGTGCTAAGTGGCCCTTACTTTCGTTTGGGATCCAAAAAGACCTTCTGATCAACCGGATTCCACAAAATATGCCTGCGGCACCTTTCGTACTAGGCTCTATTTACTGGAACGTCGCGTCATTTCGTTCGGGTTTTAGGCTTGGAGTTTCGGGGCCTGGGCCACATTGAAAGCTAGATTTTGTTGGCAGCAAGTAGTGTTTTCTTGTGTGGTTTCAAAAGGTTCTTTGTCTTTCTCTAAAATCGATCATCTCTAAATGTTGACAAATGTGAATTACTAGCTTTTAATAAACTAGTAATACACTCCTAAACCGCTTTAATTTTTCCATCCCTAGTGTGTCAAAAATCCGTCAGCTCGATATTTCTATTACAGATATGTCAAATTTTGGAAAGCAATCAGTTTTTGGTACTAAAAACAAAGTTCAGTCTAGATTATGGTAAAATCGCTGCCAACCGAGGAAATATAACCGCAGAGCCCTTGCCAAGCTCTACGCCACTTACTGCGACCACTCGGTCCTTTACCTTTCTGGACTTTATTCCCTTCTGAAGAAAAAGGATGTAGCAGCCATTCGGATTGCATACTTCCGATACTGTAAATTCCTCCTCTACCTGCCAATTTGGTATAAAAACCGAAAAATAATAAACAAATTTCTAGTCACAAATCCTAACTGTTAAACTTGACGAGCTGCACAGAAAGCTGTCGGTTGCGGCGTTTTCTCCTTATCACATTCTTGTCCGTTTGTTTGAAATGTAATTTTGTTTGAAATTTAATTTTGTATTCTAATTTAAGTTGTGTCCTTTCTTTTCTCTATGTATTCCCCTATTTCTGTTTTATACGAGTGAGTAAACAAAAATATTCATTCATTCATTCAGTCTCCGTGAATGTATTGTTTGTTAATCACTCGAGAACTGTCGGTCTCGTCTATGTAAAATATACGTCAAGAATACGAAGGGGGCCAGGGACTACGCAGTTGCCCCCCCTCCCCCCCCATTAGGTTTCCATGAAATGACGCCTCTTTTCTAAATGGGAATCTGCTGTGTGGCAGAGCCAACTCTGGGAATCGAGCCCTAAATAAGAAACCGGCAAAGCTGGCGTATATGCCTATTTGTGGTTTACGGAAGTCGTTCATTCTCGTGAGCCTTTATATGTTCTTGCCGTAAACAATCGTCCCGCAAACAAATGTTCGGACAACGGTCGACGACCGCTCAAATCCTTACGCTTTCTTCCCGGAGATTCCAGCACTGATCTTATCTACCAAGCAGGCAAGTTGGGACAGCGCGAAGTTGTTGTCGACATAAAGAAGTGCGATTCAAGTTTAAATTACGTCACATTTTCAGCAATAAAAGGTGTGTAAGCAGCCGCGAAAGACCAGGAAATGAAGGACCCCCGTTCTGTTGGTTTTCTATTTCTTCTTCCTTAAGACAGCAGCCCTGTTTTAATTAAGGCAGGAGCCATGTTTTGATCGACACTGTGGATAAAAGTCGACCAATAATGCAGCAGGATAAGGTACTAGTCTGCCTTGAAGTTACGACGTTTTTTTTTTATTTTACACTAAGAACCAACTTCAAAGTTTTGAATACAACAAAAATAAGTATGATCCTACCTGCTCGACCCTATGCCAGCACCGCAATGCCGCAAGCACGAAACACGAGTCTGCGCCGAGCTTTAGCCGCGCCTAATCTGAGACGCTCACAACCCGGGGGTGCTTGGCATTGGGGTCGTAGTTCGTTGAGGGTATTCAAGTTAGAAAATTGCACTCCAACAAGGTTAAATCTAGAAAAAGAATTCAGTGGAAAAAAATCAACAGGCAGGCATCAAAAACATGAACGAGAGAAAAATATAGCTTCAGGCAAGTAGTCCCTAAGACGTTGGTTATAGGGACTAAGTCTCTGAGAGAATTCAACCCTGGGGCGCAAGCACGCTACTGTAAGCGGCAACGATTAAGACAGCTAAGAAAAGTGCCAGTCTTGAAAACTATCCCATAAGCCCTCAGTTGGTAATTAACGATGTTCGTCTAATCGCGTGTCGGCTACACTGGTTACAAGTTTGGCCACAGGAGGCGTTTACAACCGACTTTTTACGTCTTTATTATCTTAATCATTCAAAGCGGAAAAAACCCTTTTCCCCCAGCAAGAACACTAGGACCCTGAAGACAGGGATGAATTTCTGCTGCAGTCGCAGAACTACAAAACATACCCTTTATTTTCACACAAACCGCACGGGGGGTTGCTGATGCTGCACGTCTTGCACCGAAAAAAGACGGCGCACCGAACGTTTCACGCCCCAAGAAGAAATCCTGACAATTTCCAAAGAAACCCGTCCCATGCAGGGTATACTTCGTTTCTCGTCCTGCCTATCAGAGAGCTCTAGCGGCAGGCTTAAGAAACAACACTTTCCATAGAGGAAAAGAGAGCATTTTTCTGATACGATATACACCGACGAAAAATCGTGCAAAAATATTCACAGGTTTTTTTTTTGCTTCGACGAAAAAAAACATTCCTGGGGATGATGAACTCATTCGGAGAGGGTACCAGTAGTAGGATTTCCTTTTTTCGCCCAGGCAAGAGTAGCACACGTTGGAAAAACAAAAATAAACAACATTCAAACTTTGACACAATTCCGCATCACACAGTAGGAAAGCTAGACGGTCCGGAGACCCGGAGGAATTTCAAATTGCATGGAAACGAAGCTAACTCGAAAATTTAGGTTCGATGATCGGTAAGTTGTGTATCTGCAGGAGCAAAGTCCCAAAACTCCCGAATCAGGCCGAAAGTACTACTTGCCGGCGGAACTATTAGGCAGTAAGATCACCTTCAATCAGCCCAGTAACCAGCGGCCTAGCTTCCTATCTTTCGACAAACAACCAGATTTGCATAATATTGCAAGAGAGCTCAAATATCGGGTGGTGGGTGGGGATAAAAAAAGGGAGGAAACAAAACTTTCTTCATCAGGTTTGAATATAGTTAGGTGATGCCACAATGTACAAACGTATCGTGAGAAACAAACCACTCGGGAGTAGGGTTTGGGGTAGGGGAGACGGCACTGACACTACAGCGCTCACATCAACCTGAACTCAAAACTGATAGTACTTGGACCACCGGGTCTGATCCGTGCAGCTTGGCGACTAGACGTTACAATAATAGCACGACCAAACTCAAACCCACTGTTTACAATAAGGCATAAGCTATATGAAGATAAATTCTCATAGTAACATACAGAAATCGGTAAAAAAGTATTTGGTTAAGAAAGGTAACTCACGAATTGAATCGAAGGACAAAAATCTACTATTACGAACATTAACAAGGGAGTCGGAAAGAAGTCTAGCAATAGCAGCTCAGCACTGAAGCGTTAATATTAGAGAGCATGATTTTTTTTTGTATATCCAACGTCTGTCACTCACCACAGTATGGTATTCACTCCCTTTTACCGAGCCCGTACAAGAAGTAAGAGAAAAAAAACAATAATAACAATCCATAGCGAAGAGTCGCCGCGCAGGCGGGCGAAGTAGCATCTTGGACTAGTACTCATCGCATAGCCTCACGTTCACTTCTCCACTCCTCTGTTTATCCGTCACTGTCTTTCACACCAGGGGGGATATCACACCACACAACTCGTTTTGACACTTGTGCAAACAAACAAAATATTAAGAATGCGAGTTGCTGGCGGGGGACTTGGTGACGTGGTTCTTCTCCTCACTACTGTTGCTGGAAGGGTAGGAGGGCAAGACCGTCGGACTGGGTGGGGCGTCCTTGCGTGGTGGCATGCGCTCGTTCATCGCGTCCAGACCCTTGGCTTCTTCGAAGGAGGTGATCTTATGGTTTGGACTGAAGCCTTGGAGGGCTGAAAAAGACAAGGAAAGTGAGATGACGAAATCATAAAAGGCAATTTTGCCACCGGCTGCAAGATAACATGCTTACGTTTTCTGTGGCATATTGAAGACCTTAACAGTAAGAAAGACAGGAAAATTAGCTGCCCACTACCTAGCGTTTGGTTCATGTCCAACTTTCAACGAGAGTTAACAAACAAGAATGTCAACAAACCAAAGTTGCGTTTTCAGACACATGTGTTTTCCCTGAGTTTAGCAAAAAGCGTTTTCAATTGTAGGAGTCAAACACTGTGTTACTGTGTTTACGTTTAAAAACGTTTTAAGCCTCCGTGTTATGCGCGGGTTTAACACCGATTATCCAGAACATGCAACTCTCCCGAACAGCAAGTTACGCTACGCGTTGAAACGTTAGACCCAAAAGTAACACGGTGGGATGAAAATGGGTATTTGCACATTGGTGTTAAACTCCGTGTTAAACTCATTCTGTCTGAAAACGCAACTCAAGAGGATTTTGCAAACAACAACACCTGACATGTGCCGTCTGTGGCAGAGTGATCGGTCGAAATGTCAACAGAGCAATCGTTTAAACGACATATCAACCGCTAGGAGGCGCGACTTATGGGGCTTATGGGAGTTCCCTGTCTTTCCACTGCTACTGTCTTTGTGGCGTACAAGGCCGTATCCAGGGGGGGGGGGGAGGGGTTCAACCCCAAATATTTATTCACCGATAGGAATAAAGTACAGTTTATCGTTTTCTGAGGTAAAATAGATCAAATGGGTGCGACGTAACGTTTGTATGTGATTCCGATACATGTTAGTTTAGACCTTCTACAACGACGCACCTCGGCTTTACACTAGGAGAAGTCAACAGACAACCTGGGGCCGAAAGCGCTTGGAGATCCTCAGAGGATTGCCCAACTTTTCAAGCCTCTGAATTCACCTGTACCACACTACGCCATGAGTCTCCCAATTAGTTGGTCCCTCTTGAATCTAATCCCCAACCGGGTAACAAGGGGGTCCCTCAGATGTTGTCAACTAACGCGATGCAGACCGGACAGGAAATAATAATACCATTTTTCTTTGGTTCGTCACTTCCCGCCCGCCTCTTTGTCCCTCGTGCCACTACTGGGTCAACTGTCGAAAAGACAGTTCAGACTTTAACGTATTCCACCGTTTAGGATAAAGGGATTGCACCCTAGCCAACGATAACGGATACGAGTCGTGGCAGTAGTGACCAATTAGGGATACAGATAGACTGACTCGATGGTGCAAAACCGACCAATAGGATGCGAGACTTATTTTGCTGTAAAAGACGGAACCAGATTTCGGAACGGAAAGAGTTTCGCAACCAGATCTGAAATTTGCACGTTCGAAATCCGTCAAAATCTGTTTTTGCATGGGTATACCCGGATCAATAAGTTCTCGTATTCATAAAAGGCGTATTCTCGCCGTTCCCGAGGACTCCACTTGAGGAGTCCCCACTTTTTCGTTTGTCCCGGCGGCTCACTGCCCGTATTCTCGCGAGTCCCCACCGACGGGGAGTGCTCCAATTATCATCACCATCAACAAAAAGGACTCACTTTCAGATTCGGAGGGGAGTCAATTTTTGCTGGCGTTGGTGCAATGTAAAATTAATTTAAAACAATCAGAATAAACAAAACCAAAAATAAAGTGGATCCAGACTAATTTCGTCAACTACATATTTAAAAAAAAGAGCTACGAGCTCATATGGCACTTGTACGAGTAGGCTGTACAAGAAAGTAGATGAGAACGTCACAAAATACACCCGCCATCCAAAAATGCGGTTCGGAAATAGAAATAGGATATTTAGTTTCACTCATTTCTGAGCAGTTCCGGCATCGTCTCGATTGTCTGTAGCAAATGCACATGACTGTTCAAACTTTCATCCCAATAAATCCATTTGTTTGATCCCTAGACGTGCTACACGATTTCCGGTACCCACTCTATCTCGACCTACCGTGGCCGAATCTGGTTCGGAATAAAAAAAACAGACCACCTAAAGCATCTTCTTTTATACCATCTATCAAGTTTCACTCGAATCTGAGCATTTTTGGAAAGTTCCGGTACCCCCCCCCCCTCCCACCAACGTTGTCGGAGCCGGTTCGGGCCCAATCTCTTAATTCCCTGTTCCTGTCCATCAAGTTTTACTGAAATTGGAGCTTAGCCTATCTGCAAGTTTCCAGTACCCCCCCCCCCCCTACCTTGGCGGAATTCCGCCCGGACGCCAAATAACAAATCTAGGCCGCATAAACTCGGCACTGTCGAATTTGCATCTCATTCGGTCCATCCGTTTGGTTTTTGTGCATGTCAAAAGTCCCCCCACCCCCAATTCCCCTAATCGTGGTCGCATATGGTTCGAACGCATGTTTTACATGTCGAGGCCATCGATTCGTATCACCCATAAAGTTTCACTCGAATCAGACCACTCGTTTGCAATTTATAGAAGTCAATTTCCATATTTCTCTTCTCGTGCTCCCCAAAAAATGCTCGGATCTAGGAACGGAAGTTTCCGGGGGTATGTTGTGTCAGGTTCTTAAGTCAAGATAATTCGGGTCGCTAATATGCCTGCAAAGTTTCGTTGTCGTTTTACATCTGGAACTATCCTAACTCACGACTACCGGAATTCCAGGAAACCCCTCCAACTCCCCCCACAGAGCCCCGAAACCATCTGGCTCCTTCAATTTCATCTAGGCCTAATGCTTGTTCCATCCATTAAGTTTCGTCCCAATCCCTCTGCTTTTAGAGTTTCTCGAGTTCCCCCCCCCCTCCATCCCCACAGGTATCGGACCCGACCCGGACGTGACACTGAACGTCCGAGGCGATAGCTCACCAGACATGTTTCATTCAAATCCGATCACCCGTTCAAAAGTTATGCACGCCACTAGATTCCGGACTCCCCATCCACCCACTCCCCCCACGATGGTCGGGTCGGACCCGACCCGGACGTAACACTGAACGTCCGAGGCGATAGCTCACCAGACATGTTTCATTCAAATCCGATCACCCGTTCAAAAGTTATGCACGCCACTAGATTCCGGACTCCCCATCCACCCACTCCCCCCACGATGGTCGGGTCGGGGAAACCGCTGTTCTCAAGTCAATATGTTCGGGATCCCTGACATACCTGCCAAGTTTCATCGCCCTAGGACATCAGGAAGTATGCCGAACTCGCGGGATCGCTAGAAATCCGGACCGGGACCCCAACTCCCCCACAGTGCCCTGATCCGGTCCGGTTATGTCAATGACGTGTCTAGGACTTGTGCTTGTTTTTCCAACCAAGTTTCATCCCGATACCTCCACTCTAAGCGTTTCTCAAAATTTCCGGTTCCCTCCTCCAACTCCCCCCAGTGTCATCGGATCCGGCCCGGATTTAAAGTGAGATGTCTGAGACACGAGGTCATCCTAAATATAAAATTTCATCAAGATCCGATCACCCGTTCAAAAGTTATACACGCCACTAGATTCCGAACTCCCCATCCATCCACTCCCCCCAGTATGGTCGGATTGGGGAAACGGCTGTTTCTCAAGTGAACCTGTTCGGGTCCCTGACATACCTGCCAAGTTTCATCGCCCTAGCACATCAGGAAGTATGCCGAACTCGCGGGATCGCTAGAAATCCGGACCCCCCCCCCCAACTCCCCCAGAGTGCCTGGATCTGGTCCGCTTATATCAATGACGTATCTAGGACTTGTGCTTGTTCTTCCCACCAAGTTTCATCCTGATCCCTCCACTCTAAGCGTTTCTCAAGATTTCCGGTTCCCTCCTCCAACTCCCCCCAGTGTCATCGGATCCGGTCCGGATTTATAGTGGGACGTCTGAGACACGAGGTCATCCTAAATATAAAATTTCATCAAGATCCGATGACTCGTTCGCAAGATAAAAATACCTCAAATTTTGGCTTCCCCCTCCCTCCACCCCCCCCCCCCCAGATGGTCGAATCGGGGAATTGACGATTTCCTATTTAATCTGTTCGGGTCCCAGAGATGCCTGTCAATTTCCATCGTCCCAGCACATCAGGAAGCACGGAACTCGCGGGATCACTACAAATTCGGACTTCTCCCCCCCCCCCCCCCCAACTCCCCCAAAGTGAGCGGACCCGTTCCGGTTATATCAGCCATGTATCTAGGACTTGTGCTTGTACTTTCCACCAAGTTTCATCCAGATCCCTCCACTCTAAGTGTTTTTCAAGATTTCCGGTTTCCCCCTCCAACTCCCCCCAATGTCACCGGATCCGGTTTGGATTTAAAATGGAGGGTCTGAGACAGGAGTTCCTTCCATATATCAAGTTTCATTAAGATCCGATAACCCGTTCGTAAGCTAAAAATATCTCATTTTTCCTCATTTTTCCGGATTCCCCCTCCCTCCACTCCCCTCCAGATGGTCGGAGCGGGGAAGCGAGTATTTCTAATTTAATCTGGTCCAGTTCCTGATATGCCTGCCAAGTTTCATCGTCCTAGCTTATCTGGAAGTGCCCGAACTAGCAAAACCGGGACCGACAGACCGACTGACGGACAGAAATTACAATCGCTATATGGCACTTGAGTAAGCTCAAGTGCCATAAAAAAACAAAATCCAATTTCGAAGCATTCCCCATGTTCTCGTTGTTTTCCGGACGCGGAGTCCCCGTGGAGTGATTCCCTTCGATTCCCCGAAGAGTCCTCGGGGAACGGCGAGAATACACCTAAAGTCAGCAGACAGTTTTCGGCAAAAATCATCGACAGGTTTTCACAGTAACCGTAATTTCAAAACTTTGTACATCCTTGCAGCCGGACAGACACTATAGGCTAGTAAATAATTCGGGACCGAATCCAACTTCTTTCCTGAGGTCTCTGGGATCCAGAAAAATGGACTCGTGATACCAGGCCTGGAGTGCAAATCTGGCACCAATCTGAGCCGAGAAGCAGTCATAACCCGGTTTCGAATACGACAATAATACTCAAAACCTGGATTCTAACCCGAATCCAGATTTGCCCATCTCGCTGACATCCGTAAATCGATACGCTTGGCACAGAAATCCACTTGTTTTTGCGAGTCGATACTGCCAATCTTTACCGGTCAAAATTGCTTCAGAATATGAAAGGCAACCCCTTCTTATTGACCGAGTACTTACCGGAGTTACCTTGGTAACCAATTTTACGACACTGTAACAAGTACATAAACGTAAGTAATGATCCATTAGGAGAATTTATATTAACCGAAGTGATCGCAGACCCATTGTAAATCTGCGGACGGAACAATGTCGAGCGTCCCCGCTATGCGTAATCGCTGTAAACCAAACAACACCTACTTCTAGTAGGAGCAAACGATACAGTAGAAGACCTGCCAATAGAGGGATTGCAGCGAAAGTAAGATGACAACGGATAATGAAAAGCTCACACACTATTGGTTGACTTCGTCAATGTGACCCACATCCATTATCGTCGTGTTTAGTGCAACAATCTATACCACAGACATGGGCGTCGCTAGCCAAAAGTCGAGGGGGGGTGGGGGTGACTGCTGCCCGTTTTAACGTTTCGTCTCATATGTGATAATAAAACTCGTAATAACTGCTAGCGTTGAAGATTAGAAGCCTAGTTGTATCTCCGAGCTCCGAAGCGGTTTGAAGGGCTCGGGCGCGTAGGAGGTGAGTAACTTAAAATATAGGACTGGCAGATGTGTCCGGAAGGCCCAAGAGTCATACCAATTATAAACAATAGCTAAGAAACACAGTACTATATCCGCAAAACTACAGACAGAACGAAAACGAGCGCCGCATGCGACATTTTTTAAGTAGGCTATGCCATGACTTTCTTTGGGCAAAACTCTACTACCCGGCAACAAAATTATATAGCTTTTAACGCGGCCGAAGCCCGAAACTTCAAGCCTAAAGTCCGAATGAAATGACACGACTTTCCAGTAAATAGAGCCTACTATGAAAGGCGCAAAAGGCAAATTCTGTGGAATGCTGTATGATCAGACCGCCTTTTCGGATCCGAAATGAAGGTAAGGGCCAATTAGCAGGATCTGCCTGAATTAGCCGGATCTGCCCGTCTATCTTTGTTCACGACGATTCCAGAAAAATGTTATTTAGCTGGAAATTGGATAATATGCTTCAGTTCGAGCCTTTCGAAAATTCAGAAACAAACCAAGCGTATCTCTTTATCCCTATAAAGAACATATAATCAACTTTGAATGAAAGTTTGACTTAAAAAAATATCCGGTTAAAACCGGATTCCGGACTAATTGTATGTCCGGGTAAAAAATGATTGTCATATACAGACTCGGCGTCTCTTCTTACCCCTTAATGTGTCATCTAATCGAACTACTGCTTTTAACACATTTTCCGGTTTCGGCCGGATTCCGGGCGAACTAGTTGTCCGGCGAGAAAATGGTTTTCACCATCGTGTTCAGAATGTCTTTTTACACCTAAATCGAACATTTAATCAACTTCAAATGAAAATTTTACTTTTAACCAACTTTCCGGGTTTTGCCGGATTCCGGACAAACTACTTGTTCGGCGAAAAAATGATTTTCGCCATCGTGTCTTTTTAGCCCTAATCCGGTCTGGTTATGTCAATGAGGTATCTAGGACTTGTGCTTGCTCTTCCCACCAAGTTTCATCCTAATCCCTCCGCTCCAAGCGTTTCCCCAGATTTCCGGTCCCCATCTTCAACTACCCCTGAAGTCACCGGATCCGGTCCGGATTTTATATGGATCTTCTGAGACACGAGGTCTTTCCAAATACCAAGTTTCATTAAGGTCCGATCACCCGTTCAAGAGTTATAAATACCTCGAGATTCCGGATTCCCCCTCCCTCCACTCCTCCCACGATGCTCGGATCGGGGAAGTGACTATTTCCAACTTAATCATTTGGGGTCGCTGATACGCCTGCCAAGTTTCATCGTCCTAGCTTATGTGGAAGTGCCCGAACTAGCAAAACCCGGACCGACAGACCGACTGACGGACGAACAGATATTGCGATCGCTATATGGCACTTGGCCAACGGAGTTTCGAATCCCATTGGTCGGCGATGACGCCGATTTGAGAAAAATGTGTCATAATGGACCAATAGGACGAGACTTCGTCATTGCTTACAAACTTTGGCGCCTTCAAACTCTTACTTCCATGGAAACTCTTTTGCAAAACTAGAATTATGCGGTTAAAGAATAGCGGAATTAACATTTCCAGCAAGTCCCTGGCTCAGAATGGTGATAAAACGCCGATAATTTAATTTCAAAATTGAAAGTTCTATACTTCCTGATATTACATTTTTTCGTTGCGATCCCGTCCGTTTTCTTCGGGTATGGTGCAATCTCTCTATTACTGGCCCGATGCCCCGGACAGTATGGTTCCACCACTTGCATTTCGACAGCTCGGGCCATTCCAATTTGTACAGTACCCATCAGCGTATGCAGCGTATCTTCAAACTGATGAACCTAAGTGCTCGAACTTTCTTGTAATTCAAACTTTAATATTAAATTTTGTTTTTCTTTGAATCACTGCACTGTTTGACTGTATACAAATATTCGTTTTCTGAAACGTTTTAGAACCATAAAATTTGACTGGTGTGTGGAGGAACAAATTTATCACTATCCACTTTCATTGTAGTCGGTTTAACTTAGCCGACTACTAGGCTACTTAACTCTCCCCTTTCTCGTCTATCTCTCCGGTTTTCTGACTGGTCCTGGGACTAATAAACTATAGTGTCAGATTATCTTTGGTGGACGTTTACTTTTGCTCACGCTGAGAAATTGTCACCATTTCCAACCTATGGCAGTTGACTTATTCTGCAACAAAGTTTTTGGCTCTATCCATTTCAGCTTAAAGTTCGATACATGGTGTGTCATCAGTCAAAGCCATCAGGGGGAGGAGTTAGAGGGTTTTAAACTTTCGTATGTACAAGTGAAACCAGGTATACACAAACCTTATCCTTCTAAAGCAGCAAAACTTCAATTCCTGTCAATTTCGTAACCCCCCAAACTTCCTCGCTGACTTCGGATTCACCCCCAACCCCGCAAAGTTGCTAAATCGCAATTTAACGTTTACAGAACTTCCAGCCCGTTTATAGACTGCTTCGCTTTGCCCCCCTATTTTATATCTTACGATATTATATCTTGGGACAACTTAGTTCAATTCAGTTTATTTTACGACCAAATACATTTAACTATGATGCCAGCACCCGCCTTAACAAAGGTGTAAAAAAGCACTTGCGATTGGGCGGGTACATAAAACTCATTTCCTAAATAATAATTAACTATATAATAATTAACTTTTCAATGGAAAACAAACGGGTACTTGTAAAGCTGTTAGTCAAGTTCTCACAATTTCCAACGCAGGTTCCCTTTTGGTTCCGAAAAAAACCGTAGTCGATGCAGATAAATAATCTGGTAGATTCTAAGAGCCGTCAAGACTGGAAGGGGACCTGTTTTTCTGATTTGTGCGTTGATGCACGGTTTGGAGTTGTGTGTTTATGGTTAGTTATTTGGAGAATGTGAAGTACCCTAACCTTTATCTCTTTCTTCTTTCCTCTTATTATGTACTCTGTAGATCCACAGCCAATGTGCTGCTAATGATGGATAACACAGCAAAGTCAATAGAAAGCAAGAACGACAGTTGCAGAATTCGCGATTTTAAAAGTCATCCCAAAAGAAATAGGCTACTTACATCCACTCACATCACAAGTGCCAAACTTCTTTCCGACCAATCTGACAAAATCCTAGGATCTTGTGTGATGATGAAAGTGAGATGATTTTTTCAGATACCACTGTCAGTTACCAGGGTCCGTGGTATCTGGTGTAACTGACCAGATACGCAACAACTGCAAACACGACTTTTGACCGTGATATTAGATACCACGGTAATTGCAAACCGAGACGTTGGTATCAGATACCAGGGTATTGCAAAAAGGAAACTATCTTTTTAAAACGTCCAATAAAAAAATTACCATTTCTAAGGGAGTTCTTGCCACCTGACAGCGCACCAAGCGGCAGCGAGCCTGTCGGCGTCAGACCCTTGAGCTGAAGGACGCTCTCGCTCTCCTCCCGGAGAACGCTGAAGACACGCGCCATCTTTCCTATGGCGCGGATTTTGTTCTTTATCACCTCCTTGCGAACCTGGGCCTGCTCAGCAGTGATGTCAGAGTCCTCTGCCTCCGTCATGAGCTCATCGTCTGAGCAGATGTTCAAGACATTCACCAGCATCTCGGTAACTAGAAAACAAACAATTTCAAATCCTGCAACTTATCGAGTAAAGAGTCCCTGGTAGCGTAACCTGTACGGTAGTAGTGGCGATAAATTTTCTATTTCATATTTTCGTCTTAGGGCTTTTAGTGCAACGTTTCCAATCATACATTAACCGACTACAGTGTAGCTGTCTTCAGACTTCGCGGGCAATTTTTCTTCAAATAAAACATTCTGAAACTACCAAAAGTCTACAGAAACGCGGACTTGGAACTTCTTTATCTCTTGGCACATTTATTTCTGCCGAAAATCATCGCAATGATTTTTAAACATCACTTTTCTAGGCCCACATCATGCGTCCGTGGACCAAAACAATGAAAAAGGCAGTGACTGAATTTGGAAAACAAGACTAATGCAGATTTAGGATAGGTTCTTCGGCGTTCCTATAAGAGCTTTTCATTAGGCCGAGCAGGTTTAGCAAAATAGTAAACCCCACCCCCGTAGGCTAGCGTATATTCTAAATCGATTTGGGAGTGGTGATCCGTAAAGAATACCCTGCTGCCACAGGCAGCCTCGTTTTCGGAAAGTTGGTCGAAAGAAACTTGAGGTTTTGAAAGTTTAAGCCATTTTTTTTTTTAAATTGTACGAAACCTCAAGAGATGACGCTAACACTTTTTAGCTTCACTTTCTACTGAAACAAAATAAAACTATTGCCTCAACTCAAATTTCGTGATGGGATTGGCTAGAAAGGATTCCGAGTCGACCGTCGAAAAACTTTATTTTCAGGCTGTAACAGGACATAGCTAAATAATGACATTTTCCGAAACTTGGTAGTCGTTTAAGTCGTGTATTGGTTTCCAACCGTAAAACACTGAAGCAGATATCATATAGTAGTCGATTCAAAGCATGTGTGCTAAACTTTTTATTTTTAAAGCACAACTCGCACTATCTACTGTTTATGTTCCGACACTCAGAACTATTCGAATACTGTAAAACTAGGCCCTGCTTGTAAAAAATTATTCACGACTTTGGCGGTTTTAAGCCTTTTCCCAGGTCCATTCACTTATAGCAACAAGACCAAAGGTTTCGATGGGATCCCACAATTTTTAAATCGCATCCAGACAACTGGGTCCTGTTTTCTTCAGACTCCAGACTTGGAAATAGCAACTTCCCCGTCTCGACCATCGCGGGGGGAGTCGAGGGAGGGGAATCCGGGAAAATGAGAATAATTTCATAATTTTCGAATGGCTGTTCGCATCTGAATGAAACTTGGTAAAGGGAAAGAATACATGCCTCAAATGTCCCGTTTAACGTTCGGACCAGATCCGTCAACTGTGGGGGAGTTGGAGGGGGGGGGGCGTGGAACCAGAAATATCATGAAACGCTTAGAGCGGAAGGATCGGGATGAAATTTGGTGGGAAGAACAAGCACATATCCTAGATACATCGTTGACTTGACATAGCCGGATCATTTCCCCGATCCGACCATCGGAAGGGGGGGGAGGGAGGTGAATCTGGAATCAGGAGGGCTAGGCAAGCACAACTTTCGAACGGGACATCGGACACAAATGAAACTTAGCTCGGGTCGTGGATGTCCCATTTCGTGTCCTGAAGGGATCCGATAACTGTGGAGTGAAGGATCGGAAGGGGGAACGAAAATCTCGATACGGGCTTGGAGTGGAGGACTAGGATGAAGCTAGGTGAGAAGAACAAGGACAAGTTGTAAATACATTTTTGACGAAAACGGACCGGATCGGCGCACTGTGAGGGGGGGGGGGAGAGCTAGAAGGGGTTTCCGGAATTACAGTGATCGCGAGTTAAAGTACTTACAGATGCACTTGGACGATGGAATTCGGCAGGTGAACTGGGACCCGATCAAATTGACTTTGAAGCAGTCATTTCCCCGATCCGGCCATTTTAGGGGGAGTGGAGGGAATTGGAGTCCGGGATTTCATACATAACATTTGAACGTTTGGTCGGATCGGAAGGAAACTTGACAATTGACAAGAGGTCGTGTTTCTGATCTAACAAACACTTTCATAATCCCCAAGGGCCCCTGATAATTTGTACCTCAAGTATATGCTTACAAATGAGTTTTTAGCCTCCTTAAAGTGCGTATCTTATCTGCAAAGTGAAAAAATACTTTTGACCAAAAGATCCATTTTCGTGATTTCCACGGGCCCGTGATAATTTTTGCCTCGAGGGTCTCGCTTACAAATGACTTTCCAGCATAGGGGAGAGGGGGGCAGGTACTTCATAGGGACAGGTCGGGACATTGGCTCTACAAACCTCACTATTAAAATTTAAATTACGCAAAATTGTTTTTTTGACCTGCCACACTTATACGCTTCTTGTGTCAAAATTCTCGCAGTTGGACTCGAGGCAATCATGACAAACCGATGATAGTGTCACCTTTTTTCGCACGAAAGCAAGTTCTACGTAATGGGGTTGGCACCTCAATTTGGTAGTTCCGAACCCACTTACATCGTCGGCGATTTGTATTTAGTTAGTTTATCATTGGCTCTACCTTATCAAAAAGGAATTTCCGTAATTAGTCCAAAAGTTTGAGAGTTACAAATTTATTTGTGTCAAAACAACACCAGGGGCAGGTCCGGACAAAAACACTTGGTGCAGGTTCTGACAGCAAAGAAAGAGAAGCTGAAGGGAAAAAAAAGAATGAAAGAAGAGGAATCGGACCAGGGAAGGAAAAAAGTCAGCAGAAAGTCTTTACAACCCATTCCGGAAGAAATCAGGCACAGCGGTGGCAGCATATCCAGATGATAATAACAGTTGTTGAAGAGACGGTATACTTGTACAGTTTCCCCAAACGGAAGCAAACGAACGAAACTGAATTGAGGCAACAAAAGCAAATGAAAAAGTATATATATAGTCCTTCCTGGGTTAAACAAAAAAATTATGTCCGGAGCTTCCCCAGGCATGTCCGCACCTGCCCGCAGTCTGGGAGCAGCTAATAGGAAAATGGGATTTGCACAAAAAAATTTGCAGGTAGCAAGAGTCTACAAACTAACAATAACAGCTAAGACATGATTATTAAGAAAATGGAATTAACCGAACCTAGGACGAAATCTCGGTATGCAAGAAAGCAAAAACGAAACAAACGTGCCCCCGTCTCCTCTACTTGGAGCGCTCCGTTCTCTATAGCCTTCTCCTATAGGCCGTTTTTTGCAAAACGCTGTAGTACTATTGTCGTTTTTTAGCAGAATGGAGAACGAGCTGTACAGAAGTGTTGCATGAAGCTGCCCTTACTATGGCACCGCCTACCCCCCAATTGGCCATGGTACATGATCCTGCCACCTTGGATCATGAAGCTGCCACACCAGAAAAATCATGCAAATTCCAAGAAAACAGCAAATTTTGTTATTTGCAAAAGGTCAAGGAACCTCTCTGACCAAACAGCTGGCCTCTAACTTCACCATGTAGCAAAATACTATTTTTAGCAAAGTGGGCGACTTCATGATCACTTGGGTGCCTACATTCTTTCGTGTTCTCTAGGTTAGCCTTGAACAATTACAAGTAAACTATGGTACCAGCAGAAAGTGAAGGTTCTAAGCTTCCTTTCAGGATACTCCACTGAATTTTATCTCAACCTTTCTTTTTGCCTAAGTCATTTCCCAAAAATAGGAGTTTAGGGTGGCGGCTTCACGCAGCACTCCTGTATCTCATTCTTCATTCCGTTCTGCTGGATGATGAACGGAATAGGAACATCAGTTATGAATGCCCTTCTGGGCCCGTTCTGCTACAAATCATAAAGTATCGGGAACAGGTCTTTCAGCAAAATTGCAGAAATGGATAAAACCAACCTATTTTGCCGAAATTAATAAAAAATTGAAGAAGAAAAAGCATAGAATAGACCTTTCTATTTCATCGACTCTGGAAAAATATAAAAAACATTTGTGATAATTACTCCTTGCAGAAGCTGACCGAGAAACATATATTCAGATTATCCACAAAATGAATAGCTGACGTATTCGTTTTATGCATTACTGAATAAAAATGTGCGATCAATGCTAACAAGGTTACGGTAGTGGGCTTTTACATGAGGTCTCGAGGAGTTTCCCATCAAAATGCTAGAATAGATCATTGCATCTAGGAAAGCAAGAGTAGATACAAGTTAAAACAGAAGAGGAAAGAGCGGGAAAGAAAGATGAGAGAGACGATAAAATACTCTTTTTCCTCCACTCTCTTTGGTTGTAAAACAGTTTGTGGTTATACTATACTAACTTACTGAAAATAATGAAATAAGAAGAAGAATCAGTTCTCTTCTCAGGTTTACTAAAGTATGTTTGTTATAAAAATATCTTTTAATAAACACATTTTATTAACAGGTGTTGCCAGGATGTAGCTGACAGTAAAAGTTGTGGTCGTTAATTGCAGGTGAGGTGAGTGGCCAAAACGTGGGTGAAATCGTACGCAAATGATGATTGTTTTTAGCTACTAGCCCCTCGATCTAAAATTGTAGAATAGCCGTTTTTTGTACAACCTTAACGGAGAACAAGTTTGAAACCCATTCAACAAAAAGGCAGAACGGAGAATGACGTAAGTAAAACGGAGTTTTGTAAAAAACGCGGCTCCAAGTTCTCAGAAGCAGAAGATGGACGCAAAATACTGCGTCACACGCCGTGGTTAACAAGACCAAAGGTTTTCGATGGGATTCAAAATATTTAATATTTAACCCAGACAATCCCGCCTTGTAGTCCGGTCTTCATCAGACTCCTTGAACATTTTACTACTGAAAATTTAGAAACAGATTAATGCCAATGGCTAGTCATCTGAGAAAACCAAGTTCAGGTATGGATTCAGTGTGTGTGTTTATCCCTATAAGTCATATCTACTTTGACGAAATTGATTGAATCTTCCTGCCTTACTTATGCCAAATATCCGGTTTTGGCCGGATTCCGGGCGAACTACTTGTCCTGCAAAAACTAGAGCTCAAAATCGAACCTCTAATCAGCTTCAGATTTAACTTTAACTTGTCACAAATTTCCAGGTTTTGGCCAGATTCCGGGCGAACTATTTGTCCAACGAGAAAATAGTTTTCATACACGGATTCAGCATGCCTTCTTATCACTACATCGAACTTCTAATCAACTTCAGCTAAAACTTAATTCAGATAGATATTGTTTACTTCACCAAAAAAACACAACTACATTACACAAAAAACTCAACAACCACATAAAAGACAAGAATCCTGTGGGTGGCTGTATCTTCTAACCACCTTTTAACTTAAATTTATTCAGTAAATAATAACAGAAAAGCTATTATAATATTTAAAAAAAACGATTCTAAGAAGATCTAAAAAGATCACTAAATTAATATTTAATCAACTTCAAATAAACTTTTACTTTTAACACATTTGGGCCGGATTCCGGACGAACTAATTGTCCCCTAGATCGACTATTTCATTAGCTTTTTAAAACGTTTTTTTTCGTCCCTTAATCTGAAACCCCTCCCTCACCCCTAAATATGGGGCTACAAGGCTGGTCTACGAACTTTACCTGTACTTTGACCCAATGGATTCTCACACCAAGTTTGAAAAAAATACCTTTACCTCTTCGAGAGTTATCGCGTTGAGAGACGGACAGACAACGGACAACTTTTACTAATTCACAGGTATCCCTCCACTTCCGTTTTGGGATCCCAAAAAGTGGGGAAAAACAAGCAAAAACCTATATTCTATAAAATGAACAAGCGTTTTAGACTGAATAACACATTTTGAAGCTGCAATTATTTTTGAAACAGTTGTCGGTGGACCATTAAGCTTTCGGCAACGTTAACGCTCCATGACTGACAAACTCGGCTTAGCCAAACAAGACCAAAGGTGTCGATGGGATCCCAAAAATCTAAGATTTGATCCAGACAACTGGGTCTTGTCTTAGCCAGATCCAGTCTTCGCCAGACTCCTTGAACATTTTTACAATTAAAATTCAGAAACAGATTAAGGCCAAATAGCTAATCACCTGAGAAAACCAAGTTCAGATTTGGATTCAGCATGTGTGTTTACCCCTATAAGTCATATCTGTTTTGACGAAAACTTCCTGCCACTTCTGCCAATTTCCCGGTTCCGGCCGAACTCCAGAACTACTTGCTCGGCGAAAAAAGAAAGCTCAAAGACGAAATCAGGGTATCTTCTTTCCCCAGTAATGAACATCTAATCAACTTCAAATAGAAATTTAGCTTATAACAAGTTTTCCGATTCCAGCCGGATTCCGGTCGAACAATATGTCCGGGTAAAATATGATTGTCACACAGGGACTCAGCATCTCTTCTTACCCCTAAATCGCTTATCTAATCAACTAGAAATAAAACTTTGACTTCCAATAGTTTTCCGGTTTTGGCCGGATTCCGGACGAACTACATGTCCGGGTAGAAACTTGTTTTCACATAAGTGTTCAGCATGTCTTCTTGCCCTAAATCGAACATCTAATCAACTCCAAATAAAACTTTTAATTTTGACAAACTTTCCGGTTTGGGCCGGATTCCGGTCGAAATACTTGTCCGTCGAGAAAATAGTTTTCACCATCGTCTTCAGCATGTCTCCCTACCTCTAAATCGAACATTCAATCAACTTCAAATAAAACTTTTACTTTCAAGAAACTTTCCGGTTTGGGCCGGATTCCGGTCGAAATACTTGTCCATCGAGAAAATAGTTTTCACCATCGTCTTCAGCATGTCTTCCTACCCCTAAATCGAACATCTAATCAATTTCAAATAAAACTTTTAATTTCAACAAACTTTCCGGTTTGGGCCGGATTCCGGTCGAAATACTTGTCCGTCGAGAAAATAGTTTTCACCATCGTCTTCAGCATGTCTCCCTACCTCTAAATCGAACATTCAATCAACTTCAAATAAAACTTTTACTTTCAACAAACTTTCCGGTTTGGGCCGGATTCCGGTCGAAATACTTGTCCATCGAGAAAATAGTTTTCACCATCGTCTTCAGCATGTCTTCCTACCCCTAAATCAAACATCTAATCAACTTCAAATAAAACTTTTATTTTCAACAAACTTTCCGGTTTTGGCCGGATTCCGGGCGAACTACTTGTCCGATGACAAAATGGTTTTCACCATCGTGTTCAGCATGTCTTCTTACCCCATAATCGACTATCACATTAGCTGTTTCAAAATATTTTGTTTGTCCCTTAATTTGAATCCCCTCCCCCACCCCTAAATGTAAAGCTACAAAGCCTATCTACGAACTTGACTGGTCCGAAGACCCAACGAACCCTCACACCAAGTTTCATCAAAATATCTCATTCCCTTCGAGAGTTATCGTGCTTACAGACGGACGGACGGACAGACGGACAACTTTTGCGATGTCATAGGTATCCCTCCACTTACGTTTTGGGATCCCAAAAAGCACTAAAACGAAACAATACTGAAAGGTGCAGATTTCTGAAGCTTATAATTCCATAGATGATAGAACAGGCCGATTAAGTACGAGTGGTTCTTTAAACGTGTTCCTATATTTATATTTTACAAAATCATATTGTATATTTAATATGTATTATAACTCTCCTTCGTTCGGCCATCAATCGAACCATCCTGAAAGGAGAACGTTTAGCCTTTACTTCTAAGATGCCGTCTGGGGAATTACAAAAACTCCAATCAAGGAAAGAGGTTTTGCCGAAGGTCAGGCCAAATCGAGTCAACAGTCGAAAATGCAATCGCGGATTAAGGGGAGAATGAGAGTCACTCCAATAAACTGATTTGGAGGGGGAATGGCAGAACATAAGCCTCGGTAAGTCGATGTGGTTCAATCGTAAGCTAGCCTTTCGGGTCTACTTGTCGTTTTTTAGCCTATCTTACATGTTCGTCTAACAAAATTTTGTAAGGGGGTGACGACCAAAAATTCCTAGATAAAAGAAAGTTGAGGTATCAGTTCTCAAAACTGCTTGTTTCCCCCTACTTGCCTGGAGGAAACACTGGTTGGCTGGCAACACGAAATTTTCGTCCTATCAGGAATATGACCTAAAGCCCCTCTCTTAACCATATTGCTAGTTCACTCTACTTCCCTAATCCTTCACTCATTCTCATTCCCGAGATTTCAAACTTCCCATGTTATTATATCCACCCTAACGGCATTACGCTAATTCTTTGCATTTGCAGAATTTGGCTCTTTCCAAGACGGACCATGCTCCCATTTTTAGGAGGAGCTCACTGGTCAGAAATGTCGTTTATGTAAGTTTTTCCGTGTTTCGCATCAAATTTACGAGTCCAAGCGAGGCTGAAAATGGCCGGGACTTGTTTGTAATCTTTGAGATACCCAGCAGGGATTAACGGAGACACATACAGTTAGAATAGTGGAGTAAATAAACATTATCGCTGTAAAGTAAAGCCATAAAAGCGTCAACCCTTACTGTGAACCAAACCCCCATTCTGACACACAAGAACACACTTCAGGGTAATTACGATGACCTTTAAACTGCGAATTCTGCTTTAAATTTTGATTGAGACTTCATGAGTAAGATTGTCGGAATGTTAGATCGTCTTTAGAAACATAAAGTAGGTATATTCTGCTTTACGAAAATTTGTTAAAAGCAGAACCTAGTTTCAAAGTATCCAACTATTACAAACACTGGAACATAAAGACTAAACAGTGCGAGGAGTGCTTTAACAGAAGGAAAAATAGCATTTGAACAATTAATAATTTCTTTCGACGAGAAATCAAAGATTGCAGCTTATTTTCTTTCTCGGAGTATTATGGACGAGACGCCTCTCCTCATTTTCCCCAGATTGCCACTTCCTTTCTGAAGAAGCCATTGTCTATCCCAATATCGGGCCGAATTCCCTGTGCTCTCCTAAAAATATCTCTTGGCACTATCCTGGGGCAATACGAACTCGTCAGCAAGAACATGCCCCCCCCCCTCCTTCCAACGACGGCTGGGGAAGCTGGGGAACAACAAAACAAGATATGGCCCCGGAAATCTCTTTTTGTGGAAGCCGATCTTTGGCGCAACTTTCGTAGAAGTGAATGTCTAAACTGACACTTTTGTGAACCTCAACTAAACTAAAACGTAAGTGGAGGGATACCTGTGACTTAAACAGAAGTTGTCCATCTGTCCGTCCGTCTGTCAGCACGATAACTCTCGAAGGGAATGAGATTTTTTGATGAAACTTGGTGTGAGGATTCTTTCGGTCAAGCGACAGGTCGAATTCGTAGATGGGCTCTGTAACCCTACGTTTAGGGGTGGGGGTCCAAATTAAGGGGCGAACAAAATATATTTTTACAGCTAATGAGATAGTCGATTTAGAGGTAAGAAGACATGCCGAACACGAATATGAAATCTTTTTCTCGCCGGACAAGTACTCGAAATCCGGCAAAACCTGGAAAATTTGTCAAAAGTAAAAGTTGTGTTTGAAGTTGATTAGATGTTCGATTAAGCGGTAAGAAGACATGTTGAACACTTACATGAAGATCCCTTTCTCGCCGGACAAGTAGTTCGCCCGGAATCCGGCCAAAACCAGAAAATGTGTTATCTGAAGTTGATTAGATGTTCGATGTAAGGGTAAGATGACATATTGAATCCGTATATGACAGTCGTTTTCTACTCAGACATATAGTTCACCCGGAATCCGGCTAAAACCGGAAACTTTGTTATAAGTATAAGTTTTATCTGGATGTAGTGGCAAGGAGGCATGCTCCTCCGTATGTGAAAATTATTTTCTCGCCGGACAAATAGTTCACCCGGAATCGGGCCAGAACCTCAAAATATGTTAAAAGCTGATATTGTATCTGAAGTCGATTAGAGGTTCGATATAGGGATAAGGGGATACGGTGAATTCGTTTTTGAGCTTTAGTCTTTTGCCGGAAAAGTAGTTCGCCCGGAATCCAGCCTAGATCGGAAATTTGGCAGAAGCCTAAGGCAGGAAGTTTTGATCAATTTCGTCAAAGTAGATATGACGCATAGGGGTAAACACACATGCTGAATTCGTATCAGAACTTGGTTTTCACAGATGATTAACCATTGACCTTAAATCCGTTCCAAAATTTTAATAGTAAAAATGTTCAAGGAGTCTGGCGAAGACCGGATATCTATAAGGCCCAATTGTCTGTATCAAATATTAAATTTTTGGTATCCCATCGAAACCTTTGGTCTTGCTGTAGTGCATCCCATCTAATATGCATATTTCTTTCCTAGTCTTTTTCATTTAATCCCAGGAACGTGTAAATACCAAGAACAAACAATCAGACATACCTCTCTCTTTGGTACCATGCAGCGAGTATTAATTCCCCGAAAAAACTGAGTCGGATACCTAGAGGTATTTACTGTAGCTTTTTACCCGTCTACTTTACTTCCGTCTTCGCCGTTGCTCATCGCAGAGAAAGAAACTGCAGGAGGTGTACTCCGCGCGCTGATCCGGTCTTGAGCGCGACCAAAGAACCAATCAGCTATGTCTTCTACTTTTCCTCAAGGTGGTTTCACAGCGATATAGCTACTTGTAGAGGCAGTGCTTCCACTTCTCCTGATTTATCAGGAGATCTACGTTTTTTTTAGGTCTCCTACTGATTTAGTTTTGAGTCTCCTGATCTACTGATTTTCTACTGATATTTCGCTATTCTATCTAAATTTCTCCTGGTTTTCTGAACGGCTATATCTTCTTAATTTTTCTTTTGTCGAGCATCGCTTGGAGGCTGGAACTCATCACAGAAGCTAGAATCTGGATGGAAATAGTTAAATTTGGTAGAAAAAGTTAAAATTTGGTAGTATTGATTAGACTACTGTACTTGCTGTTTCCGGAACTTCGCTCCATCCAGTTTCTGGAACTTCTTAGAGTCTTGTATTTAATCCATGGTAAATGACAGAATTTGCAAGAGCAGCAGTTAAATTTTAGCCTACAGGAGAAACAAAAATTGGATTTCAAAAATGTTCACATGCGGCGCTCGATTTCATTTCCTCTTGGGTATAATAGATAAAAGCTGTTACTGCAATCGTGCCCGGCAATACATTCTCCGTGTGGGCTTCGCCAAAACGCCGCCTAATCGTTGGCTTATCGTCTTTCATGCTGCCGTTTAATGTTACACTTCCTACGTAATCCTTTTTGTTCCACAATTAAAGCTCGAATTCTCAGTTTCTAGGATCCGGTAAATTTTGATTAGAAATCTGGTAAAATTTGGCTCTGAACCCCCCCCCCCCCCCCCACAACGAAAATGCAGTTGTGACGCCCCTGCACAGTAAACCTATACTTTTAATATTCCCTCTTTGACATATAAACCATATATACAAATTTCCTCCTAATATCTCCTTGTAAACTTCTGATTTCTGGAAATTCTCCTTATAGATCTCCTGATCTTTTGGATTAGTGAATCTCCTGATTTATGAACTATGTCTACGTTTTTTCAAAATGGGAGTGGAAGCACTGTGTAGAGGTAACATAACGTGATGTGGCGCGAAGCTACTAACCTCCGCTCGTTCACAGCGGAAAAGGTAAAGGGGAAATACTCGACTGCTAATAGTCATAGTAAAGAGATGAGGAGACGGAGGTTCCGTCTGATTATTTGTTCTTGATAATAGTGATAATAATATAAATCTGCAGAAAATGAAGTCATAAGCGAGTTTTGCTCGGAGGACAATTTATTAGTAGTACCATATCATATCCGTAAGTGTGCCCTGCATGTCTGGTAGAAATTTTCAGCTAAATCGGGGAAACCGATACGGAAATACGAAAATTTTCCTTCTGGGGCTTTTAGGCCTTTTCTGGCCTAAACCTGAAAGGTTTCTAGCTGTTCGAGGTATTTCCTTTTATTTCTTATACTGTTTTGTTTCTCTTTTCTTGTTCAGTGCGTGATAGAATTTAATCAACATTATCATCATCTTCATAGTCACCGGAGTCACTGTGTTGTGAATTGAAAGTTCCGTCTCCAAACCTGGACTTTTTAACACCTAATACAAAGTTAAGTTATTGCTTCATATACAAACCCGTAAAGAGACAAGCATTCAGGCGTAAAACATTCGTGTTCTACATAGCATCACATTTCAAGAAAGATAGGACACAAAAATGAAAGCCAACATTCAAAATATTCGCAGTTAATAGCCGCAGACTGACGTCTAAAACTCATGAATACACCAATTTCGAACACGGCGTAGCCAAACCGGGGGAAAAGAGTGACGGTGATAAGAAAAGAGATCAGAGACTCGGTAATTAAGAAACCGAAGGAATTGAACACAAATGGGCAGTCTTATCATTATCTTTATATAAAGTTTACATGTAGCAGCTTTGGCTTTGTTTTAAAGGACCCATCGTGTCTAAAATGCCAATGCAACCTACTTTCGTAACTGCATTCATTAATTCTTAAAGCACAATGGACACTTCTAATGCTTTACTTTGTATTAAATGCTTCACAAATAAACATTTCCGACTTCCTTTAGGTGGCGCTACGAAAATCGGCCGTTTTCTTGTTATCCCTTGTCTTTACCTCTCTGGCATTTCGGCGATCCAAATCCTAGGAGCTGGGATGTCGTGGCAGGAAATTCAAAAACTCCCAGCAATGCTTGATAGAAAAGGATATATTTGAGATGCAACCAAAGTCAAGCCGCAAATGCAGTTTACCTGATCGTTCTAGTGTTTCATCAGAAGTTCCATGGCTTAAGTGCCTATTAAAAGTTTTTCTTTCTGGAATATTGTTGTGAAGCTTGATTGGCTTGTTTTATAAAATGTACCAGAATATGCAATAAGCTTATAAAAAAAAAAACATAGCTACAAAAATCATGCAAAAACAAGTAACATATTCAGACCTGAACTATACAAGCTGATTTACGCATAAAGTAAAGATCTACTAAGTATTATAAGAAACATCACTTTTATCTTTGTCCAAGCTAGTAAATTGAGCATGTACTGGCCTAAAAAATTACGCTTTGAAATATCACAGAGAGGAAACTCTTGAAAAAGCTGCTGATCGAGGGGGTAAGCATTGTTCTTAGGTTGCTACAGAGTGGGATTGGTGTAGTTTGATGTGCCCAATGAACTTTAAGCCCGGAGATCCAAATTTCTAAAATTCTAAGCCCACTAACGATCCCTCATTAATCTTTGCACTTGCAACGATTCACTAATTTCCAGGCTCATTCTGCTCCTGGTGAGTGTTCGCGTATCATGCTATTTATGCGTTCAATGTTTCCGAATTTTTGCTAGAACATTCACTAATTTCCAGGCGCATTCTGCTCCTGGTGAGTGTTCGCGTATCATGCTATTTATGCGTTCAATTTTTCCGAATTTTTACTACATTCACTAATTCCAGGCGCATTCTCCTCCTGGTGAGTGTTCGCGTATCATGCTATTTATGCGTTCAATTTTTCCGAATTTTTGCTAGAACATATTCAACGTACCTAATGCTTATTTAATTAGTCTTATTCGTCTTCTGCCAAAGGTTAACTGCATATCAAACGAAAGCATTCTAAAGCTTAACCCACATTAAACGATTACCCTGTTTATAACGTCATATTATTAAAACTTTTCAAGTCATTCGTCTCAGCGCCGCTTTATATTATTTCAGCCTCCCGATTTCCCCAAGATCATGTAAACTAGCGGGAATGTTCCCTGTTGAAGCTGGAAAGTCTCTCAGCCACGGAAAGACCGCGACGTCACGATGCAACAGATAAATCGATGTAAGCCAATCTATCCACAAAGCAAGGGTCGATTCCGTGACGTGAACGAAAACGGACGGGAAATACGATAAAAACCGGAAGAACTAGCGGTGGCCCCATGTTTAAAGCTTACAGGGGAAGCCAGAATTAGGAGGGTAACAAGGGATTTATGGAGACAGGGAATGTACAAGAAATGAGGATGTCCAGGAAGTTTGGTGGGAGAAAGGGAATACTTCTGTTTTACAGGACGCTGCGATATTTTTGCGCGGCTTTAGCTACCTGCTTTTAAATCTAGTTCACATTAACAACTTTTAACCGCTACATTTTCAACATTTGGATTTTGTTTGCACTTCAGAAGTGCAAAAACCGCGTCAAAGCGGTATGGCTACGAATACAGGCGTGTCGCAGTTGTCAAAAAGGTGTCTCTGCAAATGGTTAATAAATTGTCCATGTGTAAACTGGAGTTTTGACATCTGTATATTGCTAGTTTTATTTTTTTTTTTCTCATTTTTATTTTTTTTTTCTCCTCCACAAACCTGTGTGACGTCTGACTTAAAATGGGTCAATAATTGTCATTCATTCACAGCACCAATTCGGAACCGCTAAGGAATAGGTAAGAAAATGACTATATGGATGATCAAATTGACCCCTTCCCCCTTAGACAGTCGCCAAGTTGACGACTGGAGAAGAAAAGAATTGCTTCGATATTTGGTCGGGAGTTGCCTCATCTACGTCTAGTATTTACGGTGCGCCCCGCCAACCATAACGTTAACAGCGTCTATCCTCAGTTATTTCTCAACCTAGAATACTATGAAAAAATATATGGCAATACTCGAAATAGATTATTACGTAAAGACGAAGTTTAACACAAGGCATCCACCCTGACAAATAAACCAGAAGCAGATTTGAATTAAACTTACAATTCTAGAACTCCAATGTCGAATCAGAGGATTCCAGGTTCGTTTCTTCTAGCTGCACCATGACGATGGCCCTTGCCAAGAAGGGCCGAAATATCACTAAGTCTTAGCTGACATATCCTTTTAGCGCCAATTAAATAATTCTAAATTACAAAAATATAATAATGATTACGTTCTTAATGTTAGGATGCCCAATGTTATTTCCATGTATAAAAGAGACATTGTTGATGAATGAAATAACTGCAACTGTAATTAGTCTAATCTAAATGGATGCTTAACTGAAATGAAGCTTCAAGTACATAGGCTAGTGGCCTACTTAAAGTGTGACAGGCGCAAGTGGGCTATATGTGCATTTTCTTTTTTGTTCTCGAATAGGATTCGTGAACTAAAAAAAAAAAAATGTAGCCAACACACAAGTAGCTTCCGTGAAAGACGTTAATGAGAAAAAACAAACAAGCAATGCCAATAAGAAAATAAAACTTCGTCAGGTGCAATTACGAAATTAGGACTCTGCTGTCACACTGTGACTCCCCGAACAAGCCTCGCTAGCCTTACCTTTTTCCCCCACGAAGGGTAAGCTCCAGGTGAAAACATCCATGAAATTGGGCAGCCAATAAGGATGGGGACTGCAGTTGAACTGTCGGATGTTCATCACATTGTTCTCGTATTTCAACACGGCAGCCTGAAACAAAGTAGTATAATAAGGTTACCATGACAAAGCTGTACAAACTGATCAGGATTAATATAATAACACTGAAGTGAAATAATTTTAAAAACACTAAAGGCGCTTTTCCGCGATCCCATAAAGATACTGCGGCTCGATTATGTGACCCACAAGTGGTGTGGCGCAGTGTGGCTCAAACTTGACAAGTAAATGCCGAGGTCATTTTCGTTTTCGGGCTCGGGCTCAAAATTTGGCAGGGCAATCAAATCAGCGGCAAATCAAAGACCGGGAAATAAAATTAGCTATTTTGTTAAGCAGATAAACAGAAAACTGAGAATCTTTCTTGTACATAATAGATAGATCGATAAGTAGATATTTTATTGATCTAACTCGTAGCACCGACATGGCACTAAATACGTCGACCATTTAATGCGTTAAAATACTTGAATATATACAATTATTACAAAAAAGAAAATAAATCACTTGGAATTCACTCGTTTTTGTTTTAATGATAAGGCGCTTTAGATTTTATCTCGATTTTATTTCTATTCCAGGCATTTGAAATTACTGCCATACACA
>JAKZAP010000001.1:22052679-22145216 GCA_023053575.1 Branchinecta lynchi
ACACGCAAACGACGTTTCCGTTAACATACACTTGTGTGTGGTAGTTACTTATGTCTTCTGTTTCCTGCATGCGATGAGGCGAAATTTTGAAGCGAAAGAGGAATTCGCAACCAACTGCGAAAATCGGTTTTTGTGCGCACGTACTTGAAGGAGGGTTTTCGACAGATTTCCTATGTCCTCCAGCGACCGAAGTGCACCGGGAACTACAGGAAACCAATACTCCATCGGACTAAGTCCGACACACGCCAGTGAATCTCGGGAAGAACGAGAAACGTCACCCAAATCAATCCTCAAAACTGATTGGTTCGGCATACAGCGATTCTTCGTCGGTACGAAGAGATAGAATTCGAGGAAACGCTTTCTATTTTTCATTTACGCGAAGTTGAAGGCTCAAAGAAAATTCAGATTTTTAGAGAAAACCAGTTCCTGTTCAACAATGTTTCTTTTCACCTTTTCTAAGGTGGGCTGTTGCAACCAAGAACTGAGTAAGTGCAGGACTTCTGATTTGCTGCCTTACTTTTTCGCTTTCTTTCATTTTCTTCTTATTATAACGGTTATATACGTTAATTTTCAAGGGGTTTTGTTGTACTTACTATTCGGCACCAGCGTCTGGAGGGCGGTGTGGTCATTTTTAAAAATCAGCAATCCAACTTCCCGCATTTACTTTCAAAAACTACAAGTCAAAATCGGTCACCAAGGTCACCCGGAAGCCGCAGCGAAAATAAAACTTTCAACAAATTTCCTAGCACGTGCTTTGTTGTCATATAGGCGTTCGTTTCAGACGAAGAGGAAATGAGTTTTCTGTACTTTGACATTTAGCCTTTCCTCGAGTTCAGATTACATCAATGTCTCTGGGATGTCTCGGAGGTTGCTCGCATCTTCCCGGATCATATATTTCTTTTCTTTTTTACAAGTTTAGAAATCATATATATTATCTACTTGTGGTTCCTTCTTCGTTTCCGGTTGTCGTTTTTATGCCAGTAATTTTAATTATAATTTCAGCGTTTCGTGGACAAATCTGCAATTTGAAAAGGAAGAGCAATTGCATTAAAACAGGGCACCAGCTCTTTGCTCTATTAACTACCCGTTAACTAGACACCAACTTTTCCCAACTAAAATTGGATTTGTGTAAAACTGTTCACCCAGTCCAAACTATACAAGCAGAAAGTTGAGGAAGATAGGGATTGCTCGCGAACAATCTACCATTATGAAAGTCTAGAAGTCATGTCTTTGTTCAATAACGAAGTTAACGTTGTTAAAACAATGCTCCAATCGTAAAAGATTCTGAGATTTGAAAAGGACGGAGAAGAACTGCAATAGAACAGAACACGGGTACTGCCCTTTGTCGTTTTTATGGCACTTGCAGCCTCTGGCCCAAGCGCCTTATACAGCTCGCAATTCCGTCTGTCGGTGGGGCGGTCTGTCCCATGACTGCGAGTTAGGGTACTTCCAGACGTACTATGACGATGAAATTTGGCAAGCATATCAGGTGCCCGATCAAATTAACTTGGAAATATTCAGTTTCCCGATCCGACCATCTGGAGGGGGTGGGGGGTAGGGGGTGGGGGGTAGGTAGGGGATATCCGGATTATAGAGTCGTGCGTAACTTTCGAACGGGTGTTAAGATTCCAATGGAACTTAATAAATGAATAGAAGACATGTCACTGACTTCCCATTTCAAGTCTGGAGCGGTTTCGACAACTGTGGGTGAGTTTGGGGGGGGGGGACGGGAAATCTCGTGGAACGGTTTGAATTCAGGGATCGGGGTGGAACTTGCTAGGAAGAACAAGCATCGGCTCTAGATAAATCGTTTACACAGCAGGAATAGATCAAGACACTTGGGGGGGGGGGGAGGATAGAGGGGGGTTTCCCGGAATTCCGATGATGGCGGTTTTGGGAATTTTGACGACGAAACTTGGCAGGGATACCAGGGACACGTTCAAACTGACTTGGATATAGTAATTTTCTCGACCTGATTATCGTGGGGCAGTGGAGGGGGAGGGAATCCGGAATATTTAGTCGTGCGTAACTTTTGAACGGGTGACTGAATTTCAGTGAAATTAATAACTGAACAGAGGGTATGTCTATCGTAACTCGTGGCCCACTTAGACTAGAGAGACCGCGGTGGAACTTGGTGGGAATAATAACAAAAAAAGCTCTAGATAAATCATGCACAGAACCGTATTGGAACCGGGCACTGTCGAGGGAGCTGGAGGGGGGGGGGGGGGGGTCACGAATTCCGGTGATCACGAGTTGAAGTACTTCTAGGTGTGCTAGAACGATGAAACTTGGTTGGGATATTAGGGACTCGATAAGATTGGCTTAGAAATTGTCACTTCCCGCATCCGACCATTCTTTAAACTACTCTTCTTGACCGTAAAGTACAAAAAATACTTTTAAAAAAAATAGTAAATTCTCATGATCCCCATGAGCCCATGATCATTTTTGCCTCAAGGGTGTAGCGGTTAAAGAGTTAATATAGTTTAACGCGTGTGTATAATTTTATTTTCTTGTATAATTAGTATTATTTGGCCAGATTTTTTTTTTTTTTTGTAGTATTACATGTTGGGCCAAATTGTTTATATGTATTCAATTTTATACTCTCCGATTTTTGAGGTCAATAAAATATTTGAATCTGAATTGAACTGAATTGAAGTTTAGTTTACAAATGAATTTCAGACTCCCTTAGAATGCGCATATTTACAACAAAGTGAAAAAAAAAAATACTTTTGACCAAACGATACATTTCATGATCATCAAGGGCCCATGATTATTTGGTGCAACAAGGGGTTTTGCTTACAAAATTAATTTCTAGCACCCTTAAAGTGCGCATCTCAGCCGAAAAGTAAAGAAAATACTTTTGACCAAACGATGGATATTCATGATCCCCAAGGGCCAATGATTATTTTTGCCTTAAGGGTTTTGCTTACAAGTGAATTTCTTAAAGTAAAAAAAAAAAAAAATTGAGCAAAATATAAATTTTTGTGATCCGTATGAGCCCATCATAATTTTTGCCTTGATGAATTTCTAGCGCGCTTAAAGTGCGAATCATGACAGCTAAGTGTAAAAATAAAATACTTACAAACGACAGATTCTTGTGATTTCGAAGGGCCCATGATCATTTTCATTTCAAGGGTATTGTTACAAACGATCACAATAAACCCATGAAATGGCAAATCTGACCCAGCCTTGCAAGAGCCAGATGATTTTCTACCTCTTGTTATTTCTTTCTTTTGTGGTTTTCGAAACTTCCCGCTCCAGAAAGCCACCAACTACTACATACCCAAAGGTTGAAAGTTAACACACTGGCATTGCCAAAATCGAACTCAAGATATCGCAAATTTGTCATAGAGTGATGGCATTTAAACGACTTCAATGTAGTCCTACGGAGGTCATAACTAAAGAAGTTCCAAGATAATTAGTGCCGCTACTGATATTCTTCTTCTTCTGTTTGACTGCATTTCCATAGGTTACCGTCTAAGAAGACCTTTCAATAAAGACATAGACTGATGATGCCCTAATTTCCTAATTGATCGAAAGGCATACATAACTTCCAATCCTGAAAGGCTTCTCTAAGCCACGGTCAGCCATTGTTCTCAATAGGCCATCTGTATCAGTAGTCGGTTCTTATATAGTGTTCCTGACAATAATAATATTGCTTATAGGGGCTCGTATAGGTCAGTGTGTATGAAATGAAGAATGGATGGTTAGACTGTAGAAGAATGTGCAACAAAACGGGGGGGGGGGGGTGACAGCTGAATGCGCATTTTCGCGTGGACAAGATCACCCGTTCAGCTCTATAGCCATTCACGCGAAAACCTTCTCATGGAAAGTCTTCTCGCAATTAAGCCCCGCCTCTCATTTCGCTTGTGGTTGGTTCAGTCGTGGGTACGGACAGTACAAACCAATCAGGGACTACGATTGTTGCAACGCTCGTCACGATCGCGCGTAATCGGTAGCGTGCTTTGCAGTGAAGAAATAGGTTACTGAGAGATTTCATACATGTGAGCTAATCTGTTTTTTTTCTTCCGGGAAATTCGAACCGAAACGCATCAAGAGTACACAAGTGCTGAGTATCTCCTTTTTGGAAGTTATTTAGCAAATTATTCTATAAGTATGCTAAGTACCTACTCGGCCTTCCCCCATGGGCTCGTAACCATAAAGTTACGCGACTTTATGGCGTTAATTCAATTCAATTCAATATAATCTAAAAAACAGATAACGGACAAGCCGATGGGTCGTTTTTACGTCAATACATAACGTCATAACAAACGTTATCGATAACCTTGTGGCTGTGGCCCAACGCCGTGCCAAGTTTGACTTTTCTCTAGACCGGCGTCATCCGTATTATAGTGCGTTTGTATAGTCATTTAGTTTAGTCGAACCTTTTTCTTTTCTTTTTCATTCCTTTATTGTTCTTCATATACTCCGTATGGGCATATTTCGTGCCATTTCTATACGGGTTAATACAATTATTGATTGACTAATGGCCGAAACGCTCTTCAGTGAAACTTTAAGGTTACTGAAATGGTTGGATATTTGCAAGCCTCGCGGACGGGCTGAAGACATAGTTCTCCCTTGTATTATCGGTTTTTGGACAAAGACTTTACCTTATTGTTGTACACGTCCAGGTAGTTGGGTGCCGAAAAAATGGTGATCAGTGAAGGGAATCCCGTCGTCTGCGACTTCCGATACATTCGATACCTAAAAAGTTCAACATGTCAGAGCGTTACGAAAACAGATTTCAAACACGAAGCCCAAGTAGTTCCATCGACTCCCTACTCTTTTTTAGCTTCCACGAGGCTAGGTCTTCCAGACGACACAGTGGAAAATACTCTTTCCAGCGGAGAATATTCTTTTGAAGTACCCGTCTCACTTATGATGTTAATCAACACTACTTTCCTGGTAGTTTATCAATCCTCATTTTCAAAACTCACTATGTCATATATATGACCCCTGGGCATTTAAATACACTTATCATTATTATGGTGTATTGCAATTAAAAGGAGAATAGTGAACTTCGTGCTTGTCGTGTTTCGCTTTCCGTGTAGTGTCCGAGATAAAGGAACGCAAGAGGGATTGCATCGAAGGCACATCAAAACGGATAATAAAGGTATCGCATCTTGTTCACCCATTTTGTGAGTCGAACGCTCACACCCTCTTAGTGTTTTCTGAAATGGAGTTTCGCTTTCCGAGTAGTGTCCGAGATAAAGGCCGCAAGAGGGATTGCACCGAAGGCACACTAAAACGGATAATAAAGGTATCGCATCTTGTTCACCCATTTTGTGAGTCGAACGCTCACATCCTCTTGGTGTTTTCTGAAATCGTGTTTTGATCGGGTAGGGTGAAGTTCCTCGTTGCCCATAATCAGCTCCTTAATCCGTTCAACTCAAGTGTCCCCCATGTCTTCCAGCTAATTAATGAGAAAGCTACTAGGGAAAGTATTTTCTAAATTACCCGTTTCTTTGCCCCCCCCCCCCCCTCTGAATCGATCCACGATCTTGAGTGTACAGACACCGAATCCGACTGGATAACAGTGTGACGCCCAACAACATACCGTACGGTACAACATATGAACATATAGTACAATGGATGTGTTTACCAACGTTGATCGATAAGCTCAACGGCCCATAATATGTTCATAAGTTCGTCATTCATATGCCAGTCCAGTACCTATCTCTTAACAGAGCTACCCCCCCCCCCCTTTATTTATGGGTCAATTCTGCCCACTACCTTGTCGGGTGCAGAGTGTCCATTGGGAGTTTTTTTTGGTGATACCGAATTAAGTGGTCTACTTCGTCTGTGGAAGTCCCATTTGGTGGGTTGACAATTTGATAACGGGATCGTCAATCTCGGACCGAAAAAACATGTCCGAGAATTGTTCCCTGAAACTCGGCATTAACATCTGAGATCATCGCCGAACTTTCATTTCCCGTATTCTCGGTTCTACTTTTTCCGGCCGGTTCACGTAAGATACAAAAATCAAATTTTGTGAGGCGTGACTTCGCGGTACTCCGGCATCAGCATAACGACCGCAAAACTTTGTGAGATTAATTCATCATCGGTTCTGAAGTTCCTAACCCATCAAATATCCGGAAACGAGAATGCCTACATTTTATTTGGTTAGCCACTGCATTCACAAAGGAGGAAAATAAAACTGTCCAACTGGATAAAGGAAAAGAATTTTGAGATGGAGCTTCCCGATGAAAAATTTGTAGCCTGCGTAGTAGTATGGTAGTAGTACGAAAACTTTGCATGCAGTACTATGTAATAGCAAAGAATACTATCATTTAATGTGCCTCTGAATGGTCCCATCTTATGTAGTAGTATCCAGTAGCATCCTGTCTTGCCATAGTAGCATTCAGTCTTGCTATTAGTAGCATATAGTAGTATGCAGTAACACAGTAGCCTTGAAGTAGAAGCATGTAGTAGCATCGTTAGTACTGCTTGCAACTTTTTCGTACTACTTCATAGTACTATTTTCAGATAAATTTTACATCGGGTTGCTATAGATGGCCTTTACTCGTGCCCTAGGTATGGAATTTTAGACGAGGCTGTCGTACACTTTATTATAATTATCGACTGTCAATTACTCCGTGTACCAAGATCAACGAAAATCAGCTGGTGGCGAAGATTGGCGGCACCGGCTACTCAGTAAAATGTCTTAGTCACTGTAAAGAACCTTGCAGCGTTGAGTTCTTCATTTTTTACTGTCGTACTACAGACAGTACAAATAAGACACACATCTATGAAGAGACAAGATCCCCTGAAGTTATTTGTTGGGGGATCCACTATTTATACACTAGCCTACATTACACATAATCCGCATTACACAGTAATACTACACAATACGTCAAGTATTGTAGGAGGAAGCGAGAATCTAAAGAGAAGAAAAAGTAGATAAAAACAGACCATAATACTTTTCCAACAGGGTGGAAAAATTAAGAAATAAGAAAAAGAGTTCCTGGTCCATTTATTCTTTAATTTTCTTTATTTGCGTTCGTGTTGATTTATGTACCATGGCCCTTTGGGCTTTCAGCGTACAAATACATACATATATACAATATACATGGATGCGCGTCTGTAGATTTCCGCACGGAAAGCAGATTCCTGACACTTTTAATGGAAATCGATGGAACTCACTGGGAAATCTTCAATATACTGTCCGGAACGGACAAGAGCCTTTACAGCGTATCCACACGTTTTAATTTAATTTAATTACCTTTTAATTAATTTTCTTAGGTTGAAGGAGTTGAATCCTAAGCATTTTCGCTATTGCAAATGTGTAGATTACCCACTTCAAGAGTGTGGTTTTCCCACTTTGGTTTTCTTAACTTTGTCCTCCTCCTCCTTTCTTCTTTTCTATTTTCAAACTTAGTATTTCTTTATTTTTTCATGAATTACGACGGATGCTGGATCACCATCGCATCTGAATTTTGAACGTCAAGGTCCAGCTTGATTTAAACAGAAACGTAAGATAATCATCGTGTAAAGAGATAGGTGAAGTAGTTATTATGTGTAATTCTTATATTTAGTGAGTGGCTCCTGCAAACCGGAATACGAGTTATTCCGAAAACGAGCGGCGTTTACGCGCTAAGTGGTATCAGAAAAATTGTGACTAAGGACATTTCTGGGATCCCAAAACGTAAGTGGAGGGATACCTATGACATCGCAAAAGTTGTCCGTCTGTCCGTCGGTCTGTCAGCACGATAACTCTCGAAGGGAATGAGGTATTCTGACGAAACTTGGTGTGAGGATTTTTTGGGTCAAGGGTAAGGTCAAGTTCGTAGATGGGCTATGTAGCCCTACATTTAGGGGTGGGGGTTCAAATTAAAGTCCAAACAAAATATTTTTAAACAGCTAATGTGATAGTCGATTATTTGGTAAGAAGACACGCTGAACTCGATGGTGAATACCTTTTTCTTGCCGGATAAGTAGTTCGTCCCGGAATCCGGCTAAACCGGAAAGTTGGTTAGAATTAAAAGTTTTATTTGAAGTAGATTAGATGTTCGATTGGGGTAAGAAGACATCCTGAACACGATGATGAAAACCATTTTCTCGTCCGACAACTAGTTCGTCCAGAATCCGGCCACACCGGAAAATTTGTTAAAAGCGAAAATTTTATTTGAAGTTGATTAGATGATAGATTTAGGGCTAAGAAAAAACGTTGAGTCTGTATATGACAATCATTTTCAACCCGGACATTGTAATTCGTCTGGAATCCGGTTGAAACCGGAAATTTATGATAAGTTAAAGTTTTATTTGAAGATGATTATAAGGAGATACGCTGAATTCGTTTCTGAATTGTTCTTTTTTTTGCTGGACAAGTAGTTCGCTCGTAATTCGGGCCGAAACCGGAAATTTGGCAGAAGTAAAGCACGAAGTTTCGGTCATATCTAGCCATATCTATCAAAATAAGATATGGCTTGTAGAGGTATATATGAGGTTTTTCTCAAGATGATTAGCGTAGCAAAGACTGGATCTGGCGAAGACAAGACCCAATTGTCTGGATCAAATATCAGAGTTTTGGGATCCCATCGAAACCTTAGGTCTTGTTTCTTTATGAAAACTCTGACAGAATCTCTCCCTGTCTAATACCGAGTTGCAATAGTTGGAACTGATAATAAAAAAAGGGGTTCAGTTGGCTACGTTTATTTTTTAAAGGTTGTTAGGAGTCGAAGAGGCGGCGCTGCACTAAAGAAATTTATTCGATTTTATTCATAAACAATTCTGCCTGTAGTTCCTGTAACTACGGCTAAGGTTGTGTTAACAATAATCATTTCTATCGACTAGTAACGTGTTTCCCTTGTTTTCCGTCACCTCAATTTAGCTCCTTCAAGTTTTTTCAAACCCGTTATTAGTAATTTCTGTTAATAAATCTCTTTTGCACCATTTCTGGGATCCCCAAAACGTAAGTGGAGGGATACCTCTGACATCGTAAAAGTTGCCCGACTGTCCGTCAGTCTGTAAGCACGATAACTCTCGAAGGGAATGAGATATTTTGATGAAACTTGGTGTGAGGATTCGTTGGGTCGCCGGACCAGTCGAGTTCGTAGATGGGCTTTGTAGCCCTACATTTAGGGGTGGAGGAGGGAGTTCAAATGAAGGGGCAAACAAAATATTTTGAAACAGCTAATGTGATAGTCGATTATGGGGTAAGAAGACATGCTGAACACGATGGTGAAAACCATTTAGTCATCGGACAAGTAGTTCGCCCGGAATCCGGCCAAAACCGGAAAGTTTGTTGAAAGTAAAAGTTTTATTTGAAGATGATTAGATGTTCGATTTAGGGGTAGGAAGAAATGCTGAAGACGATGGTGAAAACTATTTTCTCGACGGACAAGTATTTCGCCCGGAATCCGGCCCAAAACGGAAAGTTTGTTGAAAGTAAAAGTTTTATTTGAAGTTGATTAGATGTTCAATTTAGAGTTAGGAAGACATGCTGAAGACGATGGTGAAAACTATTTTCTCGACGGTTAAGTATTTCGCCAGGAATCCGGCCCAAACCGGAAAGTTTGTTAAAATTAAAAGTTTTATTTGGAGTTGATTAGATGTTCGATTTAGGGCAAGAAGACATGCCGAACACTTATGTGACAACAATTTTCTACCCGGACATGTAGTTCGGCCGGAATGAGGGCCAAAACCGGAAAACTGTTAGAAGTTAAAGTTTTTATTTCTAGTTGATTAGATAAGCGATTTAGGGGTAAGAACAGATGCCGAGTCCCTGTATGACAATCATATTTTACCCGGACATATAGTTCGACCGGAATCCGGTTGGAGTCGGAAAATTTATTATAAGTTCAATTTTTATTTGAAGTTGATTAGATGTTCATTATTAGGGAAAGAAGATACCTAGTTCGTTTTTTAGCTTTCTTTTTTCGCCGGACAAGAAGTTCTGGAGTTCGGCCGAAACCGGTAAATTGGCAGAAGTGGCAGGAAGTTTTCGTCAAAACAGATATGACTTATAGGGGTAAACACACATGCTTAATCCATATCTGAACTTGGTTTTCTCAGGTGATTAGCTATTTGGACTTAATCTGTTTCTGAATTTTAATTGTAAAAATGTTCAAGGAGTCTGGCGATGACTGGATCTGGCTAAGACAAGACCCAGTTGTCTGGATCAGATATTGAATTTTTGGGATCCCGTCGAAACCTTTGGTCTTGTTTTCTAACGAGGCTTTTACTTTCTATCAGATCTTCCAACTGAAAGGTAATACGGCACCGTCACATAGAGTTTTAGTTCGTTTAACTCATAAGTTGCGTTGCTATGAAAAAGTTGAACACATTATGCCTTCTTGGGCAAACACGAGTGAATGACATACGTCATGATCGGTCCATGAAGGTGAAGCTAATCTGGAAGCCCCGTCATGCAATGTAACTAAGGATACAAAAGGAAAACGAACGGCTGTCGGAGACGAATTTACAGGGCTATTATTAGCGACTTAACAGTACATTACGAAGTAGTAGTACAAAGACCAACGGTTTCTACGGGATTACAAAAATGTAATATTTGATCCAGACGATTGCGTCTTGTACATATGCCTACTCCGTCTTCGCTAGACTCCTTGAATATTTTTGCGATTAAAATTTAGAAACAGATCAATGCCAATGGCTAGTCATCTAAGAAAACCAAGTTCAGGTATGGATTGAGCATGTGTGTTTACTCGTGTACGTCATATCTACTGTGGACGAAACGGATCGAAACTTCTCGGAAACTTCCTGCCTTACTTCTGCAAATGTCCGGTTTGGGCCGGATTCTGGGTGAACTACTTGTTCGGCAAAAAACTAAAGCTCAAAACGAATTCAGCATATCTCCTTACCCCTGTATCAAACTTCTAATCAACTTCAGATAAGGTGTAACTTTTAACATATTTTCACGTTCTGGCCGGATTCGGGGCGAACTGTTTGTCAGGCGAGAAAATATTTTTCATATGCGGATTCAGCATGCTTCATAACCACTACACCGAATCTCGGACCAACTTCAGATAATATTTTTTGAAGTTTTCCGGTTTCTGCCGGATTCCAGGCGAACTATATGTCGGGGTAGAAAATGATTGTCATATATGTATTCAGCGTGTCTTACCCCTAAATTGAACATTTGATACTTTTAACAAATTTTCCGGTTTTGGCTGGATTCCAGATGAACTGATTGTCCGGGGAGAAAATAAGTTTCAGATATGGATTCAGCATGTTTCCTTACCTCTGGTTCAACTATCTCATTGGCTTTTTGAAAAAATTTTTTACCCTGAATTTGAAAACCCATTCTCCACCTTTCAAAATGGGGCTAAAGGACTCATCTAGGAATTTGACCTGTACTTTGACCGAATGGATTCTCATACCAAGTTTGAAGAAAGTATCTCTACCCCTTCGAGAGTTATCGTGCTGACAGACGGACAACTTTTACGAAGTCGAAAGTATCCCTTCACTTACGTTTTGGGATCCCGATAAGTAAATAAGAGCTACGGGCTCATATGGCACTTGATACGAGTAGGTGGGACACAAAAGTAGATGAGAAAGTCACGAAATACCCCGCCATCCAAAAATGCGGTTCGGACCTAGAAATACGATATCTAGTTTCAATCAAGTCTGAACACTTCCGGCATCGCCTCGGACCATCTAGGGCAAAAGACTTTTCTACCTCCCAAGTTTCAACCCGAAAGATCCATCTCTTTGGTCCCTAGGCATGGCACACGATTTCCGGTACTCCCCATACCGCGGCCGATCAAGTTCGGATTAATAAATGGATCATCTAAAGCATTTTCTTTTACCAAGTATCAAGTTTCACTCGAATCTGAGCGTTTTTTTTTAACTTCCGGTAACTCTCCCCCCCCCCCTTCCCCAGCGTGGTGGGATCAAGTTCGAACACATTAAAAACGTCATCTAAGGCATGTGATCTCTCTACATTCGAAGTTTCATTAAAATCGCTTCACTTGTTTGACCCTTTGCGAGCCACAGAAGTTTCCGAGACTCCCCTTCCAACTCCCCTCACTGTGGCTGAATACGACTCGAAAACATAAATGTCGCATCTCTGACATCTCCTATTCCCGTTCATCAAGTTTGACTGGAATCGGAACATAGCCTATCTGCAATTTCCGTTTCCCACTTCACCCCAATCCCCTGCCGTGGCCAGATCCGATAAAGACGCCAAACAACAAATCAAGGCCGCATAAACTCGGTACTGTCCAACTTGCATCCCATTCCGTCCATCCATTTGATTTGCGTGTATGTCAAAAGTTTCCGGACCCCCTACCCCCCCCCCTCATCCAACTCTCCCAACCGTGGCTGCATCTGGTTCGGACGCATGCTTTGCTTATGTGCTTTCTTATCACCCACTCGAATCGGACCAGACGTTCGCTGACGGAAAACCACTGACGGAAGCCAGTGATTTCCCGATTCCCCATCCCTCAACTCCCCAAAGATGTTCGGATCCAGGAACACAAGTTTTCCTAGGACACTATGTCGGGTCCTCAAGTCATTAATACGCCTGCAACGTTTCATCGTCCTTGGAATATCTGGAACTATCCTAACTGGCGATCACCGGAATTCCTGGAAATACCCAACAACTCCCTGAACAGAGCCCCGGTACGATCTGGTTCTGTCAATTACGTATCTATACAGGGCTAATGTTTGTTCTTCCCACCAAGTTCCATCCCAATTCCTCGACTCTACGCATTATGAGATTTTCGGTGCCCTCTTGGTGCCGCCCCCCTACAAGTATCGGTCCTGATCAGTACATGACATGGAACATCTGAGACGATAGCTCTTTCCACTTGCCAAGTTCATTCAAATCCGATTACCCGTTCAAAAGTTATGCGTGCCACTAGATTCCGTGCTCCCTATCCCTCCACTCCCCCATGGTCAGTCTTTTCGGGTCCCTGAAAGGCCTTCCAAGTTTCATCGTCCCAGCACATCTGGAAGTACGTAACTCGCGGGATGCCCGAATCCGATCCGGTTGTATCAACGATGTATCTAGGACTTGCAACTGTTCTTCCCACCAAGTTTCATCCCGATTCCTCCACTCTAAGCTTTTCCCAAGATTCCCCCCCCCCCCCAACTCCCCCACCCCCGTCACCAGTTTCGGTCCAGATTTGAAGTGGGTCGTCCGAGATACGGGGTCTTTCCAAATATCAAGTTTCATTAAGATTCGATCACTCGTTCAAAAGTTATAAATACCTCAAGATTCCGGATTCCCTCTCCCTCCACTCCCCCCACGATGCTCGGATCGGGGAAGTGACTATTTCCAACTTGATATTTTGGGGTCCCTGACATGCCTGCCAAGTGTCGTCGTCCTTGCTTACGTGGAAGTGACCGAACTAGCAAACCCGGACAAACCGACCGACCGATGGACGGACAGAGATGGCGATCGCTATATCCGTCCGATCCGATACTTGTCCGGCGAGAAAATGGTTTTTCATACGCGGATTCAGCGTGTTCTCCCTAACCTTAAATCAAACCTGTAACCTGTCCGGCGAGAAATAATTTTCACATTCGGATTCAGTATGTCTCCTTACCCCTAAATCGACTATCTCATTAGCTTTTAAAATTATTTTTCCATCCCTTAATTTGAAACCCATTCCCCTCTCCTAAATGAATAGCTTTGGGGCATATCTATGAACTCGAGCTCCAACTCCCCCCAAAGTCACCGGATCCATTCCGAACTTGATGTGTGACATCTGAGACACGAGGTCTTTACAAATATCAAATTTCATCCCCGTTCAAAAGTTATAAATACGTCAATATTTCTGATTCTCCCTTCCTCCACTCCCCCACTTATGGCACTTGCCTTGCTGCTTCGCTCAAGTGCCATATACCGATCACTTTTCAGTCTGTCGGTCGGTCAGGCCACTGTTCGGTGGAAATAACTTGGAAATAGTCGCTTTCCCAATTCGACCATAGAATCCTCACACCAAGTTTCATCAAAATATCTCATTCCCTTCGAGAATTATCGTGCTGACAGACGGACGGACAGGCGGACAACTTGTACCAAGTCATAGGTATCCCTTCACTTCCGTTTGGGTCCCCCCCCCCCAATCCGGTGGGATCGCTAACTAGGGTACATCTCTGAACTCGACCTTATTCATGGCCTGCTGAGACAGATTCATGGGATTTTTTCGGCCTTTCTTGGCTAGAGTCCTTTTCAGGGTGCAGCTAGAAGAGCGAACCTGAATACAAATCTGTCCGTTCGAGATTTTCAGACAGACGAACTGACAGACAGAAATGTGATCTCATAGGTGTGAGGGGTTAACTTCTTCAGACTGGATTCAGCAACAGGCAGGATTTTAGAGGTTTTTATGGCACTCGCCATCCGGCCAAGTGCCATTTACCCATCACTTTTACGTCGGTCGGTCGGTCTGTCTGTCAGTCCGGTAATCGCGACTGAGGGTACTTCCTGATGTGCTAGGACGACGAAACTTGGTAGGCATATGAGTAACCCGACCAAACTAACTTGTTTATCGATCCGACCACCTGGAGAGGAGTGGAGGGAGGGGGAATCCTGAAAATTTAGTATTGCCGAACTTTCAAATTGGTGGTCGGATTGGAATGAAATTTAAGAACTGAATAGGTGACGAATTTCTGATGTACCATCTGAAGTCCGAACCGGATTCGACAACTGTGGGAGTTGTGTGTATGTGGGGGGGGGGCTGCAATCTTGAGAAACGGTTAGAACGGAGGATCGGAGTGAAACTTGCTGGGAAGAGCAAGCATCTCTCATGCGTAACTTTCGAATGGTGTCTCTGATGTTCTTTGCCATGTCCGGACCGGATCCGACAACTGTTGGGGGGGGGGGGGGAATACGTGACCCGCTTAGACTGGAGAAATCGGGATGGTACTTGGTGGGAATAACAAAAAAAAAAATGCTCTAGATAAATGATTTATCTAGAGCATTTTTTTTTTTGTTATTCCCACCAAGTACCATCCCGATTTCTCCAGTCTAAGCGGGTCGGATTGGAACTGTGGAGGGAGTTAGAGGGGTCCAGAATTCCACTGATTCGCCAGTTAGGGTACTTCCAGATGTGCTAGGACGATGAAACTTGGCTGGACAATCGGAAATTCGACAGTACTGGCTTAAAAGTCGTAACTTCAAAATCCAACCATTCCTTAAAGTACTACTCTTAACCACAAAGCAAAACAACTTTTAAGTAAACTACACATTTTCATGATCATGATCATCATTTTTGCCTCAAGGGCTTTGCTTACAAACGAATTTCTACTCACTTAAAGCGCGCATCTTATCTGCAAAGTAAAACAAGAGCTAAGAGCTCATATGGCACTTGATACGAGTAGGTGGTACACGAAAGAAGCTGAGAACGTCACAAAATACCCTGCCATCCAAAAATGCGATTCGGACCCATAAACAAGATATCTAGTTTTACTCAAGTCTGAGCATTACCGGTATCGCCTCGGATCATCTAGGTCAAATCGGTAACCTTCCAAGTTTCAACCGAGTAGATCTACTCGTTTGGTTCCTAGACGTGCCGCACGATTTCCGGTACCCCCTCCAACTTCCCCTACCGTGGCCGAATTTGATTCGGACTCCTAAATGGATTATCTGAAGTATTTTATCTTACCGCCTATTAAGTTTCATTCAAATCTGAGCGTTTTCGACAACTTTCGGTAACTCTCCCCCCTCCCCCACCGTGGTCGGATCCAGTTCGAACCCTAAAATATGTCACCTATGGCATGTGATCTCTCTACGCTCCAAGTTTCTTTCGAATCGCTCCACTTGTTTGACCCCTATGCGAGCCACATCATTTCTGGGACTCCCCTTCCAACTCCCCTTGCTGTGGCTTAATACGACTCAGCCCCATAAAAGTCGCATATCTGACATGTCCTACTCCCGTTCATTAAGTTTGACTGGATTCAGAGCATAGCCTATCTGCACATCTCGATTCCAGCTTCACCCCCCCCCCCCCCCTCTCCTTCCCCTATACCCAACCGGACTCGATCAGTACGCCAAATAACAAATCAAGGCCGAATAAACTCGGTACTGTCCAACTTGCATCCCTTTCTGTCCATCCGATTGTTTTTGTGGATGTTAACCCCCCCCCCCTCCTCCAACTCTTCCAACCGTGGCCGCAAGTAGTTCGGACGCATGTTTGGCTTGTCTAGTGATCAGTTCTTATCCCCCATAAAGTTTCACTCGAATCGGACCACGTGTTCGCAGCTTACGGAAGCCACTGATTTCCGGATTCCCCTTCCCTCAACTCCCCAAAGGTGGTCGGATCCAGGAAAACGAGTATTCCTAGGGCATTATGTCCGGTCCTTAAGTCACTAATACGCCTGCAAAGTTTCATCGGTCCTTACAATATCTGGAACTATCCTAACTGGCGATCACCGGAATTCCGGGAAACAGCCTCAAACTCACCCATAGAGCCCCGATTCGATCTGGTTTTGTCAGTTACGTATCTAGGGCTAATGCTTTTTCTTCCCACCAAATTCTATTCAAATACCCCAACTCTAAGCATTTCACGAGATTTCCAGTGCCCCACTCCTATTCCCTCCCCCCCCCACAGGTATCAGATCCGATCAGGACTTGACTTGGAACATCTGAGACGATAGCTCTTTTCCACTTTTCATTCAATTCCAATAACCCGTTCAAAAGTTCTGCACGGCACTAACTCCCTGCTACCCATCCCTCCACTCCCCCTGTGATGGTTGGATCGGGCAAATGACTATTCTCAAGTCAGCCTGTTCGGATCCCTGATACTCCTCCCAAGTTTCATCGTCCTAGCACACAAGGAAGTACCGAACTCGCGGGATCACCAGATTCCAGAGCCCCCCCCCCCAACTCCCCAGCAGTGCCCGAATCTGGTCCGGTTATGTCAAACTATGTATTTAGGACTTGTACTTGTTTTTCCCACCAAGTTTCATCTCGATCCCTCTACTTTAAGCTTTTCCCAAAATTTCCGGCTCCCCCTCTAGCTCTCCCCAAAGTCACCGGGTCCGGTCCGGATTTGAGATGGGTCTTCTGAGACCCATTTCTTTCCAAATATCAAGTTTCATTAAGACCCAATCACCCGTTCGAAAGTCATAAATACCTCAAGATTCCGGATTCCCCCTCCCTCCACTCCCCCTAGGATGCTCGGATCGGGGAACGGACTATTTCCAACTTATTCATTTGGAGTCCCTGATATGCCTACCAAGTTTCATCGTCCTAGCTTATGTGGAAGTGCCCGAACTAGCAAAACCTGGACAGACCGACAGAGCGACAGACCGACGGACAGACAGAGATTGCGATCGCTATATGGCACTTGGTCGAAGGGCAAATGACATAAGAAACAACTTTAGATCAAACGATGCATTTTGGCCCATGATCATTTGTGCCACAGGGATTTTGCTTAAAAATGTGTATCTCTAGCACCCTTGAAGTGCGAATCTTAACCGAAAAGTAAAATTTTTTAAAAGTAAAAAGTTAAATTACTTTTGATCAAACGATATGTCGATGATCCCCAAGGAACTATTATCGTTTTGTCTAAAGGGTCTTGATTACAGATGAATTTCTTTCACCTTTAAAGTTCGCATCATTACAGGCAGTTCAAAAATATAATACATTTTTCCAAAAGATAAATTTTCCAGCGGTCTATGATCATTCTTATCTTACGGGATATGCTTACAAATGATCAGAACAAACCCAAGAAAAGGAAAATTTCATCCTTTGAACCAGCCTCCCAAGTGCCATATGAGCTTCTAGCTCTTGGGTTATTATCACTATTACTATCAGAGTGAGTCGAAGATAAGTCGGAATGAGAAGAATTGGAAAGAAAGGATTTATTTCGTTATCAATGTTCTCGTTTGTCATTAGGACTATGATTGTCGGTAGCGGCTGTTCTTCGTTTGATCATTATACCTGCTGCCATGCCCCGCCATGTATTATAGCAAACAGCTAATTTATAAACAAGAAAGCGGCAAAGGCCACACAAAATTTTAAGACATTCAAATAATAAATATAACTTCTTCCGCGTTGCGTCTTGTAAAAGTTGGCCCATCTGCAAACCTCATGACTTAGCTCGTTACAGAACCACCCTTGGACATTTAATCTAATGCAGTATTTATCGTTTAGATTTTTGAATTTTGTTTAGGAGCTGATCAGGCAAGTGTGCAGTTCGAACTCCAACTACGGTGTGTGAAAGTTAATTATGGTAACTAAATAAAAAAAGGTAACAGGAAAATCGTGTTATGACCAAAAGCATAAGCGCTCCAAAAGAAAATACGGAGAAGGTTACATGAACAAGCACCAGAAGCCAGTAAAAAATGATTAAAGTTTAGCTGAGACGCAAGTCAAGAGTTTAAAGCTATTATATGACTATATATAAAAAAAAAAAAAAAAAATTGGAAACTGAGACTCGAATCACTTAGGCCATAGTTCTTGTTTAGATGATATGTTCCCGTTCTTATCAACTTTTCTCTAGTCAGACATTTTTTTTTTGGGGGGGGGACAAAATACTTACCTTCTTTCTCTACCCCTGTTTGCTTTTCTTTTGATCTCTTTGGTACTGGGTGTATAGCTCACAAGACCCCCCCCCCCCCGCCCATTCCTCCTCCGACAAATCGTTTACTTACCCTGCATCTTGGGCTTCGTGGGCTCTGATGATTGACAACAGGTTGTTCTGCTGGAGAAAGTCACAGCACGCGGCATATCTGAAAGAAAGAATATCACAGTAAAAAACTTTTCCCCAGGCGCTGTTTACTTTCCATCCTGTTTCCACCATATCCAAACTTGCTCGAGTTCCTGTCCCCTCAGTCGGCACGTGGATTATCGGACGTACACTGAAGTCAATAATATACTCAAGACTTGCCACATCCTCGTCGGCCACACATCTGAATGAATTAATGGTAATGTTTATCTACGTGTTGAAGTAAATGCGGACTTGCGGAGAAGGATGGAAAATTATTTTCGTAAGGTCTCATGTTAAGGTCCGTGGAGAGAATCACAAATATTTTCTGTCGCCGGTCAAACAGCAAAGATTGATAGGTTAACGTCATCTTACCCCTCTCTTTATCTTACCGGTCAGTTTTGCTAGCCATTCAGCGGCTAGGTCATATGTTTGGGTGGTTTCGAGACCATGCATACCAATTACAAACAGTTTCCATCGACAGGCGATACTGTGGTAACAGCGGAGACTCATGAGCTAACGACCATCTTACCCCTTTGTTTAGGTCAGTTTCGTCAACAGCTCAAGGCTGGCTACCTCCTGGCTGCGATGCGAGGTCGGGGGCAAATCATCCGACTCTTCCCGTGCTTTACCCCATATTTCTCTGGGATTTTCCAGGTACTCGTTTTACAGTTGGGTCGTCTGCGACTTTTCTTGCACAACAGGGACCGTTGACTGTCGAGCGACGAGGATTCGAACTCGGGCCCAAACCCGTCGTAGTTTGAAGTCCAACGCCCTTAACCACTCAGCTATCCACGACAATGATACCGAGAAGAGTACCCTTTAATCCTTTAATTTTTGTCGAAACCGCGTATTTTCCAGCGGAAATCTAATTCCTTGTGGATAAAAAGTACGAGGCCTTGGTACCAGGTTGCGTATCTAAGTATCCCTTCATCTCAAGCTGACTAACTAGAGCCTGAAGAGAACCCTGTCAAGAACGGCCGAAATATGGCTAGGATCAATCAGCCGATTTATTTGTTCAGCGCCATCAAATATAAGGTTGCGCATCACAATGTTGTTCAACACTATGGGTAATAAATAGGTGACCTAGCCACTGTCGCTTACTTTCACAGTTAAATACAGTAGGTGCGCTTTTGCAGACACCGTGGTAACTAGATCTGTATTTATTTTTATCTTTACAGTTACCATGGTATCCAATACTACGGTTGCTTTTCACTTCTCACCCCCCAAAACACTACCAATATCCACTCAAATCACTAGTTCCAAGTTTCTTCCCCACCAACTTGACATAAACCTAACCAATATCCACTCAAATCACTATTTCCAAGTTTCTTCCCCACCAACTTGACATAAACCTAGGCTCTTGTGTTGGTGATGATGAAAATTAGTTGAACCTTCCAGATACCACGGACAGTGGTAGGCCTATCTGAATATAAGATATAACGACATAACTGCATAAACAACTTTATACCAGGGTATCTGATAGCATGGTACCTTTAAACACACAGCAATAGTGAGAATAAGACCACGAGAGCTAATTTATTTTCCCTTCCATGGCTTCGAACTAATATAAATAATAATATTTACTACGACTAAGAGATTGGGGCGATTCCTGAGGACAGCGATGGAACATAGAAGTAGATTTTTGGATTAGGGAAATAATAAAGAAATATTAAAATGGTTATTAGTGAAGAGAAATATCAAGGAGGAGATTTTTCTCTATTTTGTGTTGTGATTTCGTTTTGTGCGTTTTCTTCTAGTATGTGATACTTCTTTGTGATTTTTTGTTGCCATGGCCCTCGGGCTGATTAGCAATTAATAAATCTATCTATCTATCTATCTATCTATGCAATCACTTATCCCTGTATCGGGAAGCTGGATCCACGAAGTCCATTCTGCAGATAACCTCTGACTCCAAAACTTCCTTGAATCGCTTAACCATAGAAAGCAAAGCAAACGCCCAACATCTGTTCTTTCGCCTCCCCCCCACCCCCCGGGGGGACCTCCAGTAAATCTGAAAGCCTCTGCGAGGCAAGACCCCGTTCCCATGGTTACCGGGCCATTATGCTACGCCACCGAAAACACAACCAGCAACGTAATATCGTCTTAGAGAAAACTCTCGCTTTCTATTTCTCTCCCCATGGAGTCGGCCTCTCGCGGAAATTCTGCCTCTGACGCGACAAGAGCAAAATCGATCCGACGCCACAAAACGGAGAACAAACTCGCTGCAATTACAGTAGCTACTGAGAAAAATATACACTAAACAGAAGGAGGAAGAAAGATTAATAGAGAGCTCGTCACGGGGATTTGTTGCTAAGACATGGAAATTGATCAAGAGAGCGACGAGTATTAGAAGAGCTGACAGGATGTTAAGTGGAAACACGGGTTCGAAGGGGCGGAAAAGACCAGCCTCTTCTAGATACTCTAAAACCGAAAGTCAAAGAGGTCATCAAGGGCTTGATCAGGGATCTGATAACAGTTTAAACGTTATCGGGCCTATGTATCTTGTCGGCGTCTCAGATATCAGGGCAGGAAATTCGCGGGGAAATGGTTCAAATTCAGAATCCCTATTTTCTACTGCCTCCATTATAGCCCTTAAACTGCCTTCATAGCCCAAACTTACAGCAACTACATCCAGAAAGTCGGCAAGAAATCCTTAAATTATTGCTGGTTCTCTTGTCTTTTAACTAAAGACGACCCAAAGCCAAATAAAATAACATACAGGGGTTTGCTTTAGGAACAAGACCAAACGTTTCGATGGGATCCCAACAATTCAATATGTGATCCAGACAACTGGGTCTTGTCTTAGCCAGATCCAGTCTTCGCCAGACTCCTTGAACATTTTTACTATTAAAATTTAGAAACAGATTAAGGCCAAATAGCTAATCATCTGAGAAAACCAAGTTCAGATATGGATTCAGCAGGTGTGTTTACCCCTATACGTCATATCTGTTTTGACGACAACTTCCTACCACTGCTAACAATTTCCCGGTTTCGGCCGAACTCCGGAACTACTTGTCCGGCGAAAAAAGAAAGCTCAAAAAACGAACTCAATCTTCTTTCCCCAATAATGAACATCTAATCAACTTCAAATAAAAATTTAACTTATAACAAATTTTCCGACTCCACAGGGATTCAGCATCTCTTCTTACCCCTAAATCGGATATCTAATAAACTATAAATAAAACTTTAACTTTTAACAATTTTCCGGTTTTAGCCGGTTTCCGGGCGAACTACATGTCCGGGTAGAAAATTGTTTTCACATAAGTGTTCAGCATGTCTTCTTACCCTAAATCGAATATCTAATCAACCCCAAATAAAACTTTTAATTTTAACAACCTTTCCGGCTTGGGCCGGATTCCAGGCGATCTACTTGTCCGTCGAGAAAATGGTTTTCACCACCGTGGTCGGTATGTCTTCTTAACCAATAATCGACAATCAGATTAGATGTTTCAAAATATTTTGCTTGCCACTTAGTTTGAGCCCCCACCCCTAAATGTAGGGCTACAAAGCCCATCTACGAACTTGACTTGTCCGATGACCCAACGAATCCTCACACCAAGTTTCATCAAAATATCTCATTCCCTTCGAGAGTTATCATGCTTACAGACGGACAGACATGTCATAGGTATCCCTCCACTTACGTTTTGGGATCCAAATAATCTGCCGAGTTCGGCGTTGACACTTAATTCTCTGTCAATTCAAATGTTCAACTATCAGGACCAAAGTCAGGATTCAAAAAAGTGACCCGTTCCACAGTTCTCTGTAGCCCCGTTCAAAAGCATGACGAGCCAAGCATAGATGCCTAGGCTTTGATAGACACTAAGTTCTAGAGCTTGGCGTCTGCGGTTGGCTAGGCAAGCTTGTAGGCATGCCACCGCTCCTAATCCCGACATCATAAGTATGACACGAACCGGAGCTAAGCGTCTTTGGTCACAGATGCCTTGGGACAATTCTTCGTCGACGTCTCTCTGGCCGACTAACCAATGACACGATCAGCAGAAAATCATGTGGAATAAAGGAAGGTCCTCATGCGACAGGCCAGTATAAACTTTGATCACAGTGGCGTTTTTAAACTATGGTTTTTTTTCTGTTGATAAATCAAAATAAATGATGCAAATACCTGGCAATCAATAAATAATTACAAGGTCAAATCAGCACATGTCCGGAGGAGACATCTTAAACGGCAGATGAAGGACTGGGGCCTCGTCAAAAAGGAACTTGACCTCATTTCTGGATTTCATCGCTAAGGTCACCACTGTGACAGGGATTGGTTGAGGATCGGCAAGGACCTGACAAATGAGAGACTGCTGGCTGGGGTCTGCAATGGAGACGTTCCAATCACAAACAGAGTCAAGTTCCAAAACTGAAGTTTTTAAATCATGCAAAACTGCTCGATGGTGAGGGTGGGACGACTGGCTTGAAGGTAGAATACTAAACTACTAGTTAAATCGGAATCTATTTGAGAGGGAAATTTCAACAGGACAAAATTTGCTGACAGTAGTGGTAAAAAAAACAGACGGCTTCGTAGTCAAACCGCTCGTAAAACCAAGGATTTCTTCGCACCAATCAGCAATTAAGCCAAGAATTTCGAAACCGAACAAACTCCATTCTGAAAGTGACGAATTTCAACTGATTTTTATAGAAAAAGAAGATCCTGTGGCGTCAAAATACGCTGAAATGTTTCCAGGAAACTCCGGTTCCGAATTAGTTGCCTGACGAAAATGGTTCATTGGTCCGTACGGGGTGGGGGGGGGGGGGAGGGGAGCATCGCTTCGGCAGAGCATACGAGTTTTTGGCCTGCTGTCAGACCTGCTATAATATTTTTGATGCCAGACGCTTCCTGTCGAAGAAAAGGTCACGCCACTAGGAGTCATCGTGAAGCTGACTGTTCGTATTTCACCAACGATTTCCTCATATCTCAAACTGATCATAAAAGCGAAGACGATACCTTATTAACGCAAAAGGTGCTGACCCGTCGAAAGCCTTATTCTTATCTGAATGATCGCACTCTTCTTAGACGCTACTGCAGTGACGCCAACTACAAACTAATCCTAAACCAAGAGGCGTAATAACGCCTCGAATGACGCACAGATCCAAGAAATATACCCTAGACGGACAGGAAGACCATGGAAAAAATTCCCAATTGCGCAAAAGTATTTTCTGGAAATGGGATGAGCAGAATATTTTTTTGGTTTAAAGCTTCCCATTTTTATTTTTATTTTATGTAAAAAAAAAAAAAAGGCGGAAAGCTGTAAGACGTGTGACGTTTCAAATCTAAATTCCAGCATTTAGATGGGAATCCCGAAAGCTTTTCAGGAACACGCCAAATCGACCATAGGGATTGGTAGGACAACCTGGACGCCCAGGTTCGCGAGTGACTGGTTTATCTGAAGATGTATCGTTTAGTTCTTATGTTTTTTTGTTATAAGTTGTTTAATGTGATTTTGTGTAAAATAAAAAGAATAACCTAACTTAACGCGCGATACCTACAACCGTATGGTCCAATCTGTTAATTAGCTAAGCAATGGATTATCTATGTTGATTTGAACCTTGTGGTTGTCGATCTGCAATGCGTTAGCATTTATGTAAGCAACATAACAACAGGCTAAATAAATTACTGTCTGAACAAATTATCGTGCCTTCCGGCAATGTGTTTGTAACGTCATGAATACGCCTAAAGAATTAGGGTTCGTGTTCAGAGGGGCAATCCTACGAAGACTAGCGGATATATTTACAGCGTATCATTCTAGCTCTATTTCGACTCTGTCGGCGTCTTCAACCAATAATTTAACTTTGCTTTGGTATCTGGATAATGACTTAGCAGGGCGTTCAGCATCGTTTACTTCTGAATACTATGCAATATTTCCACCCCCCCCCCCCCCCCCAAAAAAAAAAACCGGGTGAGGGTGTAGCGAGTGCAAACTAATCGTGTAAGGTGGTGCTTACCTGCCTGTCGCCTAAGGATCCTTAGGGCAGGATTCTAAGCTTTACAGATCACAACACCTCCAATGTCACAGATTATGAGTCACTTCTGGCTCTTGAGACAAACCACCTTCAGTAACGAAAATCTTTGTCAAATTCGTTCCTTTTTCTATCGGTGTTGCATATATTTGCCTCCCCCTCTAGACATTGAACAGCCATCTCATTGAAAAGTTCTGTACAGCTGATCCGTCTCCGATCGCCTGAGATCCACCAATAGAACGAAGCAAAATTGTCATCACCCATGGAGCTCAATGATGTTTCGGTTTAGTGAATTTTAATTATTTTGGTTGTTGTTGTGTTGTTCCATTCTTTTCTCATTTTTTCCATACTCACCTAGACGGGTTACAAACAAAATTTAGTTAAAACCACACGTTTCTCCGACCAATGGCAACACTGCGAACATCTTTTCCCTTCTTCTCGACACGAACAGCAAAGCTTAGAGACCAATGTACCCGGGAAAAACAACAGGTGAACTTTCCCGTTGGCAAAAAGATCTCGACCACGATCAATAAGAGTCAAATTATCGGAGGAGCTAGGGATTAGGTAGCCACCATGAATCACCGTGGCAAAAGACGAGAGCACAAAAGAACGATTGATATGATCACTGTGTCTCAATCTTTACTGTTCTAAAGTTGTTGGTCGATATAGCAAAAGATGGGTGAGAAACCATTAGTGGTCGCACAAATACCCTAACGAGGGGTTGACAACTCTCGATTTTAGTGTGCATCAAGTGCCCGATGCCGCGGTGCCGGGGTGGTGCCGGGACCGGGTGACACCAGTCGGCACGGGGTACCACGTGTTAGAACATTAAAATCAGCATGTTTCGAAGCGTTTGAAAGATGAATCAACTAATTTGTATGCCACATATCGAAAAATGATTGCTTTAACATCAATGCGCAGGCTGGGCTTTTCCACCACCGACCTACGTCATGCATATATAACTTATCTGAGGCCAATCCTCGAGTTCTGTAGTCCAGTGTGTGGCCCTCAAGTCCAGAATACAGTGTACCTATTGGAGGAAATCGAAGCTGTGCTGAAGCTTGCGACTAAAATAATACTTGATCCAAAGTCCGAATCATACGAGCAAACACTACATGACTCGAATTTACCAAGCTTGTTCGATCGCAGAAATGAACTCATTACTGAAATTTGGCGAAGCCTCTTCTTGAGTGAAAAATACAGAACTATAGACTATAGTACAGCCCTTCAAAGCTAGAACGAACAGATTCGCTAACTCATTCGTGGCATTTTTTACCGAACGCATAACAAATAGTTATGTGCATTGCATATTTTTCTAATCTATATTTTGTTGTAAAGAATAGCTTATTTTGGCGTCCTGACCCGTCCCGGAAGGCTATGACAGCTATTTTAACATCACCAATTTCCTTACGTACCCCCTCTCGGCCACTACTTCCCTGGAAGTCGAGGCAGAACTCAATCTAAAGCTTAAAGCCAGTCGAAACAAACACCCTAGCAGGCTGAAGGCAGGCCTATATAAGAAAATTTACCTACGTACTCCCCACCCCAGCAACTACTTATTTGGACGATAAGGCCAGCGAATCCAGCGATCCAGCGAAAACTTATCTAGCCACTTGAAAAGAATACCCTAGCAGGCTGAAGGCCCGGCCTATTTAAGAAACATCTCCAATTTCCCTACGTTCTACCCGCCCCAGCAACTACTTACTTAGACGTCGTGGCAGAACTCAAGCTGAATTTATCGAGCTACGGCCAGAGTCTTCCACAAAAACCGAGAATGTCGCGCAGTGAGACAAGAGGTTCCAGCTTGGGAGGATATCCCAACGATCCATGGAGAGAGTGGACTGCGGAATCCCCTCTGAATACAAATGCTTTGGTTTTCAAACAGTGCAGGGATTTACAACTGCAGACGGAGGAACCTTCCGCATGACAAGTGGGGCTTATTCCTTGTGTCGGCTTTGCTTGGAGTTGCATATGCAGATTAATTCTGCTAACGAATTAATTTTATTGCCCACTTTTACAAAATAGAAACAGAAGACTAGATAAGAAAAGAAAGAAGAACAAAGGTTTCGATGGGATCCCAAATATTTAATATTTGATACAGACAATTGGGTCTTGTCTTCGCCAGATCCAGTCTTCGCCAGACTCCTTGAACATTTGTACTATTAAAATTTAGAAACAGATTAAGGTCACATAGCTAATCATCTCAGAAAACCAAGTTCAGATGTAGATTCACTTAGCATGTGTGTGGGCATCTCCATTTTGACGAAACTGATCGAAACTTCCTACCTTACTTCTTCCAAATTTCTGGTTTCATCCGAATTCCGGGGAAACTGCTTGTCCGGCAAAAAAATAAAGCTCAACAACGAATTCAGCGTATCTCCTTAACCCTAATCAACTTCAAATAAAACTTTAACTTATAAGCAGTCGTCGTCTGACCGCAAACGGTTGCGACCTTGTATCAACTTTTAAGTTTAAATGTAATCCTTAAGGGTTAAAACGACGGTTGACAGGTGACAGTTCGTGCCAAACAAAACGGAATTCAAACCTAGCATCTAGGAATGACAACCCATTGGATTGCTGAGCTCTGGTTCTCTCCTGTGCTTAACTTCTTGCAGCAGAGTTTTAATAGCGGACTGCAAACGGACGATACTGTGAAGTATGTTCCTGAATTCTTCAGCCCTAAAGCGATTGGAGAAGCAAGGAAACTGTTGTGGCAGAAGACTTATCCTGATGTTCTTGCACCTCACTGCACTGGACCCAATGCACCCACAAATAGCTTGATCAATCTGCTGTCTGCCTTTGAGGATTGTGACCAGACAAGTTCGGCTTTCCCACAGTTCATCAAGTCACCAGCTGACGTCCCAAGCGTTGCGGCTAATTCTTTCTCTATCATGAATAGGGAGTTCCTAAGCATACAAGATATACTTTGCCGACAAGTCTCCTCTATACAAAGACATTGCTGCTGATATGGGTATGAAGGGTATGAAGTCGTTAGAAATTCCGAGTTCGTCAGACGGCCAAGGCGATGTAGCAAATGTCAGTCGCCGAAGCATCCCAACTGAGCTGCCCCCTTCCCAACGGAACACAGAGGTGTGCTCGATGTTCAGAAGACCAGGAGCATTTACGAGCTAATTCTTGTTCAAAACCCCACAAATGTGCCAACTGTCGTGCTAGCCATGTCTCTTTTAGCTTGCGTTGTCCCGAGCTCCGAAAAGCCGCTGAGGATGTCAGAAAATGATGGATTCTGAGAAAACACTCAAACTTGGAAGTGTGAATATAAATGGAACGAAGGATAAAGACCTGCTGACTGAACTTCTTACCAGTAACGATGTCGTTTTTTTTACAAAAGCATTTATTGATTCAGGATTCGTCCAGCTCCCTTCGCCGCTCCCAAGATCATTATATCTATCGAGGCAGCAAAGAAGACAAATGGAAGACCCTCAAGTGGTCTTGCTACCTTCGTTCGGACCTGTGTTTTCTCTGTCCCGGTTTGTACTTATTAAGATCAAAATACCCTAGCTACGCAGATCAATGACACTGTTCTGATAAATGTCTACTTCCCCTGCGAAAGAAAAGATAAAAAATCGCTCGACGCATTTTCGAGCGCTTGCAACAAACTGGAAGCTGTCTTTCAAGATTGTACGAAACAGAAGAAACCCTGGATTTTAGCTGGCGATTTAAACTGCAACTTGCTCTTCGATGGTACGCCGAGCAGCCTACTCCTGTCGGCACTCCCGACTGGATATATGGTTGTGATTAAGAACCTTGGGCACACCTACATCCATAATATAGACGGCACCGCGTCCAATCTGGTCGAGGTAACCGACATAGTGCATGTTGATGAAGAACACGACGATCATGCCATCTAGACATGCAACATCAACCTACAAGGGGCTTGGAAGACCACACAATCTAGTCGGACTTCACATTGGTATATACGACGAGACTGGAAGCGTACTAACCACCTACTTTTTTGCCAAACAATTACCTTTCTCCTGGCCTCAATCAAAATACCTTTCCACTTACTTCAAACTTCAGTACCGGTACCTTAGAGAAGAACAGAAACTGATCTGAACTGTTACTATCAACAAGTAGTATGGTGTATGCGACGAGCTTAGGATTTAGCCATCCCGCTTGAGAAAAACCGTCGAGGTCCACGGAAACCATTTTGGAACACCAACCCTGAGATAAACAAAACCAAAGGTTTCGATGGGATCCCAAAAATTTAATACTGGTCCAGGCAAATGGGTCTTTTAGATATCCGGTCTTCGCCAAACTCACATTTTTACTATTCAGATTTAAAGACAGAAGTACGCCAATGGTTAATCATCTGAGAAAACCAAGTTCAGATATGGATTCAGCATGTGTGTATTTACCCCTAAGCTATACGTAATATCTACTTTGACGAGATTGATCGAATCTAATCAACTGAGAAAAGTAAATTCATGTATGGAATCAGAATTTGTGTTTACTCCTGCATGTCATATCTACTTTGACGAAAGTGACCAAAACTTCCCGCCTTACTTCTGTCAAATCTCCGGTTTCGACTGGATTCCGGGCGAAGTACTCGTCTTGCAAAAACTGATAAAGCTCAAAAACGAATTCAGCGTATCTCCTTACCCCTGTATCGAACATCTAATCAACTTCAGATAAAACTTTAAAGGACCTTCTTACATATAATACTAACGCAATGTTCTTCCATAATCACTCCATATATTTCTAAACCCGGAGACCCCAATTTCGTACGGTAAATTCTAGCCCCTCTAGCAAAACCACGCTGATTTTTTCACTTGCCGTATTTTGCTACCTTCGATGTGTATAGGGCTGTCGACGGTTGTCTGCGAGAAGTTTTTCCATCAGAAAACCGGTTATGTAAATTGTTTCCCTGTTTTCGCTACAAGTCAACGGGTCTCGGAAAAGGCTTAAAATAGCCAAAACCGTAGGTTATTTGTCGAAAACATATCCTAGCTTTAAGTATTTAACTATTTTAAAATACTTTAAGCTGAAGAGTAAATAGTGCGAGGGGTCCTTTAACTTTCAACAAATTTTCCGTTTTTAACCGGATTCCGGGCGAACTATATGTCCGGGTAGAAAATGATTGTCAAAAGCGGATTAAGCATTTCTTCGTACCCCTAAATCTGATATCTAATCAACTTCATATGAAACTTCTACTTTAAAAAAATTCCGGTTTCGGCCGGATTTCCCGCGAACTACTTGTTGGACGAGAAATGATCTTCATATAAACGCTCAGCTTGCCTTCTTACCCCTAAATCGAACATCTAATCAACTTTAAATAAAACTTTCCGGTTTTGGGCCGGATTTCGGGCGAACTACTTGTCCGGCGAGAAAATGGTTTTAATATTCGTGTTCAGCATGTCTTCTTACCCCTAAACGAACTATCTCATTATCTGTTACCCCTAAATGTTGAGCTACAGAGCACATTTACGAACTCGACCTCTCCCTTGACCTACAGAGTCCTCACACCAAGTTTCATCAGAATATCTCATTTCCCTTCGTTCGTGCTGACAGACGGACAGAAAAAGATATGCACATAAGTGTTCATCATGTCTTCTTACCCAAATCGAACATCTGATCAACTTCAGATAAAACTTTTACTTTTAACAAACTTTCCGGTTTTGGCCGGATTCCGGGCGAACTACTTGTCCGGCGAGAAAATGGTTTTCATATGACACCCCGGTCTGGAAAATCTACATTTCCATCAATCTAAGACAAAAACAAAAGCTGCAAACCAAAGGTCACCAGGAAATCATAAACAGCAAAGGTCCGACAGAGGAGGTACAAATGAAATAATCAAAAGGAAATGTAGGAAACCACAGGCCACCGACTTTCAAAACTATTTCCCTGAGGGGTCGTTTCTGACAGGAAAACGCCCAAACATTGGAATTAACAACCTAATCAAAATTTATTTTTGGGGATGGAAAGCACGAAACTACCGAACGCTGTGCTCCAGTCACAACAGCAGGGAACCAGACGTATAGTCAAACGATTGCTAAAACCGGATACGTCAGCTACGATCCTTTGGTAGCGATACTGCGGCCCTTCTTGGCAAGGGTCCTCGTCAGGTTGTTGAACTTCTGGGACAACGTTGCGAACTGAAAGAAACCAGACAAAGAGGGCGGACGATGAACACGAACTTGTCTGATCTCGGCAACATTATTGGTCGTGTCGTCTTTTTATTTCATTTTTTGTTGAAGAGATTACTAGCTAGTTGTTCCCGTTTTTGGGACTGGACGGTGGTTGCTTTTATCGTATCGATTTAGGAAAGGCCATCTTTAAGCTGAATTTCTTGTTGTTACCTTCTGGTCATCAAGCCTGCTCACGAAACGATTTATGATTACTTTTTTCCAACGAATGAATGAATGAAATTTGTTTTATCCTTTTTAAGATAAATATGAAAAACGGAGTTCAAGATAAAAAAGAAAACAAAAACAAGCAAGGGTAACACATACATGCCAACACTCCTATATACACTCAAGGCAACACAGCCCAACGTTGTCAGAAGTTACACAGCCGGTAACGCAAGGATGCGAGTTACAGACAACACTTAGGATGTTATCTGTTATAATTTTGCAAATGTTATCAATAACAAGCACTGCCAGGAAGAGTAAAAAAAAACGACGAAAAAGTATTTGCTGACTTTTTGGGATCCTGGCACGTAATTGGAGGGATAGGCTACTTATGACATCGCAAAAGTTGTCCGTCCGTCTGTAAGCACGATAACTCTCGAAGGGAATCAGATATTTTGATGAAACTTGGTGGGAGGATCTTTTGGGTCAAGAGTAAGATCAAATTCGTAGATGGGCTCTGTAGCCCTATATTTAAGGGTGGGCGAGGGGGTTTCAAAGAAAGGGCCACACACAAATATTTTTAAAAGCTATTGAGATAGTTGATTTAGGGGTAAGGAGACATGCTGAATCCGAATATGAAAGTTATTTTCTCGCTGGACAAGTAGTTCACTCGGAATCCGGCGAAAACCGGACACAAAATTTGTCGACCAATTTTCGGCTATAGCAGTCCCTACCCCTTTATTCTCAAACTACTATAGCTGTGCACTGTGGATGACGACATTCATTTGTTTATTCTATGGACGTCGGAGAGGTCTAGTGTAATCGAAGGTCGAAGGGGTTGATATATAATGTTCAAACGAGGGAATATGTTGTTCAAGCGAGGATGTTGTTCCATGAGGATTCACTGGTAAAGTACAGGTCAAGTTCGTAGATGGGTCCTTTAGTCCTATCCTTACAGGCAGAGGAGCGGTTTCGAATTTGCGGTAAAACATGTATGTTTTATAAGCTAATAAGATATTCATTGAGGGGGAAAGGAGGTCCGCTGAATCCATATTTGAACTTAGTTTTCTTGCTGGACAAACGGTTCATCACGAATTGGGCTGAAACTGGAAATTTGGTTGAAGCTCAAAGTTGTTTCTGAAATCGATTAGAGATTCGGTATCGGGCAAGGAGACATGCTGAATCCAACTTTAAACTTTATTTAAACAGTAAAAATCTTCCAAGGAATCTGGCGAAGACTGAATGGCGAAGACATGACCCACTTGGTAGTATCAAATGTTAGATTTTTGGGATCCGATCGAAACCTTTGGTCTTGTCTGATATGATGACACGAAAATTCATCAGATGTTCTGTTGGCGGTGTTTCGCCTCTTCTTGTATTCCTCAAGTTTCAATGTGTAACGTTTTGAAAATCATAGCCTAAGTGTTATCTGTCGAAACTGCGCATCCTTGTGTCGTCTGTTATGAAACTTCTGACAGTGTCGGCTACACAGTGAGTGAGACCGAATACAACGTGTAATCCTCTCGCATACACCAATAATCGGATCAGTGATGTCATATTTTTCTGCTACTGCAGAGTTTATCGAACCAAGTAGGTAGTCCCAGAACGTACTAGTAAATGCCGAACGAATGCATTTCTTATCTCTCGTAGGCAACAGCTACCAAACAACGAAAGCACCAACATTTGAAATAAAGGTATCATGAACATCCCTATCGCGGCTATTACAGTGGTGGCCAGTCCCACACAAAAGAAAGTACGAAAAGAGGCAGACGACAAAGTTGGACCAGTGGCTCTACATTTCTAGATTGGATCATTCATTCATTAGTTAGCTACACAAACTACATACCAGAAACATAAGGCAAGAAACAAAACCCCTGAAGCTCTCTTGTTGGGGATCAGGCGTCCATTCAGTTCGAATGGGAAGACGCCTGGCAGCGGCCTATCTTTGAAACGACTGCAGCGTCAGAAGTAACAGATATTTAATTATTTTATTTTTATTTTACATACTCCGCTTTTGAAATAGCGGGTCAGAAATAAATTAATTACTTATGGCACATGTTTGCGCATCCCTGTGTTAAACGTTTTACGACAACATATCTCTGATGACCCTTTTAAATGTTATCTTTCTGTGAAACTTAAGACTTAAAGATTCACAACAGAGATTTTGTCTCGAAAAATAACATTTAAAAGGGTCATAGCAAACATCTTCTCCTCTAACAGAAGGATGCGCAAACACGTATTACACTATACAAAAAAATCTTGCAGTATTTGCTACTGGGATTAATCTTGTCTCTAATGAGATATAGTTATCTCTAATTTGGACTAATCTTATCCCAGTAGAGATATGATTAATCCCAGTAGCAAATACTGCAGTTAACTTTAATCCTTATTGGAGAAACTTTTTACAGTGTATCTGGTATCAAACTTTTGAGAGTGTGGTGACACTTCTCAGGTACGCTTACCGCTTCTGGATGTACAGGGGGAAGTTAAGTAAATTGCAAACTGGTACTCACGAGTAGAAATAGGAGCACCCTCGTACACTGTTGTGACTGAAGTGTTCGGCGTTTTTCTCGTTGCCAAAGTCTTCCAAGGGATCGGACCACAGAAGGTCACACATGGGCCCGAAAGCAGGTGGTTCTTTGAATCGGTCTAACTGGAAAACAAGTTGGACTATCAAGTTTACTATCTTGTTGTTACGAGATTTAACTGACACCGGTAATTTACAGACAATAGCCGATAAACTCAGAACATTTTCGAATCGTGTAAGAAACCATTCAAGACATCCGTGCTCAACTATGCTCATTTATACTCATCCATCCTTTGCCTGGTTATTTTTTTATTATTTTGAGTCGACATGAAACTCTCGAATTCTGTAGTCTACATACACACAGTCAAGGCCGTATCCAGTGGGGGGGGGGGATACGGGCCGGCACACAGTGTTGTCACGAGTAGCAGAATTCTGAGATTTGTCACAGGTTTTAGACTTCGTCGAAAAAGCGAGATACAATTCTGCGACCGATAAAAGCATATATATGATTATGAAGCTGAAAGAGCGAGATTTCTCGTTAATAACCGGTAAAACATACCATGTTCCGTAGGCACCAGAATGTCACAGGTTCATTCAGAGAAAAGTGGCAATATTGCTCAGAAACCCCATCCCAGAGGTCGTGACAGTCAACAAAATAACAATCGTATTTGAGCAAGGAAGGGGTCTGTGTTTCTTGTAAGTCACACCGGGCATGAAAGAGAGGCCTCCCCTTACCGTGGCCAATGATGACTTGCACTTCAGAGGAGATAATGCTGTCCCTAATACACTAGGTAGTAGGTGGCAAACACAGAAGAAATATAATTTTGTATGCTTTTGTCGAGCGTCGGTCGACTCGTCGGCACATCGAGTTCTTCTATACGCAAGAAATAAAATCCTGCAAACATTTGTCTGGCAAAACTCAAAAGAAATCGAAATCTGCATGCTTTTTGTCGGGCCTCGGTATTCTCTACGGCATATCGGGTTCTTTTTATACATAAAAAAACGTATGGTTAGTTCTGAGCGCAGATAAAATCAACTACGACAATAACTGATATGGTATCGAAAATGTGACATAGGCTAAAATGGTTCTTTCTGGGTCGATTGACGACTTATGGTGTATTTACACAGTGCGTAATCCGAGCGGATCCTTAAAACCGAGCGGATTTTCCGACCGTTTTTTTGCTTGAAAATTTTTCTAGCTCTCCGCTCGGATTTGCTTGATCTGGTCGGTTTTTGAGCATCGTTTTCATGAAAATGAGTGATGATCAGAAAGTTTTAGATCTGTTCATTCTGGTTCAAGGGCATCCCAGTTTATATGACCCTGCTGATCCTGGCTTCGAAAAAACAAAGAAGAAAGACCTAAAGACCCTAGAAAGACCTAACGCAGCCATAAACGCTGCGTTTGATCGATTATAATTTGCAAACCGTTCGAAAAGGACCGAGCGGAATTCCGCTCGGATTTACGCAGTGTGTAATCCACCATTAGTGACTGAATCTCACTGGATTTGCTGATTTTATTCTACCCAGGAAATAAACTAGGGCTAAAAATAACGGTGGACGATGCCAAGTTTCTTATCCACCTTCTAGCTGAGACTTTTGCATGATGTCCACCACGATCGATGGCATGATAGCTGGCCAACGTCTGTCGTCTTTCCTCAGAATCCGAACGATCCGGAGAGGAAGTATTTACGGGACTGAACCTCATTAATCGGAACCAGGCCCGTATCCAGGAATTTATTTCGGGCGGGGGGTGCCTTTTGGGGGGGTGGTTTTGCCTTCTGGTCGGACAAAAAAGTACAAAAAACATATAGATCAGAAGAAAAAGCCTATAAAAATCGTTCTTTCTGTGTGTTTTGGGGGGGGGGGTCAACCCCCTAACCCCCTTCCCCCTGGATACGGCCTTGATCGGAACGAATGGCTTAAAAGCCTAACCACTTCTAGCGTCATAATTAATAAACAAAAGAAGGCAAAGGCTTTTTTTCCACAATTTTTCAGGGTAAAAAGATCGTTGGGATAAGTCTTCTCCCAAGTTAAAGGTAGAACTGGAATTATTTTGATGAGTGTAATTCATTTTTTTTAACAGTCGGTAAATATTATAGTTGGTATACTAGTATACCAAATGATTATTAGCCTACTTACTTCCGCTAACTGCTAAGGAGAAGGCAAAGGCTTTGCTGGGATCCCAAGTCCGGCTATGTTTTGCCTTTCTTAATCCGGGTAAACCGGTAAAAAGAAATCAATCGCATATACGATTGCCTTGCGTTAACTGCTGGCTCCTATCACCTGATATCATAGCGCGCGGTAGATATTTATGTCATGATGAAACTTGTCCAAGGGGCTTTTACCGTGACAAATAAACCACAAAGAAACGGTTTGCATTTACAAGTCTAGGACTCCAATTTGAAGTCAAATTGACCATCCAGGATCAGGGCCCACACGGCGGGCCTTATGGAAACAAGACCGAAGGTGTCGATGGGATCCCAAAAATCTAATATTTGATTCAGACAATCGGGTCTTGTATTCGCCAGATCCAGTCTTGGACAGGCTAATCATCAGAGAAAACCAAGTTCAGATATACCTCTATAAGCCATATCTATTTTGACGATACTGACCGAGACTTCCTGCCGATTTCCGACCGAACTACTAGTCCAGCAAAAAAAAAATTCAGAAACAAAACCAGCGTATCTCCTTATCTCCTTAAGAACATCTAATCAACCTTGAGTAAAAAGTTTGACATAAAAAAAATCCGGTTACAACCGGATTCCGGAATAATTATATGTCCGGGTAAAAAACCATTGTCATATACAGACTCAGCCTCTCTTCTTACCCCTTAATCTGTCATCTAATCGAACTTTTGCTTTTAACAAATTTTCCGGTTTTGGCGGATTCCGGGCGAACTAGTTGTCCCGCGAGAAAATGATTTTTACCATCGTGTTCATATGTCTTTTTACCCATAAATCAAACATTTAATCAACTTCAAATTAAACTTTTACTTTTAACCAACTTTCCGGTTTTCGCCGGATTTTGGACTAACTACATGTTCGGCGAGAAAATTGTTTTCACCATCGTGTTCAGCATGTCTTCTTACCCCTAAATCGACCATTTAATCAACTTCAAATAAAACTTTTACTTTCAACCAATTTTCCGGTCCATGTCTTTTTACCCATAAATCAAACATTTAATCAACTTCAAATTAAACTTTTACTTTTAACCAACTTTCCGGTTTTCGCCGGATTTCGGACGAACTACTTGTCCGGCGTGAAAATGGTTTTCACTATCGTGCTCAGCATGCCTTCTTACCCATAATCGACTATCACATTAGCTGTTTAAAAATATTTTGTTTGTCCCTTAATTTGAACCCCCTCCCCCACCCCTAAATATGGAGCTACATAGCCCATCTACGAACTTGACCTTACCCTTGACGCAATGAATCCTCACACCAAGTTTCATCAAAATATCTCATTGCCTTCGAGAGTTATCGTGCTTACAGACGGACAGACGGACGGACGGACATTTTTGCAATGTCATAGGTATCCCTCCACTTACGTTTTGGGATCCCAAAATAAAAGAAAACCAAAAACTTACTTTACAGGGAAAATGGCCCTTGAGATTGTTTCTATCTAAATAATTTTTATAGCGCGCGGTAGTCCCGCAGAACTATACATCAGAGGAGATACCGATCCCAAAAGAAGTTTTAGCGCGTTATTTCAATACTTTGATGGTTATTGAAATTTCTTGGTTCTAACTCTATTTGTATATAAGATGTGATAAACAGTTTACTTTCACTCTCCACGTTTGAGCGCTTGCGCACTTGTTTCTACGATGCGATTTTCCGATCGTCTTGACCACGGTTCCGAAAGTCTGGATATTTGCCTAGCTGCGCTTCCTAGTCCAGTCCCCAGGAGGAAGAGAAGTCCCGAAAATATCCGATCTCGGCAATTCAAGCGGTGCAGGGATAAAATAGAAAAAAACTTTGGTCTACAAAAACCAGATTTCAGGAATACGAACGAACGAAGTGATTGATGAAGCAGCCTGATCCGCTTCGAAAACAGTCAAACACAGTAAACGAAAAAAATCAGCGTACCGTAGTTTGAAATCATCCCACTTTAGGAGCTTTTAACGTAAACAAACCGCAAGTAGAAATCCAAAGAGATCTTGAAGATCTTGCAAGAACGGTTTCAATTTCAATACTGAATATCTTGCCAGCCAGTCCTACCCTATAAACCTCTTCTCAATTAGCAAGGCTAATTAGCATCCTAATACCCCCTTCGTCACAACTTCATTAAGAATATGGCATATCATCACATATCATCAATCGTATGACAAAACCGTCCGGTTTCCAACTTTTCATTAAGGATTGAAGTACGTCGCGGGGTCTTATGTGTTGCTGTTACAGCAAAATCCACATCTATACATATATATCCACAAGTATACAGGAGTTGAACTTGAGACCTGTCATAGACGAACTTAAGTCATGGGAAGTCTAGGGCCAGCTGCCCATGAAAGGGACGGTGGGGTAGGATGGGGGGGGGGATCTGGACCCACCTATATATCCTAAAGTATACCAACTTAGAATTTGATTCCAGTCTGCGGGTCAAAAACAGGGCAATTTGGACCCACTTGCCCATGAACGTGTAGGGTGGTTCAACTCAACGTATATATATTGCCAGCCTAAGATCTAAAAACATTAGGAATTTCATCGTCGTATCTCGGATTATAGTCACGTTAAAAACGAAAAAAGGGCAATCTGGTCCCAACTGCCCCTGAACCAGTGGGAGTGGGGTTCGGGAGCCCCAAAAAGCAAAAAGAGACCCCAATGCTCACAAGCCTACCAAGTTTCTACTTGACATCTGTAGATTCCTGTTACGGGTCACCAACTTTACTCTTGGACAATCTGGGCCCAGTTGCCCATGAACGGGGTGGGTGGGGGAGGTGCGACTTTAAAAGTAGTTTCCCAGTCCCAGGATCTACAAGTACGAGGAATTTCATCGTGCCACGTCCAGCTCTGGTCAAGTTATGAACATTATTCGGTGGCCAATCTGGGCCCAATTGCACTTGAACCGGATTGGTGTGGGAGGTGGGACCCAAAAATGGACAACTAGACCCCAATACCAGCAAGTGTACCAAGTTTGAACTTGATACATACACTGGTTCACGAGTTATGAGCTCGACAAAAACCGGTGAAAACCGTAAACCGAAAGAGGTTACAGCGCTCGCAAGAGTGGATTGTACACAAATGAACACTCCACTAATAAGCAAGGTCTTGGAAATACCTTAGAATACTGGAACAGAAACATTATTAACCGCAGAATGCCCTCAACTTACCTTTCTGATGTCTTCTAACGTGTGGATCTCTGGGGAGAGACCTCCGTGGACACAAAGGAACTGCTGATTCATGAGTGCCGCCAGAGGAAGGCAGTCGAAAGCTTCCATGCACGCGTCGTAGACCCGTTCAGAATATTTGATCCGACCTGAAAAGAAAATTCATATGATACAGTATGCCGCTATAATCTGACACGTTATCCTTCAATAATTTTCATAATAATGTTCATGTTTCTCCACAAGTTCATTTTCAGCCTGAGCGGATTAAGCCTGAAGAGGGCCTATAGCTCTAATAAAATTCAGCTAACGTATACGTTTGGCACTGTCAAATATACTTCAATCGGGTTTTGGCAAATCGCTAATGGCGAGAAGCATTTCATTAGGGATTTCTGCAATTTCAAAGTTGACAATGGTATTGGAACGTCGAGCGTTACTACTTCACAGGAAGGGCAGAAGGGACGTGAATCCCTGCTGCCATCTTTTGGACATGTTACGGTGCAGAGCATTGGGACACGCGGCCCCAAAATCAATACGATTGGGGCACTGTGTCCCATACCTCCTCAAAGCGACACATTTATGGAGACTCAATATTTATGTCCGTCTCTGCTTTTAGTTGTTTTTATGGCACTTGCCCTTCGGCCAAGTGCCATATAGCGATCGCAATTTCTGTCCGTCCGTCGGTCTGTCGGTCTGTCGGTCTGTCGGTCTGTCGGTCTGTCCAGGTTTTGCTAGTTCGGGCACTTCCACATAAGCTAGGATGATAAAACTTGGCAGGCATATCAGGGACCCCAAATGATTAAGTTGGAAATAGTCACTTCCCCGATCCGAGCACCGTGGGGGGAGTGGAGGGAGGGGGAATCCGGAATCTTGAGGTATTTTTAACTTTTGAACGGGTGATCGGATCTCGATGAAACTTGATATTTGGAACGACCTCATGCCTCAGACGACCCACTTAAAATCCGGACCGGATCCGGTGACTTTTGGGGGGAGCTGGAGGGGGCAACCGGAAATCTTGGGAAACGCTATGAGTGGAGGGATCGAGATGAAACTTGGTGGGAAGACACCTAGCAAACACTAGATACATCGTTGACATAACCGAGCCGATTCGGGCACTGTGGGGGGGAGTGGAGGGAGGGGGAATCCGGAATCTTGAGGTATTTATAACTTTTGAACGGGTGATCGGATCTCGATGGAACTTGATATTTGGAAAGACCTCATGCCTCAGACGACCTACTTAAAATCCGGACCGGATCCGGTGACTTTTGGGGGGAGCTGGAGGGGGCAACCGGAAATCTTGGGAAACGCTATGAGTGGAGGGATCGAGATGAAACTTGGTGGGAAGACACCTAGCAAACACTAGATACATCATTGACATAACCGAGCCGATTCGGGTTCTGTGGGGGGGAGTAGAGGGAGGGGGAATCCGGAATCTTGAGGTATTTATAACTTTTGAACGGGTGATCGGATCTCGATGGAACTTGATATTTGGAAAGACCTCATGCCTCAGACGACCTACTTAAAATCCTTACCGGATCCGGTGACTTTTGGGGGGAGCTGGAGGGGGCAACCGGAAATCTTGGGAAACGCTATGAGTGGAGGGATCGAGATGAAACTTGGTGGGAAGACACCTAGCAAACACTAGATACATCATTGACATAACCGAGCCGATTCGGGTAATGTGGGGGGAGTAGAGGGAGGGGGAATCCGGAATCTTGAGGTATTTATAACTTTTGAACGGGTGATCGGATCTCGATGGAACTTGATATTTGGAAAGACCTCATCCCTCAGACGACCCACTTAAAATCTGGACCGGATCCGGTGATTTTTGGGGGGAGCTGGAGGGGGCAACCGGAAATCTTGGGAAACGCTATGAGTGGAGGGATCGAGATGAAACTTGGTGGGAAGACACCTAGCAAACACTAGATACATCGTTGACATAACCGAGCCGATTCGGGCACTGTGGGGGGAGTAGAGGGAGGGGGAATCCGGAATCTTGAGGTATTTATAACTTTTGAACGGGGGATCGGATCTCGATGGAACTTGATATTTGGAAAGACCTCATCCCTCAGACGACCCACTTAAAATCTGGACCGGATCCGGTGACTTTTGGGGGGAGCTGGAGGGGGCAACCGGAAATCTTGGGAAACGCTATGAGTGGAGGGATCGAGATGAAACTTGGTGGGAAGACACCTAGCAAACACTAGATACATCATTGACATAACCGAGCCGATTCGGGTACTGTGGGGGGAGTAGAGGGAGGGGGAATCCGGAATCTTGAGGTATTTATAACTTTTGAACGGGTGATCGGATCTCGATGGAACTTGATATTTGGAAAGACCTCATCCCTCAGACGACCCACTTAAAATCTGGACCGGATCCGGTGACTTTTGGGGGGAGCTGGAGGGGGCAACCGGAAATCTTTGGAAACGCTATGAGTGGAGGGATCGAGATGAAACTTGGTGGGAAGACACCTAGCAAACACTAGATACATCATTGACATAACCGAGCCGATTCGGGCACTGTCGGGGGAGTGGAGGGAGGGGGAATCCGGAATCTTGAGGTATTTATAACTTTTGAACGGGTGACCGGATCTCGATGAAACTTGATATTTGGAAAGACCTCATGCCTCAGACGACCCACTTAAAATCCGGAACGGATCCGGTGACTTTTGGGGGGAGCTGGAGGGGAGAACCGGTAATATTGGAAAACGCTATGAGTGGAGGGATCGAGATGAAACTTGGTGGGAAGACACCTAGCAAACACTAGATATATCATTGACATAACCGAGCCGTGCCTACTCGTAACAAGTGCCATATGAGCTCGTAGCTCTTGTTTTTCATTGGCCCTAAAATAAGCTATGATTTGCGAAAAATGCTTTGAAGGTGTTACAACTCTTCAGCAGCACTTGCCGCTGTAAATATCCTTAGTATACCCGAAACCATCTTGTAATTTCCTAGATTATACTTCTAGTTCCTCTTAAACTCAAGTTTGTATTACACTGAATAGACTGTACTGAATTGCCACCATCGCTGTGGCATGCTGCTTATTCGTCGCGTCGACTAGGTTGGACTACTGCAGATTGTTTAGTATCCATTATACTTTCGCAGTCGTTCTCTTGTATTCTCTGTTCAACTCAGTTCAGTATATGAATGGATGATGTTTTCGCACTGATATAGCTCTCGTGTGATCCAAAGCTACGGTAGCCTACTGTTGTTTCAGCTGTCCACTCCGATTGCCAGCGGAGGGATTCAGAGTTGTGCAGAACAATATTGTTTCGTAAAAAAATCTCTATATTTATAGCATTTGGTTGTGTTTTTCTATTTACTTCCACCTACGACTTCCACCGGTCCTCAAGCATTGGGACAAAACAGAGGGTATCATTTTTTTTCTAATAAAACAAGAGCTACGAGCTCATATGGCACTTGTTACGAGTAGGCACGGCTCGGTTATGTCAATGATATATCTAGTGTTTGCTAGGTGTCTTCCCACCAAGTTTCATCTCGATCCCTCCACTCATAGTGTTTTCCAATATTTCCGGTTCTCCCCTCCAGCTCCCCCCAAAAGTCACCGGATCCGGTCCGGATTTTAAGCGGGTAGTCTGAGGCATGAGGTCTTTCCAAATATCAAGTTTCATCGAGATACGGTCCCCCGTTCAAAAGTTATAAATACCTCAAGATTCCGGATTCCCCCTCCCTCCACTCCCCCGACAGTGTCCGAATCGGCTCGGTCATGTCAATGATGTATCTAGTGTTTGCTAGGTGTCTTCCCACCAAGTTTCATCTCGATCCCTCCACTCATAGCGTTTCCCAAGATTTCCGGTTGCCCCCTCCAGCTCCCCCCAAAAGTCACCGGATCCGGTCCGGATTTTAAGTAGGTCGTCTGAGGCATGAGGTCTTTCCAATATGAAGTTCCATCGAGATCCGATCACCCGTTCAAAAGTTATAAATACCTCAAGATTCCGGATTCCCCCTCCCTCCACTCCCCCCACAGTGCCCGAATCGGCTCGGTTATGTCAATGATGTATCTTGTGTTTGCTAGGTGTCTTCCCACCAAGTTTCATCTCGATCCCTCCACTCATAGCGTTTCCCAAGATTTCCGGTTGCCCCCTCCAGCTCCCCCCAAGAGTCACCGGATCCGGTCCGGATTTTAAGTGGGTCGTCTGAGGCATGAGGTCGTTCCAAATATCAAGTTTCATCGAGATCCGATCACCCGTTCGAAAGTTAAAAATACCTCAAGATTCCGGATTCCCCCTCCCTCCACTCCCCCCACGGTGCTCGGATCGGGGAAGTGACGATTTCCAACTTAATCATTTGGGGTCCCTGATACGCCTGCCAAGTTTTATCGTCCTAGCTTATGTGGAAGTACCCGAACTAGCAAAACCTGGACAGACGGACAGACCGACGGACGGACAGAAATTGCGATCGCTATATGGCACTTGGCCGAAGGGCAAGTGCCATAAAAAATCCAGACGGAGCAAAATAATAAAAAATTAAGAGTTTTAACCTAATCCCTAAGCTAAAGTTTGGTTTATGGCACAATGTTTTAGGTCACTCAGTTTTGACGCTATGGCCCGGAGACTGACTTTTGTCGAGACCTTCACCCGCTCCCCTACAACCTGGCAACATGACCTCGATGAGTCAACATTCGATATGATGTTTCTGAGAGGTTCTGTGTTGCTAGTAGACAGACTCGTTGGTTTTTGTTGTTGGTTTCATGCGACTGTCGCGAGTCCTTCAAGTCAGAAGCAATGAAACGCATGTATGAGGCAGTTACCTCAGATATCGAGGTTTCTCAAGACCTATACAAAATTCATCACGACAAGTTCAGGAAACACTCGCTATACCAGTCTGGAGATGTGATGCATCTCAAAGTCTCTAGATGACCTCAAGTCAGATGACCTCATGGCGTGACTGAGCAGAAAAATGAGGTCAACTACTTGATTTGAAAGGCAGAAGCAGGATCCAAACCAAAAATAGTCCATTAAAATTGGCTTATGAGATGCTCTGTGAGAGCTCATTGGTACTTCGAGGCGACTCCAGTTGAGTTCACCAAGCATCTCAGGCTGAGGAGGGGGAGACAGAATGTATAAATAGTAATGCGACTGCTGAGAGTAAACGTGAGCGTGATTCCCTGGAAACTAAAGAAAATCAACTTAGGGAAATATCCCACAGACACATGAAAGGACTGCTATTGAGATACAAGAGTTCCACCACTTTTCAGCTCCAATTCCCTGGATCTCGAACCTTGTATCTTCTCGGACCTCACCCGAATCCTATACTGACAACTTGACTTGCCTGGCAATCGCTTGGGAACCATTACTTCACTGCAACAAGTTCGCTATGCTCTACTTTTCAGGGCGTTAGCTACGAAAACATTCGTAGAAACAACCCCATTCCCCAAAGTCAACAAGAAACATGTTAATATGTTCCCAATAGTGCGAGTACAAATGTACATGGTCATGAAGAGCCGCCAAACTTGAGAACACGTCTGTCGACAAAATCAATGGAGAGGCTTCAACACGATACCACGGGCGGAATTAATTCTACTGGAACTGATCGTCTGCCGGCTTTCAATTTGCTTCAGGAGTTCTAGAAATAGTCTTGTCATTTTGGCTGCGACTGCGTATATAAATGGAAGAAAAATGTGATTTAATCTAGAAGAAAATATTCCTAGACTTTATATGATTCGACGTAGGTCTACCTGCTTATCTATCAACCGCCGAAGAAACGAACCACCATACCGTCTACTATACCTCCCCGCAGGAACCAAGTCGCCAATCTGTCTACGAATGTCTAATGCCAAAACAGGACAGCTCAACATACGATACGACGGTCAATATCGACATCTGTCCGATATCGAGACCACTGTGGCAGCTGAATAATACACGCCATCGTCGAGCGTTATCATCATTCAAAGCGGAATGCACAACCAAAGGGTAGCCGAGCTAAAACCAACGTTCGAGGATAGATGGCGTTATCAACACATATCCAGCGTATTGGGAAACCCGGACTGGGGGCGGCCAGGGCTGAAACTGTTCATTTGACGTCCCAGCGGCAACGAAATAGGCTTTTTGATGGTGAGGAAGTCACGCTATTCGCCTGACGTTACAGCAGCAACAAAACCAGACTTTCTGAAGTTGAAGGATACGAAGCGAAGTAGGGAGACCATGAGTTATAGCAGTCGCGACCTCCCGGACAAGTTTTTCCAAGCAAACTTTTTCTTTCCTGCCGAACTTTCCCAGTGAACTTTTGCTACGAAACATTTGTTGAACTTTGACAGAAGTAATCAAATTTATTTATCGTATTTTTCCGGTGAGAGCCACTTGCGTGGCTCGTGCATTTGTGGGCAAGAGTGATGTCAACCACACTTCTTTCGCTGCAGTGATCCAGTTCAGATCAAAAGATAAGTCAATATATTATGTACCAGTGTCTTACCAGTAATTATGTTGTACTAGAACCAATATAGTCAATTGTCAATCAATTGGTATACCACACGTCAGGGAATGTAGTATTGTTCCCCGTCACCGAAGCGACAGGATACTCACTCTCCGGCACCCGTTGTCCACTCATTCCCGGCACCTTTTTTTAATTCATCGTCCCGTGTATATTCATCCCCCTATAGCATTGTCAATCCGCAACCGGGAAAACTTAATTTTACGTTTGGGCCGATCAATCCTTGCCAGTGAAAAACATAGAGATATTCTACCAGATCTAGCACCGGCGACAGAGCGGACGCGTCACCAAAATCTCCTGGTGCCAGTCAGATGTCGCACTAACCGGCATTTGAATTCGTTTGTACCACATTTTACTGAGAAAATTAACAAAAGACGAGTGAATTCCAAGTGATTTATTTTATTTTCTGTAATAATTGTATATATTCGAATATTTTAACAAATTAAATGCAATGCTCGACGTATTGTAGTGCCATTGTCGGCGTTATTAGTAAGATCAATAAAAATATCTATCTATCTATCTTTTACATTTATTATCCGATACAAAGCCAACTAGTTAGAAATTTATTTAATTAGCCACGAAAGAAGATGACCTCTTAGACGCTGAATTTGGCTATTATGTTACAAAACTCTGAGGATAGACCTGCTAAAGTCCTTGAAGGACCCCTCGCACTATTCATAGTTGAATACTTTAAAACATGGCACTTCTCCTAACTACCGACATCTTTGGCTGATTTAAGCCTTTTTCCAGGCCCGTTGCCTTCTAGCAAAAAGAGCGAAACATTTACATAACCGTTTTATATGATAGGTAACTTCTCGCACACAGTCGTGGACAGCACGATATGCATCAAAGTTAGCTAAACAGGGTAAATGGGAAAATCAGTGAGTTGTCGTTAGGGGGGGGGGGGGGGGGAGAATACACCGAAAGTATGTTACATTTGTGTTATAGGTACGACAGGTCCTTTAAAGCACAGCTCTTACTAGAAATGATCTTTTCCCTATGAAATTAATCAGAAAAAAAGTTTTTTTAAATACCATTACTTTCCACCTAAAACTAGCGGCTCTCTCGTTAGCGCTTGTCGACTATGTCTAGCCTTCCTATTCTCCGACGCGGCTGCTGGGCGCAAAACATTTGAAAACTGAACGTGCCTTGGATAGAAAGTGGGAAAACTAAGCAAATAAGAGAAGTAATAACCAGAAGATTATCACATCCTTATGTGTGAAAGAGTTGTCAGCTGACGTTGAAGATTCCGGCAAACTTTTTGTTGGGTGACGGGAAAACTCGGCAAGGCCGGAAAAGCGCCAACATTTCTAGCTACGAAACGAAACAATGGAGACAGGTAGGGATTTTGGAAGCTTATAATTCCATATGGGAGCTAAGTATATTAGAAAAGGCAGAATAAGCAAGAGGCGTCCTTTAAGTTAAACTTTTACAGCCTTATCAGTGATTCCTCCGACCGTCGTGAGACCAGTCCTAAAATTTAACTCAAAGAATTAAACTGAATTTATTCAGTTTCAAATTGTATTCCGCAGGGCCCGGATTCGTGGCACACACCCCGGAAGCGCATATCAAATTACTAAAATTCATCCTGACAAGAGAAACAACGTTTCGTTGGAAGCAGCACCACACGATAATACAATAGGGAAATAATCAATAAGTAGTCGCAGTTCAAACAGGGGAATATTGGCACAAATCCGTTTCATTTTTCTTGAAAGCACTCTCGATCTCCCTACGGAGACCCCCCTCCAAGCTTTCGAGAACTCTTAAGCCAACTCAATAATGGGAATATCGGCGGCTGAAAACTTTCAGTGGTTTCCCTTCAAACGACAGGTTCCGCAACAGCTTGATAGGCTAGAATCGGGGTAGAACAGAGGAAAGAAAAAGGAAGAAAGGCAAAGAAAAACGGACATATTCTTTAAACAAGAAAGATCTTATCCATTGTGTGCCATGAAAGCTGATTGTGGTGTTTATTTTATTTACTTTTTATACTCGTCTAGTGTGTTTCGATGGAAAACAAACAATAATAAGTATAAGAATATGTCCGGTTTCGAGCGTGGCCAGATGCTACAAGACCTGGTGAATGTAGTTCAGCGAATGTTATTGCTCTGTTCTCTCTATTTTACATTAACAAAAAACAAATTTCGTCAAATTTTGCTTAATTTCTAATTTGATAAATATCTCCTGCTTGGTAAAAGCATCTCCCGGACTAGTAACTCTTTCTTGGCCCAAAGATTCAAACTTGTCCAACCTGCTACAATTTTGTTCTCCGAGTGAACTTTATAGAGATTGGTCTTCTCTGTTCCTGTGACTGCGCAGATTGCTTATTTTTGTTCCTTCTTTTTCTTTCTTCTTTTGTGGTGTTTTCTTTCTTCTATTAAACATAAGTAGTGAAAAGAATAAAAGAATTCTTCCGGAAACACAAGTCTTCCCTCGCCTACGGATAGATGCATGTTTTTACTTTTTTTCCTAAATCATCCTTCATACTACTTTCTCGGTTTCATATTTCTTTGTTTATCAACTGAACCACGACTGGATCCGGAAAAACAATCTCCGAAATGAAAAGAAGTAAATTTGATTGCAAAGATTTAGTCGTCAAGAATTAAACTTGACTGAAGGGGTTTAATTTCATTCCCTTTGTGTTATTGACGTTTACTGTATGACCTTTTACGCTAATAAATCTTATTTTAGCATTTTCTATCGATAGCCTATTCAAATCTTTGAACGGATTTACTTTTATCTACCTATGGAGTTATTGAGGTTTGTTTCTTTGGTCTTTTAGGTTAATGAGTCTTATTTTTAGCATACTCAATCCGAACCTTTAAAGTTCAATGGGCACATCAAACTACCCCAATCCCACTCTGTAACAACCTAGGAAAAATGCTTACCCCCTAGATCAGCAGCTTTTTCAACAGTTTCCTCTCTGTGATATTTCAAAGCGTAATTTTTGGGCCAGTACATGCTCAGTTTACTAGCTAGGACAAAGATAAAAGTGATGTTTCTTATAATACTTAGTAGATTTTTATTGTATGCATACATCAGCTTGTATAATTCAGATTTGAATAGGTTATTTGTTTTTTAATGATTTTTGTAGCTATGTTATTTTGTATAAGCTTATTGCATATTCTGGTACATTTTATAAAGCAAGCTAATCAAGGTTCACAACACTATTCCACAAAAAAAAAACTTTTAATAGGCACTTTAAGCCATGGGCATCTGCGGCTTGACTTTGGTGACATCTCAAATATATCCTTTTATATCAAGCATTGCTGGGAGTTTTTGAATTTCCTGCCACGACATCCCAGCTCCTAAGATTTGGATCGCTGAAATGCCAGAGAGGTAAAGACAAGGGATAACAAGAAAACGGCCGATTTTCGTAGCGCCTTCTAAAGGAAGTCGGAAATGTTTATTGGTGAAGCATTTAATACAAAGTAAAGCATTAGAAGTTTCCATTGTGCTTTAAGATCCTTTTGATAAACAGCCTGCTGAGTGCTACTATATTTCAGGGCTTGGGCCGTGGATGCGTTTGAGAAGTCCAGCCCCGGGGATGAGGTCAGAACAGATCTCACGGCCCACCAGAGCTTGAGAAACCAGTTTGTAAACCAGGTCAGCAGTGACGAAGAGATAAGCCAGCTCTGCTTCGAGTTCATGTTGACCGAACGACTGTACCAGTTATAAGACGATTTCATTCGCAACCATACTGCCAGGTCACAAGTATGTAAAGGACTGAGACTAGGCTAAAAATAGCACTATGTTCCAGGCGACTTCCTACTTTAGCCTCTTCTCTTGCTTCCTGAATCCCAAACGGGATAGTTCACTTATGAAATAGTAGTTTCACCTGTCGATCTGTCCGTCGTCCATTAAGCATTGTCCTAATAGGTGTAATAAGGTGTATTACCGCGTATAAGACTTATTACAGATTTCTCTTTTCCTCGGAGCGCGATGTAATAAGGTGAATAAGGAGAATAGACTAGCGTTCTATTCTGGCTTATGCAGGGCCAATCAGATCGCTTGGTTGGTTCCGCCAGCGGGCCGAGGAGAGGCGCAGCGTCGTCAGGGTTGCCAAAGAAAGCACAACAGTTCTACTTTGTTGGAAGCTAAAGAAACAACATTTCTTAACAAAAACACGTTTTTGTTCTATTACGACGGCTTTTCGTCAGTTCGAGGATCAATACTGTCCATCCGTTATTTTAATAGCTTTTTTACAGTATAGTTTGCGTTATATTGTACTCGTGCACTTCAAGTAGTACCAAGAACCTTTTTGGATATTTTTAGAGCTCGAAAAGTTGTATTACATTGGCAACACCGGAAGCCGCATTGATAAGAACCTCTTGGGTTGTATTTGAACAGGCGTGTGTATTAAGACGTAAACATCGCGTATAGCGCTATTCACCTTATTACACCTATTAGGACAATGCTTTAGAGCCAGAGCTGTCAAACGAGAGCTCGCCGCTGGGTACAATTGTTTCTCAATCCGGCTCTTTCCTCGCTATACTGTTCGGTCGAGTTGCGCTTGCAGCTCCTTGCTGCATCCCCAGACGTCCTGAATTATAATACGGTACTTCTGTTCTTGCTTTAGGAGGGGACTGTCAGCTTAGAGATGTTATCTGATGATATTTCAGCCTTCTTACTGGAGCCCTCTTCTTTTACTGGTCGAAGAAAGGTTGCCAAGAAACATAACGAACAGACATCTTGGCCTCTAACAACATTTATTTCCTGCATTTTTTTTTTTTTCTGCACAATACTTGCAAATTAAGCGAAAGAGACTGCCCTCTTCCAGAGATTTCCTTTCTTGGACGATTAAGCCGTGGCCACTGGGGTGTATGTTCCAGGGCCTGGATCCAGTTAAGCGCTAAGGCAAGAAACACCAAGAAATTGCTGACGAATAGCCTGACTATGCATTCTCCGATTCCAGAGCCGAGATGTAGTGGAAAGTCGGAGGGGAATGGAGGAAGGGACTCGCTAATGGCCTACTATTAGACACCAATAGGTCAAACCACCAATAAAACTTACTTGCCTTTTTGACGCCTGATCAACCTGCCATTGAATCTTTCTCTGCGAAAGCTCGGACACAGCCGCTTAACAACACTTGGAATCCTTTTCTAAAACACTAATTCCGATGCCCTAATATCCAAGCCTGTTGATACAAAGTTCCATTAATTGATACCCTTCTGCCGGCCTATCAAATATCTGTCGGAGTGTCGGTCAAGCGACCATGACTTAAGGTACTTGCAAACTTGGCAGGTGTTTAATTTTCTTTACGCCCACCAAGTTTTGCTTCAATCGAAACATTCGTTCGACCCCTATGCGTCACAGACGACTTCTGGGACCTTCTCCCCCGCCCGCACATACTATATTTACTAATTTTCCAAAGTCTGACAATTCATGGAGACCGAGGTATAAGGAAGGGAATCTGGAATCTCGAGGCCTGCTTGTCTTCGAACGGATGGTCCGACTGTGATAAAATTTGATAGTTGGTAAAGATATATCCCAGATATAAGCCACGTACAGATCTTAACCAAATAGGACCATTGTGGGGGAAGCCAGCAAATTCTGTAAGAAGAACGTCATAGTCCTAGATATAGTATGTCATTTCGGAATTCCAACACGATCACGCGGCTTTGCTGAAATGTGCTAGAATATCGGTATTAAAAGGGATCGAACTAAACTGTTTGTGCGATATAGTTAGTCAACTAAAGTAACCTTGAAAAGCCGTCGTCAAATAAATTCCAGCTGGTTTGCTGGCCTCTGGCGTCTAGCGGAATTTTAGCTTTGGAACTTCTTTTTTCTTTTCTTTTTTTTAAGGCTCGTAGTAGCTTTTCTGTCCTTCCAGTCAAATATGAATTGGCCAGGTGACTACGCTTCCACTTACCCTCGGTGACGCCAACGGTCTCATCAATCATACATTTTTAAACGTGATCACGCGTGACCGGCCTATCTATTTAGCGTCACCTACACTTTCCTCTATCTCTGCTTTTATTTTCTTAATCTTATTTTTATTTTTTTCCTTCCATTCTTCCTAATCTTTACACTTCCATCCTACCTTAATAAATCCCTTTCTTTAAATTGTTTCTCTTAAAACTAAAACTTAATTTTCAAATGTAAAAAATACTTATAATTCAAATCTACTAGTATTAGACCCACCTCCACTCATCTCAATGACATTCTTTACTTTCTTTTTCCTTTACTCAAATTTAACTTTAATTCAATTTCCCTTTTGAGCAGTCAAACTATAGTCTAATAACGAAAAATAGGGCAAACCACAAAAACTTCTTTCTATCAACTTTATTCTCCACAAGTTTAGGATCCCCTAAAATCTCCATCCCAAGAATTCCGAAAACCAGAAGACTTTCTTCCACCAAAAAACATTCAGCTTTGGTTTTCTAATTACCTACTCAGCCTCCCTCCTGGACCCATAACAGAAATCTCCACGGATGATAAAAGGACCAATCAGTTACCAGCAACTGAACAGATTAAATAATGTTTTCATAATGACGTAAATCCCTAATGGGAACAAATTACTTTGCAACAGTTAGTAGATGTAAAAAGATAATGATCTCGTAGCGTCTTTGGTTACTTCTTTCTCTTCTTATAGCAGTTTTCTTCTTACTTTCTTCTTTTTCATTTACTCCGTCTACGCTCATGATTTCTGATGGGTCAGAACTAAAATTGTTATTTTCTGCCACCTTGTTGATTATACCGCTGGTCGGATTACCGAACTTTCGAAAGGCAAAAGACTGAGCGATTATTTGGAAACTGCCATAGCAACAAAGGCACACAGTCGACGAAACAAAGATCGGCAAACAAAGGGATCGGCAAAATAAATAAGCGAGTAAGTATTTGATGGCCGTAAACGGATAAGTCAGCTAAGATTTTCTCAAGCGATATTTCGGCTTTTGTTGGCAAGGGTCCTCTTCAGGCTGTGGCAAGACGGAACGAAATATGATTCGCTGTCAGTCTGGGCTGAATAATTACTTAGACCAAGAAGTAGCCTACTTTTGCACACCTGAAACAGCTAAGAGCAACTAGAAGAAAATTGGCCAACAAAGTAGTTCATTTCCGCTGACAGTCTGCAGGCCGTCTACAGATACTACAAGTCTTGTTTTGACCAGTCAAAAAAGAAGAAGAAAAATTGCACCAGCTCTTGAAGGAGGAACTTCGCTTAGTGGCGCTAAGGCGCTGAAGCCATCAGAATATTCATATCCGGCCTCTACGGTAGTCCAACTCCATCCTGTATTCCCATCCCATATTTGGCAACTGGCAACAGGACCCAGAATTCGCAGCCGTATCCGGAAAACTAGGATATAAATTTTCCTTCGATCAGTTAGAAACATTTTCCTTAAAAGCAAAGCGAAATTCGCAGAGCTAAGCCAAAATCCCCATTAGTGAAAACTTGTGGAAGCACTGAGCTCAAAAGATTCGCATCCGAGAACCGGCCTCTATGGGACCTGAGCTCAATCCTTGGTTCCCATCTAGTCCAGACTTCGCCGGACCAGAAATTCTCAATCGCACGACAAACTCGTAAAGCCGATAGCCTGGTCTTGACATTGTCGAAATTTGCAACTGAATATTTGTATTCGAATTTCACAGCTGACTCCGTGGGAACCCACCTAAAGTCTAAAGACACTAATTGCCCCGCAGGCGAGTAGATGTATTTTGCCAAACGAGCCATGAGTATGGTTAAGAGCAGCCTTAACTCAGCTTAATCTTTTATTCCCAATCTAGTCCGGGCTTGGCAACCGAACCGGAAATTCACAACACTACCAAACGAACCATGAGCGTTGCCAAACAAGCCAGGAGTGTTGGTAAACGCAAGCTTAATCCTTTTACCTTTATTCCCAATTTAGTCCGGACTTGGCAACGGGACCGGAAACTCGCAATCGGACCACAAAACTCGCAAAGCCGACTGGTCTTGATAGTGTTGAGATTTGCAAGCGAATTCGTTCGAATTTCGCTCCGGAACCCACCTAAAGACACTAACTGCTTCGCAGGCGAGTAGAAGTAAAAACTCGCAAAGCCGAGCGGTCTTGATAGTGTTGAGATTTCCAAACGAATTTCCAAGCTTAATCCAGCTTAATCCTTTATTCCCATGTAGCCCACACTTGGTAACCGGGCCAGAAATTCGCAAGAGCACCACAAAACTCGGAAAGCCTGGTCTTGACTTGGTCTTGACTTTCGCTGCGGACTGGACGTTCGCAATCGCACCAAAAACTCGGAAAGCCGACCTGTTTTGACAGTGTTGACATTTCCAACCAAATACTGGTTACTGGTATCCAAATTTTGCAGCGGAGTCCGTGGGAACCCACCTAAAGACACTCATTGCTCCGCAGGAAAGTAGGAGGAACCATGAGTATTGTTAAGAGCAAGGAATCGTCAGTGCATTCTTCCTGTGACATCGGGCCAGCTGGCAGCAACCACATAACAAGAGGGCCGCGGAGTCATGGGACAACTTCGAAACAGTGTTGGCCAGAACATTTCTCATTCCGTTTGGAACTAGGAAATGCAAAATGATGGCCACTATTCTAAACGGCGCGAAAAAGAATTTATAGCTCAAGTACTGCGTAGATTAGGGTCAACAAAAGTTGGTTGGCCCACGGAGATGCTTCACATTCATTGTCGAGAAAACTTCAATTCGGCCGTATTTTTTTCCTGTTGATGAGCTATTGGCAGCATACTAGAATATTCAACGGCTGAATCATCTGTGAAATCTAACATCTTTAACACTATCTAGTATCATAAAACACAGGTAGCAACATTTATGTACAAATACCTCTCAATGCAATACAAACATGTCGGCAACAGATCTGGTTAATAGTACCAACCCCAAAACTATACAGTACAAAGCCCCAAACCCAAAACTATATGCAGAATTTGTGCATTTCTGGACCAATTAAGATAGTTAAAAGTATTTAGTGTAGTTATCACTATAAGAAGATGGCATACTTACGGCGTATTCTCGCCGCTCTCCGGCGACTCCTTGGGAATCCGGGGGAACGGCAAGAATAGAGGAAGGTAAATCCACGCGGACTCCGCAGACGGAAAACAACGAGAACACGCGGAACGCTTCCAAAATGGATTTTGTTCAAAATAAAATATTTTCAGGTGACGGAATTAGTTTGCATTCGCTTTGTTCTAATTGTTTTTACTTAATTTTACAACTGTTATTACTTACAAACAAAAAATCTGCCTTTTTCTCAAAATCAGTTTTAAACCATAACCAAACTCAATATGGATCTCAGAATTTTTTGTTAACAATCTCTAAAATCTGTTTACAATAAGACCAAAGGTTTCGATGGGATCCCTAAGATCTAACATTTGATTCAAACGACTGGGTCATGTCTTCGCCATTCAGTCTTCGTCGGATTCCTTGAATATTTTTACTGTTAAAATAAAGTTCAAAAATGGATCGGCATTTCTCCTTACCCTGATACCGAATCTGTAATCGAAGTGCAACCGAAATATCCGAATTTATATTTATCCCTCGCGCATCATCTTAGAGGGATAACTAGCTGATCAATAAAAAAAACCGAAAATCACGGTTTTCTATTTCTTTCGTAATGAATGGTCAGCTTGGCTTCAAACCTTACATACTGCCCATATGGTTTCACAGTTGTTCGCCCATATAGTTTGTGTGCATTACCCAAGGACAATGGAGGGCAGGATAAACATGTATCTATCTATACTCTCAATTCACTTGCACCTTCTGGAATTCTATTGGAATCTCAGCTTCCTTATTCGAGTCCGAAGGAAAAGCTGCGCTTCTATTTAGGTCTGTCGGAATATACTACCGGAGAGAGAACATTGCCGATTTATGAAAGAAGAGCACACGATTAATGCGGACAAAAATTACCTCTGATAACATAAAAAATAGTGGTTAGAGCGCCGTTATGTGATGTCGAAGGTTGCGGGTTGAAATTCCGCTTGCGGAGAATTTTTCTTTTTCCATCCGCTGCTATTAATAACATAAAATAACAGACGTGTTCATTCTTTCAAATGCAGTCTAATAGCAGGGTCATTTCAAAACATCATTATAATATTTTTCTATCAAACGTCAGGTACCTAAATACTTTCAACCAAATAGTCTAGACGCGTTATGATTAAGCTGTGTCACATAGCATGACCGTGCTCTTTGGAGCGGTCAGACATATTCACGACAGACCACAGTCTTGCGGTTTAGCAACAGATACATTATAACCGGCCGTTTAGCAGTATGAAAGATAAGAAATAACTGGCAACATTATTGTGAAAATAGAAGATGTATTCGACTGCTAACTATGTATACCTTACTGAGCTACTAATGGCGCATGAGTCGATGAAGCCTCTCCAAACATCGCGAGGCTGTGCGACCGTATTTTCCAAACAATCAAACAATCTATTCTGTTTAAGCCTTAATAGCACTAGGCTAACAGGCGGCTAAAGAATAAAATACAAACTAAAATCAAAAAAATAAAAATAACATAAAACCAAGTAGGCTGTAGTTAAAATGTATTGAAATACGGAACGAATGACTTTAGGCATCTTTCTGAAGATTTCGTGGGGGGGGGGGGGAGCTTGGGTCTCGAGTCATTCTTGCTTCGCATGTTAGGGCCCAAAGAGGTTGTAACTAAGTCCGGAAGGATAGTCCTGTGGTGTCCAGAATTTCCATTGTAGTGTGGGAAATTTAACCCCAGTTAATGTCGATGATCCAATTGCTGGAATTTTTTAATGGGAGTAGGTAGCAAGCCTATCGCCCAGCCATCTACTTTCACACGGGAAGTTGAACGGCTATACCTGTCAAAGGCAGAAAACTTTCCGAAAATAAAACGTTCAGTTTAACATTAGTCGATTTCGGCAATTGTTTGTTTCCCCCAAACGAAAACGGGAAGGGAAGGTAAAACTTTTTCCCGATAAAGTTTTCCGTTTACTCTACAGCGTGGGAAGCGGTTGCCAGAGAGGGTGTACCCTTCTAACAATAGTAACTATTAGTTACTATTTTCGTTCGAATCTTGTCGAAACAGTAACTAATAGTAACTATTTGCTTGCCACGCTCGGGAGCGTAGTAAGCATGGTAACTACGAATCTCTATGATTTGACTGGCCCGAACTGGCCCGTGGCACGATATTTTGCTGAAAATAGAAAATACGTTCCAGCCTTGACGCCAAAAGGTCAGGATTCGTGACGTAATGCGTATTAACTACGGTAAGTAGCGTGGAACACGCTCAGAGAGTTGAGAAAGTTGGTCAAGCCATGCATAGCCAAAGCAAGTAATTTCCCTGAAGTCCACGCACCGTTCTTTTATTTACTTATTGTTTGAGGTTTAGCTATTCCTTCAGCCCAAGCTGACTGCGGATTATGTTTGACAGTGCAAAACCGATACGACAGCTGATTATTATTATAACTACATTTCGGCCCTTCTTGGCCATTGTCTTCTCCCGGCTCAAACAAATCGAGCTAAAAAAGGAAAAAGATCTGAAGATTCTATCTTAAAATCTAATTTTGTGAATTTCTTCGTGATAACTGCTTGGAGCTAAAGCTGGTGCTGCAATTTCATTTTGGACAGGGCGTCCACAAGCCACTCAAGCTGGAAAAGCTTGAACGGCTCGAGCTTAGAGAGGACCCTTGCCAAGAATGGCCGAAATATAGTTTTAATGAAATTCAGCTGACGTATCCGTTTTGCACTGTCAAAGTTTGGGCTTTTTCTGTTTGTTTTTTTCGGATGGAGACAGGATTTTTGAGTGTTGGGTTTATTTTAGCTGGCTCGATGCGACCAGGAACTGAGTAAGAGCAGGATTTTTCAATTCTTTTCTTCTTTTTCTCCCCTTTTCTTTATTATTAATTTTTTCAAGGGGGTGTGTTGTACTTCCGGAACAAGTGTCAGCTTCTGGAGAGTAATGTAGTTATTTTTGTGTTTTTTCGAATAAACCCCATGAAAGACCTAATATAATAGTCTGCTTCGAAAACAAAAATACTTTCCTGGAAGTTGTCACTTGACGGATAAGCTAGAAAATATTTATTCCAGCGACCTTTTGTCCCTCTCTGGCAAGGGTCTTCGTCAGGCTGTATCCAGAAGAACAGAATCTAACTGTATCGCAGGTTCACTATTCTCGCTACAGCCTAACAGGGACCCTTGTCAAGAAGGGCCGACAAAAAAGAAAGAAAAAGAGGTAGGTAAAGGTATCAGCATCAGCCTACACTGTAAAAAGTTTTTCCGTATAAAAATTAATGTCAACTGCAGTATTTGCTACTCGGATTTTCTTATCTCTACGCAGATAAGATTAATACCAAACAGAGATAAGATGAATCTGAGTAGCAAATACTGCAGTTAACTTTAATTTACGGAGAAACTTTTTACAGTGTATACAGGCTTAACTGGCGGTGCTGATCCCCGATTCTCAGCCTCCAGCCTGAAAATTCAATGGGCGGTTGGGGGCCAGCCATCCGGGTGCTTTCGCACACGCACACTGCTAATATGGTTGTAAATACTGATAGCCCTGAATTTTTGTCCCTGTCCCTGAAAATGGTTTAACTGCTGAACAAATCACTCTTCTTGGAGTTACAAAGGTTTAACTTGGAAGAAGAATACAAAAAACCTAATAAAAAAAGCAAATTCGTCAATAGTTAAAAGCCTGACAAAATTCGGGGTTCCAGAAAAGGTATTGATCCAATTATTTTGTATGTTTGTCTGAAGTCCCCTAGAATATGCGTGTGCGGTTTGGCATTATGCTCTGACAAAAGATGATGCAGATTCAATTGGAAGTGTTTAGAAAGGTGCTCTCAGAGTCATATATAGATGACCTAAAATGCCTTACTGCTTTCTTCTACAGCTTTTTGAACTTAAGACCCTCCATCATCGACGGGAGAGGCCATGCAGAGAGTTTGGTATGAAGTCCCTAAAGAACCACTCCTTCCGCTCCCTCCTGCCACCTCTCTTGCAAACTCAACCTTTGCGTCCACAAAGAGAGTGTGCGGAGCGAGTACCCAAGCTGGAAACCCGTTCCTACCGTACGGAGCGGTACCGTAATAGTTCTATCCCAAATTCTATGCACGTTTCCAAACAACGAGCTTTAGTCTGTCTTGTGTGCGTTTTACTTTTACAGACCACTTTAAGTCTGAATTATTTATTTTGTTGTTGTCACTGACATTATTCTTTTAATATCGTGTATCTTGACTTCCAAGCCACGACATGTGTTGATGCTTTGAAATAAACTGAAACTGAAACTGAAACCCTCCATGTCACCTTCACAGATTTCTCCGGGTAGCCCACCCATTTGAAGCTAGGTGGACTTTGGCTTGTCTTACCGGGTTACGCCACAAACTCCCGCCCCAAACCAAAGTGTTGCACAACCGAGACTCCAACCATCGAGCCTTTGTTTGGAAGTTCGGCGTGCTAACCATTCCGCCAGGACGGACAGGGCCGACATATGCTGGAACAAAATCTCTCAACGCTTCAGCGCCATCGACGATGATTCGCAGTCAGCTAGGCTGAAGCAATACTAGATTGTTTCCTCCTCGCTTTTTCCTTACAAGGCTTTCTCCTGATTTGTCCCTTTGGTCCCTATTTTACGTCCATTCTACCTACTATGGAGACCGATTCGAAAAGGCTTCATGACTCCAATCCCTGTTGGTAATGTCACAGGTCCAGTGGAATATATGTAAAGGGACAAACTATGAGTAGATTTAGACAGAACCATGAAATTTAAGTTTCAGTCCTAAACTTAACTGAATTGTCCGTTGTCCCGTGCCTAGGCCCAACTAAGTGTGGATTAGCAGAATATTTGACACTGCAAAACGGATCCGTCAGCTACATTTTATCAGAGCTATATTTGGCCATTCGTGGCAAGGATCCTCTTCAGCTCAAACCGCTCAAGCTAGAAAATTACCTTAAGCGGTTTCAGCCCGAAGAGGACCCTAGCCAAGAATGGCCGAAATATAGCTCTAATAAAATGTAGCTGACGTATCCGTTTTGCAGTGTCAAATTTGTTTTGCAGTCAGCTTGGGCTGAAGGAATAATTAGCATAAATTGCATATGACGATTCTTTACTGTACCGCAATTCCCTACGCGTGTCATCACCGAGTCCCAGGTAATTAATGCGCCTAATCGCCTTATGCAGCAAAAAAAAAAAGTAACAACTAAGAAGCCTGGTATAAAGCAGAAAATTCATGGTAAATAGAGAAAGTGGTACTTACATTCTTGTTTAAATGTGAAGTATTCGGTGAGATGCCTACATTCGTGATTGCCACGTAACAGAAACAAGGTCGTCGGATAACAAATTTTCAGTGCCCACAGGTATAACACGCACTAGAAAAAAAAATATGAGAATTAGGTCCATGTAGGATTAGTTGTTTGCAGCACTATGTACTTTGATACTAGTATGTCCTTGTTCCGCTTCAGTCGAGTGTGCTACTTGTTCAAATGATTTTGCTTCTTCTTAGATAAAGGCGTTTGGTCGAAGATAGGGGTCCCAAAAAATTGTCTAGCCCAAGTTAAAGTTATTTTTTAAATTCAAAACGACCCAATCTCAGACCTCAGTGGCCAGACCAGATTAAAAGGATGGATATATGGCAAATTATGCCATTAGATAGAAGAGCTAGACAGAGAGAGCTTATTTTATCCATCCGTCTGTCCGTCTGGTAGCACGATAACTCGCGAAGGAGTTGAATTATTTCGTTCAAACTTCGTGTGAGGATCTTTGGGTCAAAGTATAGATCATTTTTTTTCTATGTTTCAGTAAAACTTTAAAAGAACACAGTCCTCCGATAAAACCCGGTACTATAGCCCTATATTTACGGATGGATGGTTAAAGGTCGAACAATTTTTTTGAAAGATAATGAGATAGTCGAGTTAGAGGTAAGGAGACACGCTGAGTTCATACCTGAAACTTATTTTCTTCTTCTTACCGGCGGAATTCGGTGAAAACCGGAAATTCGACAGGCATCGTATTATGTTTTTTATCGAGTGTTCGGAGTTGCAATCGAGTGACAAGAATACATAGAAAATCAATATTCCTGCTTCGTGTTTCTGCGAAGTCGCCAGGTCGGCTGAAATCCGGCGAAAACAAAGTGTCTTTGTACAGCTGTCGTATTGTGTCGGTATAGGGATGAGAAGACTGTCATCTGTCTGCTTTGTAATTTTAGCGGCGGTACAAAGTGCGATCCAGGGTTGCCAAGTGTGACACTTTTGGTGCTTTGTGACACTTTTTTCCTCTGGGTGACACCGTGACACTTTTTCTCTGAAAGTGACACCTTTTCTGACAAGTGGCACTTTTTAGGTAAAAAAAACACCTTTTCTATTTACTGTTCCGGACTACCGGCCCAAACACGTTTAAGTTGATTTACAGATAGTGTCGTCATCTCTGTAACTCGTAAAAAGTAGCCGTATTAACTCTACGCTATACTAGTACCATACCAAACTTACAACTATACCTTGCAATGTGTTTAAGGCACTTTCTTTTTCTTTCTATTTTTATCATGTACAAGCTGAAATATTTATGTACCGCACACAGGTTTTTTTTTTTTTTTTTTTTTTTTTTTTTTGATAAAAAGCACATGGTGTCAAAAGCACCTTTTTGCCAGGGATTGTGATACTTTCATGACTCGAGCTCTTGGCAACACTGGTGCGATCGCTTTCTGACGTAAGCCGGAAAACTTGGAAAGAACCAAGTCCTCCGATAAAAACTTGTAAGGTACTATATAACATATACATGATATATATGTACTGGGTCAGAATATTCCATAAGTTTTCAACCCGGCCTTCCCGCCGTAATCTGAGTTAGACCGGAATTTAAAGACAGAAAAGAGTTACCTAATGGATGTGTTGATTTAGGGGTAGATAACATACTCACAGTAAGTTATCTAGTGAAGACTGGAAATTTATAAGACTCGATAGTTTGGATGAGGAAGTCACCAAATATCATCCTTTCGGATCCCATCGAAACCTTTGATCTTGTTTTTCAGGAAAACTTTAAAAGAACAAAATCCTCCGATAAAACTTACAAAACATAAAGAACATGCTGGAATTGAATGTTCTATGAGTTTTCGATTCCCGCCGTAATCTGGGTTAGACTTGAAATTAAAGACCGAAAGGGGTTACCTAAGGAATGTGGTTAAGTGGTTGATTTGGGATAGATAACATGCTCACAGTATCTAGTCCACTGAATAGTGTCCTTCTCCCGTCGACATCACTGGTCTTGTTTTTCAGGAAACTGCAGAAAATGTTTCACACCACCCGAGTGACCCAGGCTTACTACCCAGTATCATTTCCAATCAATTCTCTTCTGAGAAGTTATAGAAAAGTTAGAAGTTGGGTTTTGGCTAAGAATAAGCAAAAATTAAAGGGGCATAAAAGGAAATACTTAGGGAAAAACAGGGTACGTGATGGCCCATACTTTTGCCCTATGTGTGGTGAAATTGATGAGAATCTGTTACATTTTATGTGCGAATGTGGTGAGTTAGGGGGATTAAGGGAGGAAATGTTTAGGAGGAGTGCTTTAGGGGAGGAAGGGTTAGTAGATCTGATTGGAGATAAGTGTTTCGCAGTAATGAGAAACTTGGCGGTCTTCCTCCGGTTGGCAGCGAAGCATCAGGAGGATCTAATGTAAGTGTTATTAAGCTATATCTAGGATTTTCACTTTTTTGTTCTTGTTGTTTTGTTTTTCCTGTACGCGATTTTTTGTGGTAGTTGCTATGGCTAGTTGGCTTTTTGCAAGAAATATCATATCATATCATATAGCTAAGGGTTTTGTCTTTGATTGCCTAGAGATAGAGCCAAATCGTCTTTCTTCGAATCAAAATAAACTTCAATGTTTGAAAGTATGCTTGTTCAACTAATCTTATTCAGAAATAAATCAACCGAAAACATAAAAATACCGTAGGGCTGACACCAGTCCGGCAGCCAGAAAAATATAACCTTTCAGATAGATAGCCTCAAAAGAGAGGGGGGGGGGTAGAGAGTCGCTGGATGTCATGCCATCTTAAACTGACATAAACATTAGTTGCGTTGCAGATACCATGGTATACGTTACCGCGGTAAGTGAATCTGCAATTAGTCGTTTTTGCAGTTATCGTGGTATCTGATACACGTATTCAGATACCAAAATGTCTGGCCAGATACCACGACAACTTCAAACATGCGTTTTGACCATGGTATTAGATACCACGGTAACTACGAAAACGACTTTACACCGTGGTATCAGATACCATGGTATCTGCAAAAACACAACTATTTACAGAAGGTAAGCTTGTGACACAAAATCCAATTTACCAAAGCTTTAGAAAAAAAATATTCACTAGTGCCAGGCAGCAAAGAATAATTTTGCAATCTTGATTTTGAGGTGACGTGCAGAAGGTCCATTTTGGCGGTGTTTCCTTTCGATTCCCCCCGAGACCCAGGGGGAGGCCAAAAAGGGTTTGTCCCACTTATGCTTAATCTGGCGAAAAGGCTGCCTCTTAAGGTAGTTATTGCTATTGAAAAATTGCAGTCAATCTGATGCGCCCACCAAAGGGGGAAGAGTTTTGTCCCTTCCAATGTAACTTCGTGTAACGAAGGGTAGCTGATTCTATTTTGGTTTTATACTTTTTCTTATTGTTCTATATTTGTTATAACGACCAGAGGCGTTACTAGCCAAAATGTTTGGGGGTAGGGTAAAGTATTTACCGACTGACTGGTCATTTTTACCGACTGTTTTACTGAAACACTGTTTTGATGAAAAATCTACTAATTTTCAGAAAATCCGACTGTTTTTAAGAAAAAATCGACGTTTTTAAGAAAAGCTGACGGTATTGAAAAAAAATCGACTGTTTCCAAGAAAACAAGGCCAAAGGTTTCGATGGGATCCATTTGCTCCCGACAATTCGGTCTTGTAGATATTCGGTCTTGAACAGACTCATGAATATTTTTACTTTTAAAATTTACAAACAGGTTAAGGCAATGGTAATAATCGGAGAAGACCAAGTTCGTATTTGACAGAGCAAACCGGATACGCCAGCTGAATTTCAACAAGTTCAGATATATCCAGACATCCGTTGTGCGCGGTCAAATATTCAGATACGGATTCAACATATGGTTTACCCTATAGCCTACGTCTTATCTTCTTCCTTCCTTACTTCTGCCCAACTACCGGTTTCGGCCGGATTCCGGACAAACTACTTGTCTGGCAAAATACTAAAGCTCAAAAACGAGTTCAGCATGTCTCCTTACCCCTACATCCAACCTCAAATCAACTTTAGATTAAACTTTTACTTTTAACAAATTTTCCGTTTTCAGCCGGATTCCAAGCGATCTATACGTCTGGTGAGAAAATGATTGTCATATGCAAATTTAGCATGTCTTCTTACTCACATCCTATCAAATTTAAATAAAACTTTTACTTTTAACAAATTCTTCGGGCCGGATTCCGGCCGAACTAATTGTCCAGCGAGAAAATACATTTCATATTCGGACTCAGCACGTCTCCTTGCCCCTAAATCGAACCTCTATTCAACTTCATATTAAACTTTTACTTTTCACAAATTTTCCGGTTTTTCGCCCTTAATTTGAAACCTCTCCCCCACCCTCAAATATAGGGCTACAAACCACATCTTCGAATTGATCTGTACTTTGACCCAAAGGACCCTCCCACAGAGTTTTGTCAAAATATCTCAATCCCTTCGAGAGTTATCGTGCGGACAGACTGACAACTTTTGCTATGTCATAGGTATCCCTCCACTTACGTTTTGGGATCCCAAATCACTGGGCTTCGCGCCGACTCGGCTATTTTTATACCGACTGGCCGACAATATTGAGCCCCACCCCCTCATTCAGAACCCGGTAACGACAACTCACTAATCCATTATTACAGAACTGACCATGAATACCACCACCACGATTTGCTAGTTTCCATGCGCATTATACTGTCGATGAGTGTTAGTATCATGCTACTGATGCGTAAAACCGGCTTTCTGAATCTTGACAAGTTCGGAGACGTGGGTTCGAATCCCACCGCTGCCACCAGTGTGAAGGCGTGACCTACCTAACTGATAACTAGCCTCCTCCGAAGTTAGTTTATTGACTAAACTAATGACAGAATGTATGATATATATATACAGGACGATGAATGACACTGGAATAAGTGACGTATCGTCACACTGCTAGAAGACAATGGGTCTGGAAAAAGGCTTAAAACAGCCAAAGCCGTGGAGAATTTGTTAAAAGCAGAGTTTTGCAGCTGTCAGATAGTTCTGAATACTGGAACATAATCAGTAAATAGTGCGAGGTGCCCTTTAAGAGCATACGACAAAGGCTACCCGAACTTACCTCAATTGAAAAATATCCTCGATCTACGTAATCCCCTAAGAAAAGGTACTTCGTTGTGGCAGGTGATCCTCCAACCTCAAACAACTTCATAAGGTCATAGAACTGACCGTGAATATCACCACATACTGAAACAAGAAAAAATACGTTACCAAAATTTGAAGTTTAACTTATTGTTCTGTCATTTAACTGATACACTGAATCAGTTGGACTCTGCAAAGCGATTTTTTTTTATTTTCCATTATCTACTCTAGTTATGACGTTCAGAATATCTGCGGCCGTCCCCACAACGCAAATTCTACTATGGCGCGGGAAATTTTAATCTCAACACAAACGCGGCTTTTCAGTGGGCAGTAGTGAGATTGGTGAAGATTGCTTAGTGCCTGATCAAACAAAAATCATAAATCTTTCTCGTAAGGCATACAACAAAAATACAAGCGCATAGAGGTACCATAAATCACACGGAAATTCCACTATTTGAAAATCGATTATTCGTGAACAGCGGAACAACGAAGTAACACATTTTCAGCGGGTCTTCAATTTTAGCGGGTCAGTCTTCAATTTCAGCGGGTCAGTTAATTTTCGTGAATAAGTGATGGGTCAGTTAATTTTCGTGAATAAGTGATGGGTCAGTTAATTTTCGTGAATAAGTGATGGGTAACTAGATTGTCCTATCCCCAGCTCTTTTCGGTTAAACTTTATTACATAGTACAAATTCTGAAATATAAAAGTGGAGAGTCGGACGGTAGAATCTTGGATCATCCTAATGTTGAACGGACCAGCAGCTTCGACTGTACAGTAGGTAAGATTTTAAACTTTCCCCCAAATCTAACAACGCGAGTGTGAGAACAGAAATAGAAAAAAGTAGCATGGTTAGTTTTAAACTGATTAACCGCAAGCAGGCTTTAACGACACCACGATCATCACTTCAGCAAGCATCCATTGCAACGTATCTTAATTTTTTGTTTTTAATTTGTAGTTTCAACTATTCCAAATCATGATTTACTTCCTAAACGGAACAACCTTGTATTTTGATTTAAAATCAATTACATTAGATGCCTTAAATGCGCAAGCTCTTCTACAAGAAGCTCAGTAAGGGCGTTGAAGTGTAGCCTGTTCAACACAGATCAGCTGACTTTTAGGTTTTGCTCCAAAATTATTAAAAAAAAAACACAAGTTCTATGAACCGGAACTTTCACAGTCATCACTGGTGGAGTGGTGGTATAAAACCGTATCCTATATCCACCAAAATAAACAACCTACTTCACTTAAGTAGGGACATAACCAAGGCCGTATCCAGGGGGGGTTAGGGGGTTGACCCCCCCCCCCCGAAACATACAAAAATAATCATTTTTATAGGCTTTTCCCTCTGATCTATGTGTTTTTTGTACTTTTTTGTCCGACTAGCAGGCACCCCTCCCCCCTCCCTCAAAAGGCACCCCCCCCCCCGAAATAAATTCCTTTATACGGGCCTGGACATAACTGTAAAAGACGTGGTAGTTTTCCTATTATCCATAATTTTGCCTACTGTTCATGGAAGCCTATGGTACTTTTTTCTAAAGGATCACAACAGAATAACAGCAAAGGCTGTAGCTAGTTAAGGAGACTTAAGTGAACTTGCAGTGTACCAGGGGATGAAGTCAGTCTACCACAAACCCTTGATTTTTGGATACCCTATGCCAAACGCTGGATACCTGTTAGTACTCTAACCCTGACCTACTCCAATCTAAAGGAATTCTGATTGGTTGATTTCTGAACTTCATTCAAACCCTCAATATTTTGGCTCAGTATCCAGCATTCGGCATAGTGTACCCAGCGTTGGGCATAGGGTATGCCAAACGCGATATACCCAGCGTCTAGCATAGGGTATCAAGAAAACAAGGTTTATATTCTTTGAGCCCAAGCTGACTTTGAAACATTTATTCAAACAATGTCGTGCAGCAAAAACAGCGTCGTTGTAAAAATTAAATCTCAGGACTAGTTTTTTTCATTATAGTGGTATTTGAAGATAATTTACTTTAATAAGATATTTATAGTCGGTAGAAGCTTCAGTTATTTATTACAGGTTTGTTTCCTTCCCCGAAGTTGAACCAGAGGAGTGACAGCCTGACGAGGACCCTTGCCAAGAAGGGCCGAAATATGGCTGATGAAAAATCATAGCTGACGTATCCGTTGTAAACATTGTTTGAATAAACAAGGTTTGTTTGTGGTAGACTGGATGAAACCCCATAAGTTGCACTGGGAAAAAAAACTTACATTAATTCCGTGAAGTACAACACATCTTATCTCAACACTTCCTTGCAGCAATGCAGTCTTAGTTCCACTATGTGATACTGAGTAATAACCGCACTGTAAACCTAACCTACCAGGAAACTCATAAAGTAAGTAGCCAAAGTAAATAAGTTTACTAGACCAAAAATTAACGTGGAATTGGCCTAATACCAGCTCAGCACTCATCCAAGCGGATTAGCCTCTGACTGACTCCCATTGCCTGATTACCAGCATCTATCAGACAGAGATAGTACAATAGGTCAAAAGTTAATCGGTAACTTTCACTTCTTAAACTGAAGGGTTTAGTGCAAAACTCTCAGTGTCAGGGAAATTCGCATCTTTTGTGATGAAGGGACAAAATTAAACACAGACCCCACCAGAGTTTTAGTTAAACGCTGACGAATGATTGTTGATAGTCATTTAGGGACCACTAGGAACCCATTACACCACATGGAAGAGTGCGGAACATTACCAAACTATTTACACTTCTAAATATTATATCCTATATTGTATTTGATTTGTCACCCATCACAAGTACAGAATCGGCATCGTACACAAAGATGGGACATTTAAAAAGAAAAAGATAGCCTACACAAAAGACAAGACAAAGAATAAAAAATTAAAACAAGGATCAGTCAGCTGGAACATCTCAGCGGCTTTGAAAATGAAGCGACTTCATTCTCAAATAAACCTTAGTAGATCATGAAATCATGCATTCAAGAGGCTAGACGGTCACATGCAGCCGCACCCTCCGACCCGAGATCGAGATAGCGAAGTTGTTACTACTCCTTAGGTCCCAAAGCCACGCCGTTTAACGGCGCGCCACCACCGTAACGCTCTCAGCATGTTTCCATTTCCGACAAGCGGAGATCTAACTGCGTCATTCGTTCATTTATTCCTACTACACGAACTAGATGGCACAAATATAAGGCAAGAAACCCTGAAGCTATCTTGTTAGGGATCTCCAACAAACTTTCTAGACAACGTGTGAGCTTAAAGGACACTTGAACAATGAAACCATACTTGGAGACACCATGGAGAATGCATTTACAGACATGGCCACGGAGAGCATTCTTCTCCTGAGCGTGACGTTTTCAAAATATGGATGTTCGTATCTGGAGGTTTGCACATGCAGACTCCAAGAAAAAAGGCGGAATTCATTCAAATCATGTACAGCGCTGGCCGGATCGGATTGGAATTTCTTCTAGATAAATGTTTGGGCTTAACTCGTTCAAAAATATTCAAGAAGAAGGGTTGATTGGAGACATTTTTTCATTTCTAAAATTGTTCGGTACTGAAATAAGGACTGATACAAAATGGAGCAAAAATCATAGCTTGGAAACACTATTTCGTATTTGGATTGGGTTTTCTGCAGGCAATGTTAACGGAAGTCATACAGATAGGGATGATACTTGGTACTCTTCATTCAGGTGTCCTTTAATCATCCCTGTAATAGTCTATATTCTGTACGCTTGCCCCAAGTCAAATAGGCGATGATGAAATCCCTTTCGATCTAGGTGTTTTTTCACTTTCTAGATGGCAGGTCTGCAAGAGCATGTTGCTTGGGACAACTCATACTTTGTTTCCAAAACCTGCCCTATTTCGCGTGGGAACCGTGGAATTTGGACCACGCGATACGCGTCCATCTGACGGACGCTTGGTGATTTAGTATAGGCAGATCGTTGCAAGCGCTTCTGGGTCGATGTTTGTGTATATACACTATTACTCAAAGCTTATGGAACAAGATCGTTGCGCGATTGCCAAAGACGGTAATTCTTATCATTATCATTCCCCGAAGGAAAAAAAAAACAGATTAAGGTTTATTGTAGGTTCTACTGCACCATGTATACGGATGTTTTTGTAGTGATAAGACTTACCACATTCTTGAGACAATAAATAATATATATTCAAATGGTTGTAATCTGGATCTGGTTTATCAGCTATGCTTAACATTTTATTATCTGTAGTGTGTTCATGATTTGTAGACGTAAACTGGCCTTATTCCACTCCAGCGCTCTAAGTGGACTAGTTTCTGTTCTCTGGGAAGCAGATTGCAGATTTTCCACTCATCTACCTGTGGATCTGTATTTACTACATCTGCCGAAAATCTCATTTTTTATATTTTATTTGAAATAATTGGTCAGCTTGGCTTCAAACCTTATATGCCCCATTGCTGATGGTGAGGGATAGGGGAATTAACAGAAACTAGTCCGCTTGGAAGCGCTGAAGTGTAATATGGCGAATTATAACCCACGTGACTCAGCAGTTACGTTAGACCTTCTTCATTTCATGCCACTTGGAGAAAGAACAAAATACCTAGGAAAAGCTAGGGTAACGGATGGTCTTTTCTCTTGCCTGACGTGTGGGTAGGCGCTAGAAAATACAGAACATTTTATGAATGACTGCGAAGAACTAAAAGATTTAAGGATGGAGGTTTTGGGGGTGGAGTAAGGGGGGAAAGAATGGTTGGCACAGAGGTTGGGAGAAAAATCTTTTCCTGGAACTAAAAATCTTGGAAGGTTCGTCTGTACGGGAGTGTCGCACAGGGACCACTTTCTATAGTTTAGTACGGTTTAAGGTTTGGATTGTGTCTGTAACATAGGTAAATTGTGTTCTATTGTTTTGTGATTACCATGGCCCGCAATAAATTACTACTACTACTACTATTACTGGTAGTGTCTTTGTGATATGTTGACGTAAAATCAGCTAGTCGGCTCGCGCCGTATTCAAGATTTTTAAAGAATGAATGAAATGAAATGGATGGTGGCTTCAATCTGGAAGCTAAACTCATTCATTACCTGTCACAGGAGCTTCTATGTCTATCATGGTCTTCTCCTGTCTAAGTATGGCTGCTCCTTCATTTATTATCCTTAGTGCAGCAGCTTCTTCAATTCTTCCTTCGCGTATAAAGTGTTCTTTTAGCACTTCAAACTTGGGCTTTGCAGTCCTTAAATCATACACTTCAGCACTGGTTAACTTGTGACTAGGTGGAAACGGAACATCTGAAACAGAAGTAGTATTTTCTTTTGAAAAACAAACCACAAAGCATACAATAGTGCCTAAACTAATTGCTATAGCTGCTTTGTAACCGTTCCTCCTTTGTTGTGAACCTTAAAGGACCCTTCTTGCTTATTCTGCCTTTTGTAGTATGTCTAGCTCCCTTGTTGGATTATAAGCTTCTGAAATCCCTGCTTTTCGCCATATCTTTCGTTTTATACCAACAACTTCATAGAACTTTTTCGGCCTAGCCGAGTTTTGACAGTCACGCGACGCAAACTTCGCCGAAAGCTTCAAGGTCGCCGAGAGCTCTTTCACACATAAGGAAATGAGAAGCTTGAAAGTATTGCTTTTCATTTTCGAAGACACGGTAGAACACCAGCCTACCCTCTAGCCTACCTTTTCTTTTGGATTTCTTTGCTTTTGCTTGGTTTTCCCACTTTTTAACTACAGATCGTTCAGTTTTCAAATATTTTGCGGCCAACCGCCGCGTCGGAGAGCAGGAAGGCTGGGTGGAGTGGACCAGCCGTAACAAGAATACCGCTAATTTCGCGTGGCAAGTAATGGTATTTCGCAAACCGATACTTCCGAGCCACTTCATCGTGAAAAGATCGTTTCTAGTAAGAGTTGTGCTTTAAAGACCTGGCGACAATGGCGGCGGTTTCTCAGCTTTCATCTTTGAACAGACTTCTCCTTGAGTGACCTGATCATTTACGTTAAAAATAAGTTAGGAATTAGCGCAAATAGCCATCCCTCGTAAAATATTCATGGTGACTTTCTGTCGGATATGCCAATACTCTTGGAGCGTGTTCCACCCTATTTACCGTAGTTGCTACGCATGATATCACAGATAATGGCTTTTTTGCGTCAAGGCTGGAACACATTTTTCTGTGTTCAGCAAAATATCGTTCCAGGGGCTAATCGGATCAATCACGTCAAAGAGATTGGTAGTTACCACGCTTACTACGCTCCCAAGCGTGGTAAGCAAATAGTTACTGTTAGATAAATATTCTTTGAGCCCAAGCTGACTTTGAACATATTCTTCGATGAAGAATCGAAGCTGACGTATCGTTTGTAAACATTGTTTGAGTATATTTACTATTAGTTACTATTTCAACAAGGCTGAAACGGTCAGCGTAGTAACTTTTCACGAGGATGGAAAGAAAATAGAAACTAATAGTTACTAATGCCGGCCCCTTGTGATCAAAATATTTTGTCACTAAGTATTTTCGAAATTAAAGAACCTGAACCTATTGTTAGAAGGGTGGAAAACAGTCTTGATGACTAAGTCTTTGTGCCGGCGAAGGATCGCCGTGTGCCTATCGAAGAACCAGAGACATCACCACAACGTTGTTGACTGGTTTACACAGGATCCGAGTCAATATTCAGGATTTGTATGGGTGAGGTTCCTTGTTCTTCCCTCTGATCACCGGCGTGTTCCGGATAAGTCATATAGTCCAAACCAAATCTACCATATGAGAAGGAGACGATTCTGAATGGTTATAGAGCCTCGGTCTAAAGTCTTATAATTTTTTATTTAAGTCTTTATTATTTTATCCTTCAAGCACTCTCTAAAAGAACAAAAATTAATTACAGCGTTACCTTTGGTTGGTTCACGTATGACCCACTATTTTCATTTTGACAACTTATTTTATTTAAAAAAAAAATATTTCGTTGTTCGTAGGCTAGCGTTTTTATCCCAGCCAGTCTTCACGGTATAGGCTATCAGTGCCCACATATACTAGCATACACCTTGTGATAGGTACCCGTGTTCTATAAATCTCAACTTTTCCGGAAGAAACATATGATGGTGCCAAAAATCCTGGCAGGAATTTTAGTCCGCCCCCTCCCAACCCTGATCGTATGTCCACACCACGAGACCGAGGTACAGAAAGTAGAGGAGGGTTTACGCGAGATCCCGGAATCATTTTCCGGCGGGCAAAGCACATGGCGAAAACTATGAGAATCCGATTCCTGGAATTGCTGTCCACTTTCCCGCTGGATTAATCACGACTCCATAACTCTCCGAATCACTTCTGCTGCGGTTTCCAACGCGCGAAAACCTGAGCGATAAGTTGCGGAAACAGCCAAAGCCTCGTGAAAACCGTTGGAAAGTAACTTCAACTTTGGTATCAGTATTGTTCAAATAGGTGTAATAAGCTGAATACCGCTATACACAATGTTCACTTCTTAATACACACGCCCGTTCAAATAGGAACCCAAAAGCTTCTTATCAATGCAGCGTTCGGCTTTGCCACGCTGATACAATTTTTCGAGTTTCTAAAGATCAGAAAAAATATACTTAGTACTATTGGAAGTACACGAGTACAATTTGACGCCCATTATACTGTAAAAAGCTATTAAAGCAACGGACGGATAGTATTGGTCCTCGAACTTATAATAAGCAGTCGTAACACAACTAAAGTTGTTTCTTTAGCTTCCAACAAAGCAGAACTCTGATGCTTCCCGCGGCAACCCTAGCGACGCTCCTGCTTTCCTCGGCCCGCTGGCAGAACCAACCAAGCGATGTGATTGGCCCTGCATAAGCTATAACAGAACGCGAGTCTATTCTCCTTATTCAACTTATTACAGCGCATTCCGAGAAAAAGAGGAATCTGTAATAAACCTTATACGCCATAATACACCTTATAACATCACTTTGAATCTATTACTATTCGCTAAGCGCTAATAGCTTCCATTTTACAACGAATCCGGGACCTAGACCCGGCCAATAAATACCTTCGTGTAATTTCAGAGCTACATGTTAACTGAACCATATTGTTATTAAGGAAATTCGGCCTACTTTCAGTAATTATTCACTGCCATACTGAAAAGATAAGGGCATAAACAAATGCCTAAATTGTAGTTAAGATATGATACCCTACATTTTGCAAAGTATCTTGCTCATGCCCAACATTTGTAAAAGGGTATCCCAAGTGTTGTGGCATGCTAACCCCTTAAAAAGATAAATACCCTGTCACTCAAACTTCTCCAACTAACTGTAGTCTAAAAGTTCTAATATAAAACATCACCTTTGATCACAAGTTTGGGAGATGATGATAAATCAGCAAATGCAACTGCATCCTTTAGTTTATCAATTCTAAAGTCTGTAAAGATTATGTCTAAACTGTCTAATACCTTGGATTTTGCCCTGTTCTCAAACTGAAACAAAACAAAGTCGGCTACGAGCAGGCTTTCGGAGCAAAACCTGAAGACTTCATTGGGGTTAGAAGTCCAGGTTTGGGTAAGCCCAAGGGTGTCAAAAGGAATCTAAATATTTTCCCAGGGGTGAGGATGCTCTAATATTTGGAGACTTTAAGCCACAAATCTAGAGATACATAATGACCTATGGGACCCATGGCAAGTTTTTAATTGCTGGCACATCCCTACTTTGACTATACTGAAGAATACATAACCCTTAACATTTTTACATGAAACCGCCAACATTCATCCTTGTGACAAGTTAATCGTAGAGAAGACTCAACAATATTTTTTCTCTATGACTGTATAGTTTGTAGCCTACTATTCTGTTTAGCTTGAGGTGAATTTTGTCCAACATTCCTGATTTCTTACTTATTGCTCTCCACAGTAGTAGATGCAACTACTTTGTAAGTTTTGGCATCCCATTATTAGAGTCAGTCACAACAGAATTGCAAAAGCATGGAAATACAAATGGAAATAAGTGTTTTCCTTCAATGAGCCCCATCACAGACTTAATACCTACATACAGCAACTTGCCTTGTCCTGTTGGGGGTGTATGCATTAAAAAAAGGCATAAAAAGACCATGCAGCAAGAAGCTCTGTGATACTGATTGATAGAATTGTAACTTTAACAGGTCTGCTTCCCGACCTTATCGGTTGAACAGCACACAAAGGCATAACAAAGGTTTGCTTTAACATCTCCAAACAGTGAAATTACTGAAGAAAACACTATACCAGGCAACAATGTTTGTTCTACACCCAATCTATCATCCGGTTAGCTGAATTTTTAACATTTGTTCTTGGTTTCCTTCTGTTCCTTCTTTAAATTTTGCAACTTTTGCTAAGCAGTAGGGGAGAGGTGGGTACAGTGGCGCAGTCTGCTACAGTGGCGCACTTGATCCCACTGCCACCTGTAATTAGATTAAATTCTAAAAAAATACGCACTAGGAGGGCAGTCACGTGGTTTATGATCGTCAGCCATTTTCAATTTTTTGGGGCGATTGCAGCTTTTGAGGTATGTGATTAAGTGCTTTGAAAAATAAAATCTTGGACAAATGAAAAATATTTTTTGACTTTGCTAAGGTTTGTAGGCTACAAATAGTGTCGAATTCTGGCGAATATTAGTTCATCTGGAAGCTCCAACATTTCTAAACATAGTGCAGCCATCTGTTTGTCTCTCGGTCATTATTTCAAATTTTGGTTCACAAAATGGATAAAAGAGGGCATTTCGGCTACAGTGGCGCATTTTGGTGGAGGGTATAGTGGCGCACCCCGAAATTTTTTAAATTCATAAACTTCACGCGGTAGGTAGCCTATATGATAGTTTTGACTTCTACTACTACTACTACAAACTCTTCGCAGCCTTAAGCCGCCTGAGACCGACACACTGGCGAACACTTCTCCTCCATACCACCCTGTTTAAGGCTTCTGCCCCCAAAGATTTTGGGTAATTTCTTATGATCTCGTCCCAGCCTAACGTGGGACATCCTGTCCCCCTGATGAAAGCCTCCACTGTGGCCTTGAAGACCAAAACGATTTTTTGTGTGACGATGAAGTCCGTGTTGGAGATTATGTTCTTGTTTGCGAGGGGGAGATAAAAAAAAACAAAATTTACTCCGTGGGCGAAGTCCTCTCTGAGTCCAGCTTTGACATTGAGCTCATGTATATTAAGAGAATGGTTCCTTTCTACAAGTTCATCAGGACCAGTGAAAATTACACTTTCAGCAAGTCGAGTGTCAAAACGAAGCTACCTGCTCCGAATATTTCTGGTGGCACAGAAAGACAGGCGGAATAACTGGTCTTCCCCATTGACCTGACTGCTTACAATATTAACTAGTGTGCCTTCTCCTTTTATTTTCAGTTCATTATTTTTTATTTCCTTACTCATTATACGAAGTATTCATCTTTTAGGTATTTTCAGTTCACTATTTTGTACTTCCTTACTCATTAAACGAAGTATTCATCTTAGCAGTTTGATTGCGCCACTGTTCCAGATGGGTGCGCCACTGTTCCAGATGGGGTGCGCCATAGTTCCCGCCTAGTCGGCAACAATGGCGCAAAAAGTGGCTGTCAGAAAACATGACTCCATCAAAAACTGGTTCAAAGAAGAAGTGTGAAATAAATCACCAGTGTAGAATAATAAACTGCCTGCACAACAGTTTAAAAATCGTACAAAAATGTTAATATTTGCCAAAGTTACGATGCTTTGACCTGAAAGTGCGCCACTGTACCCACCTCTCCCCTACGTAACTTTATCCAGTAGATGTCACTGACATACTGAAAGAAGTGTTCAAATAAGCATGCCTCTACTTTACCATAGAGATATGCTTATTTGAACACCTCTCTTAATTATTCCATGCCTTGGTTTTGTTTCTTGCTTATAAAACAGTAAAAAAAGACAGGGGAAATTACAAAATTGATATCAGTGAACAGCTAAATATTTCAGCAATATTTTTGGTACCGTACCAAAGTAAATTGAAGAAGTTCTGTTTATATTGTTGTTTGTTTAATGGAGCTTCCAGAATTTCTTCTCTATGTTCCTCTGTTTAAATGAAATCCTCAGATGGTTAACATTCTTCTTCTTCCAACCAGTGGTTTCAACAGTCTAGCAGCAAGGTAAAGAAATTCAGACAGACAACTGTTGGTTTAAATGTCAGCTATCTACCACTGAATAGTGAAAAACAAAATTCTGATATGGTTTTTGCGCAGCAACACCTATTGACAACAGTATTTGTAATTTTGCACAGGTGGTGTCATTAAATGGAAGCTTGGAACCCTAAAAAAATTAACAGTAGAACAGAATGGCAAATATTCATAAAAGGATTGACATAAATGAAAACTATATTCAAATTAAACACTTTTGGCAAATATTTTGCAGTAAAAGATGCCTGGTGTAGGTTTTTTGTTTTTCAGCATTAGGTGTCATTCAAATAACGATACCACTACTGTAGTTTTGAAGAAAAAACTAACAAAACAAAAAATAAGCTTTGAAAATAGATACGGAAGTTCAAGTCTAACCAGAGTTGAACCAAACAAATAGAGATGATGCAGATATCTGCTTTATCTGGAAGGTGTCTGTGGTTTACTACTTTTGACATTTTTTTGTTTTATCTTACACACATAGCACATTATCAAAGGATCAATTCTGTTTGTCTTCTTTATTTATACCTTACCTTGAATTACCTTAAATTGCAATACAGAGGAATTTAAGATGTGAATCCTGATGCAATGCTCCTACTGGTGATGATTCTGGTAGTTGCTTTTGTCTAGTTCTTGGTACTGTTACTGCAGAGATATGTTTATTTGAACAGTAACTTAAATGTAAACAGTGCAGTTTTGGGTTAAATGGTCAAATGAAGATCCAAAATACCTATTAAGGTGTTTCCAGAGGCAAATAATTACCTACTTTGGCTAACTAGTAGTTAGCTTCAGTCACAGCAAGAGCATGAAAATGGCAAATTTATAAGTCAGCAAACGTTCAAATAAGCATACCTCTACTGTAATACACTGGCAAAGCAACAGCCAAGCCTATTTTAAAGTTTTCATGTGAATAATAATAACTTTGAATTGCAGCTAGGAGCAAAATAAGGATTTATCCCGCAAAACTTGCTCTATGATTGATAAACAAGAACAAATAATGAATTTAAGTACAAATATAGGTTATCTGCAAAATAGCCTAAATATGTACTGCTTAATTCATTATGGCTGGAAAGGGAACAATAAAATTACTTTTACAGCAGCATTACTCTCTAGTCAATAATAATGGTGTAAACCTTCTTTAGCCCACTGCCCAGATTTTGGGTGTCAACTAAGCTGTATCAGAATCCCATACAGTTGTAACAAACATATTGACAACATGTGACTGAGGACCCAACATAGGATTTGATTGTCCCTAGGTCATTTTATAAATGTAAACGTGACCAGCGCCTCACTTGTGGCTTGGCTCTATATATGTATAGGAAAATACTGTATACAGGAGGGTATCCGACAAGATTTCGACAAGATTTCGACTAGATTTCAAATTTCCAGAAAAGTCTTTTCTTCAGAATAATCTGTCTGGATTAAAAAGGAACCAACAAATATGGCAAACATACTAGTTTGAAGCTAACTGAATGGTTTACATATTGGATAAACAAATATTGCTTCAGTATTTCTATTTAAACATATTTTTCTGTCAAAACAAGATCCCTTCATTCAAACCTTACCTTGATTGACTACAAAACGATGAAGAAAGTAGAGTTAGCAAAGTCAACAGCGAGAAAATCCCTTTTTAAAGGAGCTTCAAAACAAAGAAAAAGAACAGAATTTGAATATTTTTGGACACATAACCGTTTAAAAAAAAGTCATATTATGCCTCTTTACTGTCAGGACACCATGTCCTTTAACATTTTTGCGGCAAAATCGAGGTAGTGTAAAAACAAGGTCAGGTACCCCTCCTCTACAGGAATAAACTACAATTTTTAGTTTTCTGAGGTAAAATAGATCAAATGGGTGCAGAATGGGTGCGACCTCATTTTTCTGTGGAATTCGATCCAACTCAGTTTAGACCAGATTTTGAATTGGCAGAGTAAAGCACTGGTGTGACAGTACCCCTGCATTCTCAGTTGACATTCTGTAGATTATTTCAGCAGTTTTTCAGAAAGGGGCCATGCCCAAGGTCAGATACTTACTTTTCATCACCCTCTCTGTTGTAGAGAGTTTTTGATTGGTAGTTGACATTTTCCAGCTGGTTTCTTGCTTAATACATCCTAATAATATCCTTTAAAACCATCAACAAATTAAGACCAACACTGACTGGATCTCGATTCTGCGCGAGTCAGAGTGATTTTCGATTGCTGCAGTGGAAGCATAGTGCGCACGCGCATAATTAGTGTATCGATACGTCGATAGTCTTATTTTCTAACCGTGTCGAGTATCGGTATAAATCGACTTTCTACAGCAGTGTCACCTACTACGCCTAGCACACCGGATTGAAAACGTAAAAAACTCTGCTTCTAGGCAATAGATGACGCTCGAACTGCAATACGAGTACAATCCCCTGTGCGAACATTCGGAGATGAAATTAGAGAGTTTTCGGAAACTTGCGTGAGACCTTAAATATCGTACGCTAAAGTTGTAGCTCACGCTAAAGTGATGATGCTGATGACAAATAAGGTCAAAGCTTAGCGTTCGAAAAAGTGGACTCTGAGCGAAAAACGCTATTTTTAGCGTCACATACTGGACTGTTAAGCGTGAAATTTGAAAAAAAAGCCACAGTGTAGATTTTTTTTTGGATTGGATTGGAAAGAATAAAGTAAGTAAAGTATACACACTGTGCAAGGGTGTTTCTTTTCCATGTAATTGGCTGCTGCTCTTCTTGACATGTTGGCGTTCCGAAAACTGACGTTTCCGGTACGTAACACCAGATGTCAGCTGAGGTGCTAACGTGAGCAACAAGCCTATTTCCGAAAGCTCTCTATTAACTAAAGGCGGTATTCTTTAGCCACGGTTTACTGACTGGGTTTTGGAAAACGTTCTTAACTTTCCTTAAAGCACAACTGTTACTAGAAATGATCATTTCCCCATTAAAGGGATCAGTGAAAATGTATTCCGGAAATACCATTACTTTCAATCCGAAATTAGCGATTTTCTTTTTAGAGCTTGTCGACTCTATCCAGCCCTCGTGCTCTCCGACGCGGCGGCTGGGCGCAAAACGTTTGAAAACTCAACACTCCGTGGTTAAAAAGTGGGAAAACTTAAGCAAATAAAAGAAGACACAAACAGAGGTCTTATATATGTGAAAGAGTCGTTAGCGGAACTGGCAAACTTTGCCTTGTGTGCCTGGCAAAACTCGGCACATCCGAAAAAGCGCTAAAAGTTCGTAGGCACAAAACGAAACAATGGAGAAAGGTGGGGATTTTAGAAGCTTATAATTCCATAAAGGAGCTCGGTATATTATAAAAGGCAGAATAAGCAAGATGGGTTCTTTAAACCTTATCTGCACATCCATCATCTTTTGTAGATAAGGTTTGAACGCACGAGTTTAGAAGCCGGAAATACTTTTGATGACTAAGTCTTCGTGCCGATTAAGAACCGCCGTGTGCCCGGTGAAGAACCAGATACGTCACGACTGCAAACGTTGCTGATTGGTTTACACAGGATTTGAACCAATGTAAAGGGTTCATTTGGCTGACGTTTCTGCTGGTCATATCGAGTATCCCACCACCTTAATGCTCTTGATGACTAACTCTTCATGCAGATGAAAAATCGGCGTGTGCCAAGCGCAGAGCCAGAAACGTCACCATAACAAACGTTGTTGATTAGTTTACACAGGATTTGAATTAGTTTTGTGATTCGATTGGGTGACGTTCTTATTGGTTTACATAGGATTTGAATTAGTTTTGTGATTCGTTTGGGTGACGTTCTTGTTCTTCCCAAGATTCCTCGCACTGGCGTGTGTCGTACTTGGTCATATGAATGAATGAATGAATGAATTATGACGCACTGCCCAAGGGCGTAAGTGCAGTAAAAAAGATAAAGAAATATAAAATAATCGCAAAAAACTCAACAAATATTTTCCATAAAGGTTCATATGGAGTAGGCTATACACTGACAACTGCTGACATTGGCGAATGGATCTATGAGTTCTCAGTTGTGAACCTTCGCAGTCTTTCATGATCATAGGTTTCGAATTTGGAATTCATCTTCAATCGTGTGTGATACATGCGACAGGCCCATGCAAGATCTCACAATTTTGTCATGCGTGAGTGTCCTCCAAATGGAAAGCTCTTCTTCACACCTTTATTTTGGGCATCTTAGTTACTTCCGGATATGGCGCTGAAGGATTTTCTTTTCCCGCGTATAGAATAAAGTATTTCAGTAAATCTACTTCTGCGTAGCCAACAGTTTTCCGTCGGGAACTAAAGGAACGGATAAAGGAACGACAGGGTAGTCCAGGGCGGCACACCACGTAGTGGAAGCAAGGCCGTATCCGGGGGGGGGGCAGGGGCGGATCCAGAGGGGGGGGGGGCGAGGGGGGCGATCGCCCCCCCTAGACGGGCTGTAATTTTTATGGCACTTGAGCTTACTCAAGTGCCATATAGCGATTGTAATTTCTGTCCGTCAGTCGGTCGGTCCCGGTTTTGCTAGTTCGGGCACTTCCAGATAAGCTAGGACGATGAAACTTGGCAAGCATATCAGGAACTGGACCAGATTAAATTAGAAATTGTCGCTTCCTCGATCCGACCATCTGGAGGGGAGTGGAGGGAGGGGGAATCCGGAAAAAAATAGGAAAAATGAGATATTTTTAGCTTACGAACGGGTGATCGGATCTTAATGAAACTTGATATATGGAAGGACTTCGTGTCTCAGACCCTCCATTTTGTCAGGGATCCGAACAGATTGACTTGAGAACAGCCGTTTCCCCGACCCGACCATCGTGGGGGGAGTTGGTGGATGGGGAGTCCGGAATCTAGTGGCGTGCATAACTTTTGAACGGGTGATCGGATTTGAATGAAACTTGTCTGGTGAGCTATCGCCTCGGACGTTCAGTGTCACGTCCGGGTCGGGTCCAATACCTGTGGGGATGGGGGGGGGGTGGAAAACTCAAGAAACTCTAAAAGCAGAGGGATTGGGACGAAACTTTATGGATGGAACAAGCATTAGGCCTAGATGAAATTGACGGAGCCAGATGGTTTCGGGGCTCTGTGGGGGGAGTTGGAGGGGGTTTCCTGGAATTCCGGTAGTCGTGAGTTAGAATAGTTCCAGATGCAAAACGACAACGAAACTTTGCAGGCATATTAGCGACCCGTATTATCTTGACTTAAGAACCTGACACAACATACCCCCGGAAACTTCCGTTCCTAGATCCGAGCATTTTTTGGGGAGCAAGAGAAGAGAAATATGGAAATTGACTTCTATAAATTGCGAACGAGTGGTCTGATTCGAGTGAAACTTCATGGGTGATACGAATCGATGGCCTCGACATGTAAAACATGCGTTCGAACCATATGCGACCACGATTAGGGGAATTGGGGGTGGGGGGACTTTTGACATGCACAAAAACCAAACGGATGGACCGAATGAGATGCAATTCGACAGTGCCGAGTTTATGCGACTTAGATTTGTTATTTGGCGTCCGGGCCGGATTCGGCCAAGGTAGGGGGGGGGGGGGTACTGGAAACTTGCAGATAGGCTATGCTCCAATTTCAGTCAAACTTGATGGACAGGAACAGGGAATTAAGAGATTGGGCCCGAACCGGCTCCGACAACGTTGGTGGGAGGGGGGGGGGGGGTACGGGAACTTTCCAAAAATGCTCAGATTCGAGTGAAACTTGATAGATGGTATAAACGAAGATGCTTTAGGTGGCAATTTTTTTTTATTCCGAACCAGATTCGGCCACGGTAGGTGGAAATAGAGTGAGTACCAGAAATCGTGTAGCACGTCTAGGGATCAAACAAGTGGATTTATTGGGATGAAAGTTTGAACAGTCATGTGCATTTGCTACAGACAATCAAGACGATGCCGGAACTGCTCAGAAATGAGTGAAACTAAATATCCTATTTCTTCCGAACCGCGTTTTTGGATGGCGGGTGTATTTTGTGACGTTCTCATCTACTTTCTTGTACAGCCTACTCGTACAAGTGCCATATGAGCTCGTAGCTCTTGTTTGTTTTGTTTTACTGCACTTACGGAAGTCTGCATTAACGCATGTTCGAACTAGTGTAACTAGACTCAAAAATCTTTTTACAAGTGGAGCCACGAGCTTGAATTTTTCTTGTAAACAGTTGTCAGTTGATCAAGTACAGTTCTTACCATTATTGTAATATATGAAAACCACATTTTCGTTAAATAATAGACCGACAGGGACACTTAAAACGCGAAAACAAATCAGCCTTGTTGCCGACAAAAAGGACACTACCCCCACTCTTTTCGGTAAGAATCGCCCCCCCCCCCCCCTAGAACGGAAGGCTGGATCCGCCCCTGGGGGGGGCTAGGGGGTTGAACCCCCTCCCGAAACATACACAAATACTCATTTTTATAGGCTTTTCCCTCTGATCTATGTCTTTTTTGTACTTGACCTTGCCAATAAACACAAACTAACGATACGAATTGAGGATACTGGAGAAGGGGGCTGGGAAACTTTTGTCGTTGTCGAATCTTACCCGTGCGTGCAAACCTTTGACCAAAACAGTCTCAATTCAAATATGTGTGTGCTGAATTTACGAGATTCAGTTACAATCAAACAGATTTTTATGGCACTTGCAACTCCGCTCAAGTGCCACACACAGATCACTTTTCGGTCTGTCGGTCGGTCTGTCTGTCAGGCCACTGTTCTCGAGTTAGGGTACTTCCAGAGGCGCTAGGACAATGAAACTTGGCAGGCGTATCAGGGATCCAACCAAACTGACTTGAAAATAGTCTTTTGCCCGATATGACCATCGTGGGGGGAGGGGGAGACGGCGGAATCCGGAAATTAGTGGCATGCATAACTTTCGAACGCGGATCTTAATGAAACTTGATATCTTGAAAGACCTCATGTCTCAGATGTCCCATTTTAAGTCCGGACCGGATCCGATGAACTGGGGGGGGGGGGGGGTGGGGGGGTCGGAGGGGAAAACCGGAAATATTATGACACGCATGGAGTGGAACGATCAGGATGAAACTTGGCGGGAAGTACAGGCACAAGTCCTAGGTGCATCCATGACAGAATCGGACCGGATTCGGGATTCGGGTACCGAGGCAGGGTTGGCCCGAAGCACTCAGACCAGGGGGGGGGGGGGGGGGGGGTGAGACCCCTCATTTCAACGACTCCAGGATCGTAATATACGACTCGCACGTACCGACAAAAATGGACTGTTGCCACTACGCGGCAATGGCGCACATTTCCTTCCAACAAATAATAGAGCCGGTGAAAAAATAGCTGCAATACATCAGCTGAAATTATTCTTGTTATCACAATTTTTGTACACATACCTTCATAGCCTCAGCTAAGCTTTCAACGCCTGTACTCGGGTAAAATTAAGGCAAGCGCCGCAGGCGAATTTTTTTAATGTGCCTTTGTCTAGAAAGATTCTAGATTGTAATGTGTTTCAAATAAAAAAAATTCCACGCCTAATCGCCAAGTAAATGACACACCGTTCCTCTAAATAGAGAATACTACGAAATTCTCCACAGGCGAAATTTTGTGAAACGACGAGAAGCAGAGCGTCTTTTGCGACCCCATTTGAAAGAAAAATATAGCTATGAAATCACAAATCTATCCGTCGGAAAGAGTGACAAAATTGGGGCCATAGAAAACAATTTAGACACAAAGTAGATTTGTTCCGAATTAATAGCAAAAAAAGTAATTCATGTTAAAAATACACTTCCTCAGAATCGAAACGAGGAAAACAGGTTTGCCAGCACCTTTAAACAAAAGTCGGGATTTACGGACGTAACAAACTTTTGGTCTTCGCCCGACAGGCTTTTACAGATAGAAAAAGACACCGGTTTGCCGACGAGACTTGAGTTGCGTTTTTTTTTCGGGTGTAATGTCACTGTAGTGTAGTTTTGATTTACTTTTGTTTCATTGTGGGATTACCATGTATCGCTGTTTTATTTGTCACTCGACACACTGTAATTTCATGACAAAAACTATAGCAGATAAAGCAGACATAAAGCTACAGTGAGCTACATCTGAAAAATTACAACTTAAAACTGGTTTTCAGAATTTGATTCTTTCTACAAACCCGGATTCGTTGACGAAACAAACTTTTGGCTTCCGCCCGATAAAAACGTTATGTCTTTCCCCAATGCAGCATATTAAAGCACACATGACAAGTTTATATCTGCCTCAATCTTCATCTGCGACTTTGCCACGAAATTAGGTCCGAGTCTCAATACGTGACAGAAGATGCTACACACAGAAAATGAACAACGCCAAGTTCGCTTTTAGAATAACTTTAACATCATAACTTGACCATTTTTGAGTTGTATGAATTTTACAAAGACGTGCTTTAAGACTATTATACAGGAGCGTCACATATTTGGGGGGGGGGGGACCGCCCCCGAGGTTGTTGGCCAGTCGGTAAATAATAGCTGAATCGGCGCGAAGCGCCACGATTATTCGTAAAAACAGTCATTATGGCACTTGAGCTTACTCAAGTGCCATATAGCGATTGTAATTTCTGTCCGTCAGTCGGTCTGTCGGTCTGTCGGTCCCGGTTTTGCTAGTTCGGGCACTTCCAGATAAGCTAGGACGATGAAACTTGGCAGGCATATCAGGAACTGGACCAGATTAAATTAGAAATGGTTGCTTCCCCGATCCGACCATCTGGAGGGGAGTGGAGGGAGGGGGAATCCGGAAAAAATAGGAAAAATGAGATATTTTTAGCTTACGAACGGGTGATCGGATCTTAATGAAACTTGATATGTGGAAGGACTTCGTGTCTCAGACCCTCCATTTTAAATCCAGACCGGATCCGGTGACATTGGGGGAGTTGGAGGGGGAAACCGGAAATCTTGGAAAACACTTAGAGTGGAGGGATCCGGATGAAACTTGGTGGAAAGTACAAGCAAAAGTCCTAGATACGTGACTGATATAACCGGAACGGATCCGCTCACTTTGGGGGAGTTGGGGGGGGTTCCCGCAAGTTCCGTGCTTCCTGATGTGCTGGGATGATAGAAATTGACAGGCATGTCTGGGACCCGACCAGATTAAATAGGAAATCGTCAATTCCCCGATTCGACCATCTGGTGGGGGGGGGGGAGTGGAGGGAGGGTGATGCCAAAATTTGAGGTATTTTTAGCTTGCGAACGGGTGATCGGATCTTGATGAAAGTTGATATTTAGGATGACCTCGTGCCTCAGACATCTCACCTTAAATCCGGGCCGGATCCGATGACACTGGGGGGAGTTGGAGGAGGGAACCAGAAATTTTGAGAAACCGAGGGATCGGGATGAAACTTGGTGGGAAAAACAAGCACAAGTCCTAGACACGTCATTGACATATCCGGACCGGATCAGGGCACTGTGGGGTAGTTGGGGTGGGGGTCCGGATTTCTAGCGATCCCGCGAGTTCGGCATACTTCCTGATGTCCTAGGGCGATGAAACTTGGCAGGTATGTCAGGGATCCAAACAGATTGACTTGAAAACAGCCGTTTCCCCGACCCGACGATCGTGGGGGGAGTGGGTGGATGGGGAGTCCGGAGTCTAGTGGCGTGCATAACTTTTGAACGGGTGATCGGATTTGAATGAAACTTGTCTAGTGAGCTATCACCTCGGACGACCCCCCCCCCCCCAGTAGTTGTCGGATCCAGATCGCCAGAAGAAATGTCCTGTGTTCAGTTATTAAATTTCACTCGAATCCGATCACACGTTCCAAAGTTACGCACGTCTCAATATTCCAGATTCCCTTCCCTCCACTCCCCCCCCCCCCCTAAGATTATCATATCGAGGATTTTGTTTTATCTCCAAGTCAGTTTGACCGGGCCAAGATATGCCTGCCAAGTTTTCGTCGTGAAAATTCCCCGAAAAGCGAATTCTAGGACTCCCCCCCCCCCCCAAGTGTCCGGATCCAGTCCAATGTGTAAAAGATTTACCTGGAGCGGATATTTGTTCTTCCCTCCATTCTAACCATTTTTCGAGATTTCCGCCCCCCACAGTGTCCGGAGCCAATCCGGTCCTGGAAATGATTTATCCAGAGCATCTGTTCTTTATTCCCACAAGGTTCCATCCCATTTCTCCAGTCTAAGCAGGTCAAGTATCCCCCCCCCCCCAATAGTTGTCGGATCTGGTGCGGATATGGTACCGATCCCTCCATTCTAACAATTTCTTGAAATTTCCAACCCCCCCCCCCCCCCCCTCCAACTCCCGCTAGCTATCAAATCCGGTCAAGACTTTTAACGGGACATCAGAGATATAGTAAGTAAGTAAGTAATTTATTTATAACCCGCCGTTTTCAGAAAGCGGAGTAAATGAAGAAAGTAAATAAAACACATAAACATACACAAAAAGACACTTAATTTCAATCGTCGGCCAGGAAGCAGTGTAGAAGGTCGTGTGCTGGTTGGGTTCTGTTGTCAATGATTTTTGATAGCGAAGAAGAAACATCCAAAAGGGTAACACTTGCATCTTGAATTTTGAATATATAATCTGTTGACTTATTCAGTTTCATTCCAATCCAATCACCCGTTCGAAACTTACACACTCCTCAATTCCCGGATTCCCCAGCCCTCCACCCCCCCCCAAATGGTCGGATCGGAGAACTGATTATTTTTAACTTTGTGTTGGTTGGGTCCTTGAGACGCCTGCCAAGTTTCATGGTCCTAGCACATCTGGAAGTACCCTAACTCGAAAAAGTGTGACAAATTTCACTCAATTTTCAAGTTTCAACCGCCCTCCACTGCCCCGCATATGGTCGTCGGGAAACTGATTATTTCCAGGTTAGTTTTATTGGGTCCCTGATTTGCCTGCCAAGTTTCATTGTCCTAGCACATCTGGAAGTACCCTAACTAAAATAAAGTGTGACAAAAAAACCGGACCGACGGACAGACCGACGGACGAAATTGCGATCGGTATATGGCACTTGGGCCAGAGGCTGCAAGTGCCATAAACAGTCGAATTTTCTGAAAAACAGTCATTCTAATATCAAAAAGAGTAATTTTCTGCAAAAAACAGTCGGTAAAAATGACCAGCCAGTCGGTAAATGCCTTCCCCGCTCACCAAATATGTTGTCTAGTAATACATACAGTTTTCACCCTTTCTCTCCCCAAATCAGAAAAAATCGAGTCTTTTGAGAATTTTGGTGATGCACCGAATTTTACCGCAATTTGATTGAAGGATACCGCGGAAATGCCGCTTTTTGACGAGGCCGGCACCGTGAAGCGTTGCCAGTCGATCGGCAACACTGTCGTCTTTCGAGACGGGTCTACGACTAAAGTTGTGCAGAATAAACGACAGATATGACTTAGCAAACGGCAGGGGGGGGGGGGGAGAATCCCCCCCCCCTTCGGGCCACCCCTGTACCGAGGGGGGGGCTATAGGGGGTGTCGGGAATTCCGGCAATCGTGAATTAATGTACTTCCAGATGTGCTAGGACGATAAAACTTTGTTGGAGCATTAGACACTTCTCCGGTCCAACCATCCCTTAAAGAACTCATCTTAACCAGAAAATACAAAAAACACTTTTAAAGAAAATTTACTTTTTCACGATCTCCATGATCATATGATCCTTTTTGCCTCAAGGGTTTTTAGCATCCTTAAAGTGCGCATCTTAACGGAAAAGTGAAAACAAACTTTTGACCATCACTTCCATCCTCTGACCCAGCCTTGCAAGTGCGATATGAGCTTTCAGCTCTTGTTTGATCTTTGTCAAAGTTCAATGCACTGGTATGCTTGGTGCGGCTGACTGGAAAATGATCGTTATTTTTTTTCCTGTGAAAAAAGAGAAAATAAGACTTGAAATAGAAGCTTCTGATGGTATTTTGAAAAACGAAAGCTCTACATACCCTTTTCAAAAATAAGTTAGGTAATGCTGGGTAACTTGAAACAAGATCAGAATAGTTCACATTGTCCCACTATAACTCTAACTGATCGTTACGCTGGTAAAGTTTCAACTTAAAACCACATATTTCATTTTGTTGATTATCTCCAGACTTCGGTCAGAACAGCAAAAGAACATTTACGTGTCCTCAGTTCCTCACGGACGGCGTGACAAAAATTTCCGTTTCAGAAATCTTAGCAAAAAGCACTGTTTTTCGAATCTCCGCTTTTTTGAGCCTAGTGCAGTAATAAAATATTAATCAAGATCTAGTGTGACTAGTGTAGTGTGGTAAGTCGTGCGTTTGACCAACAGGGGGCCAACCTATTTGTTCTGCATTATACCACTGCTTGATAACCTCTTAAGCTGTTCATTGTACTTTGTATACCATCAACAACGCAGTCGTTTTGTTTTGGATGCTTCTTTTCTTGCCGATTTTTCATCGCATTCTTCACTTGCATTGCATTATTAGTATAAAATACTACATTTCAGAATTTTATTGTGGCACATTCATTTCAGTTATTCTACTTAGAGCGTGTCCGAATTAAACTTTTGAACAGAAAATGATGCATTAACTCTGCAATTTTTGTAACGATTTGGTTTTGGACTAGAATTTTACATGCAATTAATACTGCAAAAAATGCCTTGAGAAATGCTGCAACAATGCAGCATTTTATGTCTAATTTTCAGGAAGAAGAGGAAGGCGTGCTGAAGTGATGATATGTTAAAATGAATAGTAGGAGTTTTTTTAGTGGAAATAGGCGTGAAAACACTAAAATAAATAGTTACAGTCTACCACAAAATCCCTGATTTTTGGATACCCTACCCAGCCTATGCCAAACTGCCTGGGATATGTCTAGCAATTTGGCATAGCCCTATGCCTAACGCTGGATACACTATGCCAGGTGCTGGATACCTGTTGGTAACCTAACCCTGACCTACCTCAATAGATAGGAGTTCTGATTGGTTGATTTTTTAGTTTCACTCAAATCATCAATATTTTACTGGGTTACTGTATCCAGCACCTGGCATAGTGTATCCAGCGTTAGGCATAGGGTATGCCAAACGCTAGACATATCCGGCGTTTGGCATAGGCTGGGTATAGGGTATTCAAAAATCAGGGGTTTGTGGTTGACTGGTTACAGATGGTTGTTTGAAGGTAAAAAAAAACAGATTAAATTCATTTGAGTTAATATCAAATAGAAAGAGAAATAATTACTATCATCGAAAATAATATAGTGCTTTTTTTTCACTGTGGGGTGACAGGAAAATGTACTGAAATTTTTACTTTTCCAAAAAAAAAAAATAGACTAGACCAGAATTGTAAACTAGAATGGTTCTACCTTTTCTCACAATCCTATGCAAATCCTGGAAATGTTAATGTAAAAACGATGCTGTGCTCACACTTGTCTGAGAGAGTTTGAACTGAAATGGCCTGGAACTGGAATAAAGCCCCATTGGTGGTCGCAATGAAAGGACATGCCGATTTTCAACCGATAATTATGCAGAGCGTATGCCAATTTTTCACTACCGTATTGCTCAAAGTTGTTGTTCGCTTCTGCTAAAATGCAAAGTCTCCACTTTTCACGGAAGAAATGAGACTATCTAATTGGGACACTTAGGCGACACTAATTGCGGAATATTGTGCGAAATTTTCCTGGGCGACTGGATTCTGACACGCTCTTATTCTGTGAAGTTTGTAGTACTGAATATTGCCGGACTAAATAATGTCGATAACTGGATCAAATCGAATTCCGATTGGCAGACCTGGTGGTGCCCCAGCTGCACCTGTTGCAAGGCAGGGGGTTCATTGCTGAAACCATCTTATCTCCAACAACCATCAGGGAATGCAGAAGCTCCTCCTCCTGCTCCCAATCAAATGTACCAACCACCACCACCACCTGCAAATCCCTCCCCATTTGTCCGCAAAACTGAGCAGAATCCTGCTCCATTTGTCCGCAAAACTGAACAGAATCCTGCTCCATTTGTCCGCAAAACTGAGCAGAATCCTGCTCCATTTGGCCGCAAAATGATGACCAGTATGACTCATATGACAGAAGTGACTACAAAAAAATCATCATCCAGAGCAAGGGAAAGAAGCAGGGATCGCAGCAGAGATAGGGACAGGAGCCGAGACAGAGATCGAGATAGAGACTATTCCCGTTCTTCTCGCTCCGACAGAGATAGAGACAGCAAATACTCAAGCTCATCATCACGAAAACGAGATGTATCTGGTAAGCAGGAACCCTTGCTACATTTTAGCGCAGAAATTACTTTACTTCGCACCTAAGAGCAAATTGAGATATAAGGCCTTTTTCGTGACACAACTGTGGGCCACACACTTCTAATTGTTTGTTGCGGAAACACGACTGTGTGCCACACAGTCGAGCCACTAGTTGAAACTCGTGGAAACTCCGTTATGTCTTTTTTTTGGGCAGTAATTTCAGATATATGAAAATAAAATTAAAATGTATGTAAAATCTCAATAAATAGAATTTCAGGCTTATTTCCTTACCATTCTGTACAAAAAGCATCCTCAGTTTTAAGTCTATATGCTTCAAAAAGTAGTTAACTTTATTGTTTAGACAGTATTTTGCTGCTGACTTTGAATTTCCCGCAAAGAAACAAGCCACAATCGACAATCACCGCGCCAGTTGTTTGTTGAATTTGAGCCACAAAGCGAGCCATGAAAATCTTGTTGGTCATGGACACACACTTGTGGGCCACACAAAAGAACGAGGAAACACTCTTTTCGAGTCACAGTCGACCCACAAACTGTCTGTGGGAGCACGGAATAATGCCTATAGATATGTTGAATGCTCCTGAGCTGATGGTATCTCGTAACAGATATGAGCAGGATTGGATGTCCCATTCATACTTACAGTCTTTAATGGCCCGATCTTTGTCCAGTGCCTTTTGAACCTTATTGGCATGGGGGCTGAGAATAATTGCTTTTTAGATTAATCTGAAGCAAAGGAAAGGTTTGCCAACAGTTCCAAAGTTAAATAAAATCCCAGGGCACCTAGGCTAGTTTGTCTAATTCCCAAATTGTTATAAACTATCCCTCCCTGTCAGCATGTCCCATCACTGAGTATGGCTAAACTAAAAGGGCTTAGTGTGTGTGCATGGATGCTGAAAGACAATACAAGGTAGATCTATGCTATTTGCATCAGCAAAAGCCACTTTCTCAAACTTGTATTCAGGCCTAGGACTGAATTGCTTATCTAAAATGGCACGAATTCAAGATGTCTATGCTCCTATTTTACGTATAACATTTCATTTGCCTCAGCTAATAGAGGCTCTCCTACCTACTTCATTTTGGTGTTTTTAGATGATTCCCGGGATAAAGACAAAGATGATCCAAAGAAGAAGAAAAGGAAGTCCAGATTTGGAGATGAGTCTGAAAAGGCATTTATCCCAGGAATGCCAACAATGTTGCCCTCAAACTTATCCAAGGACCAAGAGGAGGCATACTTGGGTAAGTGTTAATTTGTTCATGTTCGGATCATTAAATCTGTTTCTATACAGACTTCCAACTCACATAATATTAATCTGATTTTTTCAGCTTTTAGCTTCTGTCAGCTAAGTTTTTCTACAGGTCAGTTGTCTGTGATCCCCCAGGATGCCTCTGTGCTAGATTTTTCTCAGTTCTAGCCATCTAGGTCTCTTGTGCTTAATGCTTTCATAAAAGACAAGTGCCTATGTTCTATCCTAGCCAGGAGTGTCACTACCCTTTTACCTTGGGGGGGGGGGGGGAATGTCCGGTTTGTGCAGACGGACTAAAAAATTTACAGACAAAATGGCATACATTTCCCACTAACATACAATAGAACTGGTGTTAAACTAACTGTAATGCATCAGTTGAGATTATTCCTTTAATGTAGTTTCTATATTAAATCACATATTCGGCTTTTCATTCCAACTTTCGCGAAAAGCAGAGCTTCCAACGAGTGTACCCAGAACAAGTTAAAGCAAGCGGTGCAGGTACAACTTTCAAAATCCACCGTTTATCCGTAAACATTTTTCTATACCCACCATACAAGTTCTAGCTCTTAACGTGTTTTGCACCCTCAAGAATGTCAATCCTAAAACGCCGACCACATGAAACACCAATCTTCCAGATAGAGAATACTACAAAATACACAGCAGGTGAACGAAAGTACTTTCTCAAGACCTTTGGGAGGGGTCCCCCCCTCCCATAATGACGCCCCTGGTCCTAGCTGTTGTTACCGAAACACTGGAACAAATACAGATTAGTATACGTATAACATTTCATGCCTAGGAAAGGTTGAGGAATAGGAAAAGATGTGGGTTTATTTGTAAATTGAATTTAGATTCAGCTGTTAGATTTTTGCACAGTATTTCAGAGCCAGTGACAGATATTTTGGGTGGAAATACCAAAATATGAAGTTCACAGGAATTGTTCCTGAATAAAGTGTTGGACAGCTCTGTTCAGGAATGATATATCCAGAGAAATTCAAATTCGGTATCCACTTTTGACGAGGCTTTGAGTCTAGAAGTTATGTTTTCAATTGTATCTACAATTAATGACATAATACTAAAATAATATATCATGTATCTGTGTCACCTTGGCCTGAAGGATTGTCAATGTTCCCATGTGTCCCCCCCCCAAGATGTAATAGATGAACTTTTCATGTGGGACTTCAGGATCTGGAAGATCACCTTTCAGCAAGGAGGTTAGGCTGTATCCAGTTTTGCTGACTTGAAGGTAGTTATGGATGGCCCCCAGGGCAACGTCAATTCAGCCAGATAGTGCCCCTTATTGTTGCTCTCCCCCATCTTCTGAGTTTGGATCTTATAATTGCACAACTAACTGTGGGGCACCTCTGTGCCCATTAACCCCTTCTTTTTCAGCTCAACTCCAGATTGAAGAGTTATCTAGAAAATTACGAACTGGTGAAATGGGCATTTCAGTAAACCCAGAAGAAAGGTGCGATTAATCCTAATGAATACTCATCTAGGTAGCGACAGGTGGAGCCAAGCAGATCTTCAGGATTGCAGACAGAGCTCACTACGGTTTTATCCTCCTTTTCTAATGTTTTTTCTCTCTGTTTATAGCTGCCTTTCTAGCAGTACATCGGGCCTGCTTCTGCA
>JAKZAP010000001.1:24119064-24196325 GCA_023053575.1 Branchinecta lynchi
CCAACAAATTTCTGTTCGTCAAATTCATAACTGCTTTCAACTCAGCGGTCCGTGATAGGATCTGGAAAGCCATGACTTACAAAATCATCCGTCTCAAGCAATCGTATTTCCAGTATATGCCAAAAAATTACCAGCCAGTCGGTAAATGCCTCGTCCCCCCAAAAAATTTTGGCTAGTGACGCCTCTGCACCAAGCATACTGCAACAATTTGCAACGCACAGAAGGTTGCTGCAACACTTCACGATACCCAGATAAAACGTCCCAACATCTTGCTTGACCAAAGCACTCAAACCAGCGGCAACCGCAGAATGATCATCCACCTCGAGTCGCTGGACAGTGCGATTTAAGGCGAAAAATCTAGTTTTACTTTTATGTGCTGAAGCAGAAAATAGCGTGAAACATCGTGAAAGTCCGTTTCAAAACCCGGACATACTATTCTAATGTCTCCTAATCCAATCTCAGGCACCAACAAATTTCTGTTCGTCAAATTCATAACTGCTTTCAACTCAACGGTCCGTGATGGGATCTGGAAAGCCATGACTGACAAAATCATCCGTCTCAACCAATCATATTTCCAGCATATGCTAGGGACTCGATTAAGTTCCGAGGACAACCCTCATCACTTTTAGATATTGATTACGGTGTAGGCTACGCCAGGACTGCACAGATTTCAGACTTTCAGTGCAAACTTTCACGAAAGGGTAAACCTGAGTGGGAAGAGGTCATGGTAGCACGATGGCTTTATTGCCTCTTGCGGGACGTTGTGACCCAAGTTCTAAGGTAAGGTTCAGACTAATACCCGGTGCAGCCTGCTGGTCTCTTCGGGGATTTAAGGGTGAATGGGCCATATAGCGATCGCAATATCTGTCCGTCCGTCGGTCGGTCTGTCCAGGTTTTTTTATTCAAACAATGTTTAAAACGGATACGTCAGCTATGATTCTTCATCAGCGATATTTCGGCCCTTCTTGGCAAGGGTCCTCGTCAGGCTGTCAATCCTCTGGTTTAACTTTGGGGGAGGAAACAAACCTGTAATAAATAACTGAAGTTTCTACCGACTATAAATATCTTATTAAAGTAAACTATGTTCAAATACCACTATATTGAAAAAACTAGTCCTGAAATTTAATTTTTGACAACGACGCTGTTTTTGCTGCACGATTGGGGCGATGACAGGAAAGGGTGACCCAATCGTGCAGCAAAAACAGCGTCGTTGTCAAAAATTAAATTTTGGAAACGTTTTGGCTCGCATAGGGGTCAAATAAGTGGGGCGATTTTTAGTGAGACTTGGTATTCAGAGAGATCACATGCCCTAGATCAAGGCCGTATCCAGGGGGGGGGGGTTAGGGGGTTCAGATGATCCATGTAGTAGTCCGAACCGGATTCAGACTCAGTAGGGGACGTTGGGGGGGGGGGGGGTACCGGAAACCGTGTGGCATGTGAAAGAACCAAACGAGTGGATCTTTAGGATTGAAACTTGGAAGGTAGAAAAGTTATTTGCTCTAGGTGATCCGAGGTGACGGAAATGCTCAGACTTGAGTCAAACTAGATATCGTATTTATAGGTCCGAACCGCATTTTTAGATGGCGGGGTATTTGGATTTCTCGTCTACTTTTTAGGTACCAAATACTCGTATCAAGGGCCATTTGAGCTCGTAACTCTTGTTCATGATTGTGATGATAAAGCGATCGAGAGATGTATCACTCGTCACCATGCAAAACTTGACCTGTCCAACATCTATTACTGTGTCGTCATACATTCTTTCGCAAGGGGTGATCTCCCGCTGATGGAGCTTGTTGTCATAAATAAAATCTGTTGGGGATGAGTTGTTCCTATAGGAACAAGTTTATCCTTTAGGGTGTCATGAGACAAAAAAAAGACTTCCCATACCTAACACGACCAGATCTGTCTATAGACAGGCCTAGCTCCTTACCCTAGGCCCTCTCTCCCATCCATCCCAGTCCGAATATGCCAAGAGATGTGTTACCCATCATCTGACGGTTTGGCCATGAGTGCTGTTGTGAACCCATCGCAAACTCTGAAAGTGGTGTCGTTTAACACAAATGGAGTTTCTGTAAAGCTAAACGTAATTCGTGAATTTTTAAATTCGTATGATGTTGTTTGCTTACAAGAGCACCATCTTCTTCCCCATAGTTTTCCTGTGCTGTCAACTTTATCTCATGATCATAAGGTTTTTATTTCACCGGCATTACCTACCGGCGGTCGCCCGTCGGGAGGCACATGTGTTTTTGCACGCGTTAGTTTAACCCCGTCTTTTATTTCGATTTCGGAGCATTTTACTGCAGTTCGCGTCGGAGATGTTGCTTTTATTTCATGTTACCTGCCGACTAATTATCGAACGGAGGGTTGTTTGTTGAAATTTCAAGATCGTGTGAGAGTTTACGTTTGTGCATTTCTTCACTGCCCAGTAATTTAATCTGGTGCATAGTTGGTGACCTCAACTGCCAAATTTCTGATCCATCGGACGTCAGAGGGTCTTTACTTTTGTCTTTTTTACCTAAGTATTTTATTCTCCCGAAGGATTCACGGTCTACTTATGTTCACAATTCAGGATCGACGTCGGATATTGACCATGTTGTAATGCCTACTTCTGATCGTATTTTGGGCCTGGTGCGTGTAGGTCAGGATTACCCTATTAGCGACCATTTGTACCTAGCATTTGAAGTAGTCGCTTCTCGGGAGACAAGAGATATTCGTAGGCCTCGTTGTAAACCCCAGGGCCAGAAAGTGAAATGGGATTGGTCGAAAATCGATTCTTACCATGCAGAGTCAGAGCAACTTTTACAGAAGACTAGACCTACGTTGCCCGGGCAACGTGAAGTGTTGCGGCAACCTTTGTCCGGCTTCGCCGGCTAAAGTGTTGCGAGAGCAACACTTTGGTTTTGTTTCTTCGCTGTCGGTTAAATGCTGAAATTGTCAACTTATCGAAGCTTTTAAAACGGTATGTTCTAAAAAGAATAATCACATAATCAAAAGCTGTTCTTTAGCGTTGTAAAACCAACAACAAAACAATATCGGAAGAAGGCTATTTGTAACGTTTCAGGATTAAAATACCATAGATGACACTATTAATTATTACAAAACTACCTTATTGTTTTACATTACCGTATCGTTTGTACCCGTTGCGTAAACAGTTAATCCTAGGTTATAGCGATAGACCATCGATACAAACTTTCTTACTGTCATATTTACAGAAATCGAATACAATGTGCACCAATTTTCAAAAATTTCTAGCCCCTCGTGAACCGATCTTACTTACAAGTCCGTCTCCCGTGATTGACAATAAATTCACCGGAAACAAATAATGGATGCACCAGCTATCAAAAGTTGCAAACCCCTCATCGCTGAAGATGATTATAGCATAAAAGCCGATTATTACTTACAAGTCCCATGCATGTCTTACAATTGGGAACAAAATTGTTCTTACCATCGAATACACCTGAGACAAATAACAGGTATACCAACTAGCAAAAGCTGCAAACTCCTCGTTGCCGAAGATGATTATGAGCTAACAGTCGACTGTTGCTTACAGTCGAATGTTGCTTACAAGTCCCTTACATGTCTCACAACTGGTATCGCCTATTTTTGGTTTCAGTGTGTACCTTACTCCTGAAGTTGTCAACCCCTTGAAACTTTCAAACTGGCTTATCTCATGAAGGATTTTTGTTCAGAAAATTTGATGGCATATATTTTGATCAGCTCTTCAAGGGCTATCGATTGCCCTAACCACAACAAAAGCATATCGGAAAAAGGGACTAAATTGACTTTGCAGTCAGTTGAACTTTATCCTTTTCAATCGTAGACATCGTGACGGATGAAAACTTGGAATAATATCCTATATAATCTAGTTGGTATTATAAAGCTATCCGTAACTTTTTAGGATTAAAATACCATAGATGACACTATTAATTATTACGAAACTACCTTGTTTTACATTACAGTATCGTTTGTACCCGTTGCGTTAACAGTAAATCCTAGGTTACAGCGATAGACCAACGATACAAACTTTCTTACCGTCAGATTTATATAAATCGAACACAATGTGCAACAATTTGCACTAATTTCTAGCCCCTCGTGCACCCATTCTACTGACAAGTCCCTTTCCCGTGATAGACATCAAGTTCACCGGATAAAAATAATGGGTATACCGACTAGCAAAAGTTGCAAACCCCTCATCGCTGAAGATTTGTGTAGCATAACAGCCGATTATTACTTACAAGTCCCTTGCATGTTTTACATTTGGGAACCAAATTGTTCATCAAATGACAGGTACGCCAACTAGCGAGAGCTGCAAACCCCTCATTGCCGAAGATGATTATGAGCTAACAGTTGCCTGTCGCGTACAAATCCCCTAAATGTCTCACAACATGGTATCGCCTATTTTTGGTTTCAGTGTGTACCTTACTACTGAAGTTGTCAACCCCTTGAAACTTTCAAACTGGTGTATCTCATAAAGGAATTTTTTTTACCAAAAAATGGATGTCATATACTTTGATCAGCTCATCAGCGGCTATCGATTGCCGTCGAAGTTGAACTTCATCCTTTTCAATCGTAGATATCGTGACGGATGAAAACTTGGAACAATATCTTATATAATCTAGTTGATATTATAAAGCTATCCGTAACTTTTCAGGATTAAAATACCATAGATGACACTATTAATTATTACAAAATTACCTTATTGTTTTACATTACCGTATCGTTTGTACCCGTTGCGTAAACAGTTAATCCTAGGTTATAGCGATAGACCATCGATACAAACTTTCTTACTGTCATATTTACAGAAATCGAATACAATGTGCACCAATTTTCAAAAATTTCTAGCCTCTCGTGAACCGATTCTTGCTTACAAGTCCGTCTCCCGTGATTGACATCAAATTCACCGGAAACAAATAATGGATATACCAGCTATCAAAAGTTGCAAGCCCCTCATCGCTGAAGATGATTATAGCATAAGCTTTTTAAACGGGATGTTCTAAAAAAAATAATCATATGATCAAAAGGTATTCTTCAGCGTTGTAAAAACAACAACAAAATAATATAGGAAGAAGGGACTAAATTAACTTTGCAGTCAGTTGTACTTTATCCTTTTCAATCGTAGACATCGTGACGGATGAAAACTTGGAACAATATCTTATATAATCTAGTTGGTAATAGAAAGCTATCCGTAACTTTTCAGGATTAAAATACTATAGATGACCCTATTAATTATTATGAAACTACCTCATTGCTTTACATTTTCGTTTGTATCCGTTGTGTAAACAGTTAATCCTCGGTTACATTGATAGACCATCGACACAAACTTTCTTACCGTCAGATTTATAGAAATCGAATACAATGTGCACCCATTTGCAAAAATTCCTAGCCCCTCGTGAACCGATTCCTACTTACAAGTCCCTTTCCCGTGATATACATTAAGTTAACCGGAAACAAATAATGGGTACACCAGGTAGCAAAAGCTGCAAACCCATCATCGCAGAAGATGATTGTAGCATAACAGCCGATTATTACTTACAAGTCCCTTGCATATCTTACCATTGGGAACCAAATTGTTCTTACCATCGAATACACCGGAAACAAATAACAGGTATACCAACAAGTAAAAGCTGCAAACCCCTCATTACCGAAGATGATTATGGGCTAACAGTCGACTGTTGCTTAAAAGTCCCCTATATGTATCATAACTGGTATCGCCTATTTTTGGTTTCAATGTACCTTACTATGAAGTTGTCAACCCCTTTGAAATTTTCAAACTGGTGTATCTCATGAAGGAATTTTTGTACCAAAAAATGGATGACATATACTTTGATCGGCTCATCAATGGCTATCGATTGCCGTCGAAAAAAAAATTCTACCTGTCTTAGTTCAAAAGTTGACTTTTTTGCCGTAGGCCAACTTTCTAACGTAACGACTTAGAAAGGAGCAAAGGATAAGCTCTAGTTTCTTTAGCAATGAGAGAACTTTTAAAGTTTAAGAGGCACATCTGATACCGTTACTCTACCACAAACCAAAGTGCAAAAAAAAAAAATTATAAACTCAGCTGAAATCGTCGCAGACATGGACAGAAACAATAGATGGCAGCACTTTCGGACCCGTGGGAAAAAGCCACTTTTTTGTCTCTGTAGATTTTTCTATTTATCACTCAAAGAAGATATGTTGGCTGTGGGGCCGGGTAACTGCCGCATATATTTAACACTTATAGATTTTAGTCCATCTTCAATTTGAAACTGGTGCCTGCCTGCTTGCGTGCTAGAACGGAGCTTTCCACTCGAAAGCAGAAACATCTTTTGATGAAACGAAAGGTTCGCTACACAACTTCAGATAGTCCTCTCTGACATAGGCTATACAACTCCACTTCACTTCGCAAACCGTAGGCTCTGGCTCGATGACAAGCAAAAACCATCCTTATTGGCCCCAGGCAAGAGTTCTACGGAGCTTTCCAAAATGTAATGTCATATTCATCAATCCGGCCTAAGGTCCAGACCATCCGTAAAAACCGCACAGGTTAGACCCTTCTCAGTTACCAGGAATAAAATGAAATCGGAGTCATAGGAAAAAAAAAAAAAAAAAAAAAAAAAAAACGAGGACAAAACCAAAGTGTTGCTCTCGCAACACAATTATGGCCCCATCTACTAGTATTGATCAAGTTGGTATTGATATATTTTATAATGAGCTAGTGCATTCTTTACGGATTGGTGCGGAAAGAAGTTTTGGGTATATTAATAAGAAAAGTGGGACGCGTAGGTGTGCTTGGCACCTTAACCCGCTTTTAGTAGATGCAAATAAGAGAGCTAAATTTGCGTTTTCACAATGGAGAAGTGCAGGAGGTCCTCGTTTTGCGCCGTTTTATGAGGATATGAAAATGGCGAAGGCAGAGTTTCGAAAAGAATTGCGAGTGCATGATGAGTTTGTACGGGATACAATATCTGGACAAATTTGCGATTCTGCTGAAAAATTTTTGAATTTTGTTAAAACGCGATGTTCGCCGGATGATATGGATAATAGTAGTCTTTCACATTCAGATTGGATTGCTCATTTTAATGCTGTTTTTGATCATGATGATTTTACTTTAAATGATGATTTTGAAAGGCAGTTGGAAAATGAACTTCTTTGTCATATACCAGATGAAAATATTTCAGTTTCTGCTGATTCAGTAAAAGATGCTATTCACCGTCTTACTAGCACTAAGTCATATGACCATGACCAAATCCATGCTTCTCATCTTAAGTTTGCTCCTGCTTCTGCTATTCTACACTTTTTACGATTATTTTAAGGAGTGGACTTGTACCCGGAAGTTTCACAAAAGGAACTACATCCCCTATTTTGAAAAGAGGTGGTGATCCCAGTCTGTGTGGTTCGTACCGACCAATTACTACTTGTTGCCAATTAAGTAAGGTTTTTGAGCTTTGTATTTTAGATTATTTTAAGAATTGTGATCACGGTTTGAATCAGGTTGGGTTCCAGCGTGGGTTGGGTTGTGATATAGCTCATTTTATTATGTCTAAGCTTTTATGGTGTTCGAATCATTTTAATAAGGTTTATATTTTCGCTTTAGATATTGCAAAAGCTTACGATAGTGTCATACATGCTTGGGCGCTTTTAGCTCTTTTGAAAAATGGAGTAGAGCCACAAATTGTCCGAGTTCTACAAAATTGGTACCGTCGGTGCATGTTGAAAGTTCGGTGGCGCGGTTCTGACAGCGATTTTAAAATAATAGTCAAAAGAGGACTGAGACAAGGGAGTGTTCTGTCACAGATTATTTTCAATGTTACATTGGCACTTTGCCTGAAGAAACTTAAGACTACCCTTGTTTTCGGTAAAGGGATTTTTCTTTCTTGGTTGGCTTATGCGGACGATGTACTCTTGCTTAGCAGAACTTTATCATCGTTGCAAAAAAATATAACACTTTTTTCAGATCTGTTGAAATCGCATGGGCTTTCTTTGAACCCTGCGAAATGTAAACTGATGGTATTTGATAAGAATGGTGACAGAAGTAGTATACAAGTTTCTCTTATGAGTAAAGTAATAACTTGCTGTAATGTTTTTACTTATCTTGGTTTGCCGTATTGCTCTACTTTGAGTCAGACCCGTGCATCAGTGGTAAAAGAAGTTGAGAGAAGGGTGGCTGCTAGTTTTGGATCGATTGTTGGATTACGTGAGCTTCTGAACCGGCGAAGGCTTGCACATGTTTTTTAACGTAACAGCTTTGCCACAGTGTCTCCTAGCTTCTTCGTTCCTCCCAGTTTTTCGGCTTGCCGACACGTCGCATATTAAAACCCGATACTTTATTTTTTCAAAATGGTTGTGTCGTTTTAGCAGGTACGAGTCCAATACTAATATGATGGAGACTTATGGTATAAAAAACCCTCTTGAAATTATGATGAAAAAGCATGAAAAGTTTAGACGTAAGTTGCAAGGGCTCAAGCATAATTTATCATCTTTCCTCCATGAGCGGTAAACTATTTTTATGATTTTTTTTTTTGTTTTGTTTTGTTTTAAATTATGATTTTTTTTTTTTTTTGAATTTTAATGTTTTTAAAGTTTTTGTCATTGTTTGTGGTGTTTAATCTGCCTTCGCCATTTTCATGCGTTGTTGTTTATTTTAGTCGTTCCAATGGATTAGAGTTCGGTCTAATGTTTGTTTGATTTGTGTATTTATATAGTTATTTATCTGATTATCATCAATTTTGGTGGATCAATAAATTATCATCATCATCACAGGCTGAGGATTCGTTGGGTCGTCGGACCAGTCAAGTTCGTAGATGGGCTTTGTAGCCCTACATTTAGGGGTGGGGCTAGTGTCATAGTCGATTATGGGGTAAGAAGACATAGTGAACACGATGGTGAAAACCATTTTGTCATCGAACAAGTAGTTCGCCCGGAATCCGGCCAAAACCGGAAAGTTTGTTAAAAGTAAAAGTTTTATTTTAAGTTGATTAGATGTTCGATTTAGGGGCAGGAAGACACGCTGAACACGGTGGTGAAAACCATTTTCTCGACGGACAAGTAGTTCGCCCGGAATCCGGCCCAAACCGGAAAGTCTGTTAAAATTAAAAGTTTTAGTTGAAGTTGATTAGATGTTCGATTTAGGGCACGAAGACATGCTGAACACTTAAGTGAAAACAATTTTCTATCCGGACATTTACTTCGCCCGGAATCCGGCCAAAACCGGAAAATTGGTAGAAGTTAAAGTTTTATTTCTAGTTGATTAGATAACCGATTTAGGGGTAAGAAGAGATGCAGAATCCGTGTGTGACAATCATATTTTACCCGGACATATAGTTCGACCGGAATCGGAAAATTTGTTTTAAGTTAAATTTTTATTTGAAGTTGATTAGATGTTCATTATTGGGGAAAGAAGATGCCTTGAGTTCATTTTTTAGCTTTCTTTTTTTCGCCGGACAATTAGTTCTGGAGTTTGGCCGAAATCGGGAAATTGGCGGTAGTGGCAGGAAGTTTTTATCAGATGATTAGCCATTTGGCCTTAATCTGTTTCTGAATTTTAATTGTAAAAATGTTCAAGAAGTCTTGCGATGACTGGATCTGGCTAAGACAAGACCCAGTTGTCTGGATCAGATACTGAATTTTTGGGATCCCATCGAAACCTTTGGTCTTGTTACATTCGTCGCAGTCTTCTTTAGCCGTCGGACGGTCCTGTTCGCGATCTCATTGGTCGAAATAACCTGATAGAACTTCACATTCCCAAACCTTCGACAACGATTTTCGATGAACCGAGTAAGAGTTTCTACGGAAAATGTGCAAGGGGCTCACTGGAATTCAGTGCTTTGATTGCTGACTTTGAACGTGGAACTGTCATGAGATCCGTTTTCCATGGGTTTGCTCGGTGGGTATCGCCAGTTGGAGAGTATAGTTGCGTTTTCGCTGATACCATGGTATCTGATACCACGGTCTAAAGTCGTTTTTGCAGTTATCGTGGTATCTGATACCATGGTCGAAAGGCATTTTTGCAGTTATCGTGGTATCTGGCCAGTTATCGTGGTATCAGATATTCGGATACTACGGTCCGACCGTGGTAACTGGTCGTGGTATCCGAGAAATCATCTCACTTTCATCAAATTTTGTCAGATTGGTGAGAAAGAAGTTTAGCACTTAGTGATGTACTGGATATCTGTTTTTCTTTCGGGATGGCTTCGAAAAGTACAATTTCGGCAATGGTCGTTTTTGCAGAGTACCGTATATCAGATACCACGATAACTGCAAAACGACTAATTGCAGATCCAGTTACCGTGGTAACAGATACCATGGTATCAGCAAAAACGCAACTTATGTTATTCAAATGGATTCCTTTATCCACTTGAATGCTGTACCCCCTCGTCGGTTTAGACAACCCTCATTAGTGAGACATAGAGATTTTAAAGAAAACCGAGAGTCAACGGGTCGAGCCTGTCAGATGATTATTGTTTTAACGTTATTTTGCTGTTAATTTCCCGCCAAAAGTGAGCCACAAAATCGACAACAAACTTGTGGGCCGCACATGAGGCCGCGAAAACAAACTTGTGGGCCGCACATGATGCCGCGGAAACACTTTTTTCGAGCCACAATCGCCCCACAACCTGTTTGTGGGAGCACGGAAAACGCCTTAGGTGGTGGAACGAACGATAGCTCTCGAAAGCGAAGCGGGTTTTAGAGGAGGTCGCAAGAACAACCGGCGCATGAACTAGCGGAGTTTTCCAGATTACCAGAATCTCCCTTTGATTACCCAACTCAGTCTCAGCCCCGGACCTCGTTCTGGTTGTCACCGAGGATGGGCCTGGCCCTGTTCCAGCTTGGAAAAAAACTCCTTAAGCAATGTTAGGACCCATGTTTATCTAGTCGGAGATCACGGCTCAGATACCCGGATTTCTCAAATCGTCAACAGTTCAGCTCATCGGGAATCCCCCTCCCCGCCCCGTAGTAATGTGATCCTCATGTTGCTACACTATGACCTGAACAGACCTACACCCTGTACAACGGGAAATATGACAATATATATTTACAACCAAAAATGCAGGGCTGATGAACAAAGGAGCTTCCGCAATCTTGAAATTTCGACAAAACCAAAACGTATACCGAAACAGAAAGTAAAATAGTAATTCAACAATAAAACGTAACGATGTTCAACGTCAGCTTCCGGACGATCCACCGAACCTTCCCATTACAGACGAGACTAGGTCACGAAGAGCCTAAAACAATTTAATTCATTAATACCAATAGAGCAGGAAGGAGTACCCATGAAGATATGCTGGTTTCTATCCAAACACACCGGCATTAGGACTTCCTAAAGAGTTCCGCGATCCCCAGTTGTCACACGCTCACTACAGCAGTACTAACGCTCAAGAACAACACTAAAGGAACATTGGCAAGAAGTCCTGACTATACATTCTATATACACATATATTTATTGACGACTGAAAGAATATTCGGCTTGTCTGCTTCCCGTTTTGGAAACAAGCTGAAGCTGAATCGAACTTAGGGGTCACGCTTTAAAGTACTTGCACACACAGTCCAATTTTCGCAGTTGGATACGAACAGGCCTGTATCCAGGAATTTATTTCGGGGTGGGGGGGGGTTGCCTTTCGGGGTTTGCCTGCTGGTCGGAAAAATAAGTACAAAAAGCACATAGATCAGAGGGAAAAGCCTGTAAAAATGACTATTTTTGTATGTTTCAGGGGGGGGGGGGGGGGGGTTCAACCCCCCCCCCCCCTGGATACGGCCTTGGATACGAATTTCATCCTTTGATCCGAAATCTTGACGCATCGCATGCAGGTTTCCTTATAGTGACGGAAATTTCACATATGTATTTCCGCATGCGATATCTTAATAGTAGTTTTTAGTAGTTGTAGTTTATTACGCTAAAGCCTTGCGGCCGTGGTAAATCGCAACAAAATTTACAAATGCTACAGACACAATCCAATCCTTAAAGAACCAATCGCGCTATTTACTCTTACAGTATTTTAAAATATGTGAATACTTTAAAACTATGCTGTGCTTTCAACAAATAACCCACGGTTTTGGCTGTTTTAAGCCTTTTCTCGTGACCCATTGACTTGTGGTGAAAGCAGGGAAACAATTTACGTAACCGGTTTTTCTGATGGAGAAACTTCTCGCAGACAATCGCCGACAGCGTGATACACGTCGAAGGTAGTGTACCGTACGAAATTGGGGTCTCCGGTTTTAGAAAGAAAGGAGTGATTATGGAAGTAGATTGCATTAGTATTATAGGTAAGACAGGTACATTAAACAGGACTAAACTATAGAAAGTGCTCCCTGTGCAAAATTCCCATACAGACGAACCTTCCAAGATTTTCACTTCCAAGAAAAAAATTTTCTCCCAACCTCTGTACCAACCATCCTTTCCCCCCGTACTCCACCCCAAAAACCTCCATCCTTAAATCTTTTAGTTCAGCGCAATTATTCGCAATGATTCATAAAATGTTCAGTATTTTCTAGCGCTTGCCCACACATCGGGCAAGAGAAAAGACAATCCGTTACCCTAGCTTTTCCTAGGTATTTTCTTCTTTCTCCAAGTGGCATGAAATTTGACCGGACTGGAATCACCTCTTTAAACTCGTCTTTTTTTGGACCTGCCTATGTCTCCTCCTCCCAAGCGTCTTTGGCCTATTGGACTTTGTGAGCACAAAGCTTTACTGATGGAAGCATCTTTTACGATAAAATGAGCAATAACGAGTTCTTTTAATGTTAAAGGACACCTCGCACTACATAGTGTTTCTGCTCACACTGTAAAAAGTTTCTCCATACATTAAAGTTAACTGCAGTATTTGCTACTCGGATTCACCTTATCTCTATTCGGTATTTATCTTATTTGCGTAGAGATAAGGATAAACCGAGTAGCAAATACTGCAGTTAACTTTATCTTGAAGAAACTTTTTGCAGTGCAGATGTTTCGAGATAGTTGACCACTGTACAACTAAGCTATATCAACTAAGCTAAGCTATAAGCTATATCTTTTTCTGTGTTTGTATGTGTTTTGTTTACATTCTTCATTTACTCCGCCTTTCCGAAATGGCGGGTCATAAATAAATTACTTACTTACTTACTTACTATACTTACAGAAAATTAAACACGGCTTCGCCCGTTTTTAACCTATTTTCATGTTCCTGCTATGGACGACAATCTCGGTAAAATTTGCATAACTAATCTCTGCATGAATAAGCTCCGCGGAAACAATGATCTGGCGCATGAATGTCACGTAGAGAGAACAAACGTGGCAAGCGTGATAATCAGTGTATTCGTAACAGAGGAGATATGATACACTTATGAAGTGCAGAATCTCGGGAACGAGAACGGGTGGAAAGACTGCTGAAGTAAGATGAAGTAGAATCATAGTACGACGTGTAACCGACGTGTGTCCTAAAAGGGTGGTGGCCACGGATAGAGGTGTCAAGTGTGTTAGCTACCCCCCCCCCCCATAGCAGCTTATAGTCTCTGACTAAATCTAGTAATTTCTGTCGGTTTTCATGTCAGGCACTCATCCTCTTTTTTTCTGTTCGGGTAACTCAAGCAGACCCGAAGTCCACATTCCAATTTCATCAAACTGTACATGCGACTCGTATGACAAAGTATTTTTTTTTTAGTAAACTGGAGGACGAAGATGCAACCAACATCAGTGTCGCAAGATGCTTTAAGAGACAAACGCTTGGGAGACTGACCTGAGGTTTGCAATGCTCTTCGAGCCAGTTGAAAACTCCGGCAGAGACATCTGAAAAGGAATCGGTCACCACCATCCGGTCGAACGTCTCGAAAAGGGAGTCCATCATTGTTTGAAACTGAAAGATGTTTTAAAGCTTGAGGCGCTGTAAGGGATCAGTACACTCCTACATGACCCTAGTTGTTTTTCCCGCTAGCTGTCCAGTCTGTAACAAGACCAAAGGTGTCGATGGGATCCCAAAAATATAATATTTGATTCAGACAATTGGGTCTTGTCTTCGCCAGATCCAGTCTTCGCCAGGCTAATCATCAGAGAAAACCAAATTCAGATATACTTCTATAAGCCATATCTATTTTGACGATACTGACCAAGACTTCCTGCTTTATTTCTGCCAAGTTTCCGGTTTCGCCCGAATTCCGAGCAAACTACTAGTCCAGCAAAAAAAGAAAATTCAGAAACGAATCCAGCGTATCTCCGTATCCCTATAAAGAACATGTGATCAACTTTAAATACAACTTTGACATAAAAAAAATTCCGGTTACAACCGGATTCCGGACTAACTATATGTCCGGGTAAAAAACGATTGTCATATACAGACTCAGCCTCTCTTCTTACCCCTTAATCTGTCATCTAATCAAACTTTTGCTTTTAACAAATTTTCCGGTTTCGGCAGGATTCCGGGCGAACTAGTTGTTCGTCGAGAAAATGAAATTCACCATCGTATTCAGCATGTTATTTTACCCCTAAATCGAACATTTAATAAACTTCAAATGAAACTTTTACTTTTAACCAGCTTTCCGGTTTTTGCCGGATTCCGGACGAACTACCTGTTCGGCAAGAAAATGGTTTTCACCATGGTGTTCAGCGTGTCTTCTTACCGCTAAACCGAACATTTAATCAACTTCAAGTGAAACTTTTACTTTTCACAAACTTTCCAGTTTTTGCCGGATTCCAGACGAGCTACTTGTCCGGCGAGAAAATGGTTTGCACTATCGTGCTCCGAATGCCTTCTTACCCATAATCGACTATCACATTAGCTGTTTAAAAATATTTTGTTTGTCCCTTAAGTTTAAACCCCTCCCCCACCCCTAAATGTAGGGCTACAGAGCTCATCTACGAACATGATCTTACCCTTGACCCAATGAATATTCACACCAAGTTTCATCAAAATATCTCATTCCCTTCGAGAGTTATCGTGCTTACAGACAGACGGACAGACGGACATTTTTGCGATGTCATAGGTATCCCTACACTTACGTTTTGGGATCCCAAAAAGAGCGACTGATTTTAGCACACTGACTGACAATGCGGTAGACAATTCACCATCCAGTACCAGAGACCCGTTGCCACATCCATCTTCAGGGCATTGGTAAATTCGGCTGGATAAACATCCATTACGGTGTAACTCGTAAGAGAAAATACAATAAACGGGTTTGTTCTGTGGGCAACAAGGCAACAAAACTTGGAACGATTGTTGTCATTGGGGTCCAAATGTGTAGTTTTTCTTTTAGGATGAAGGGGTCCTGCCTCAAACATCCAGGCTTTTCAAACACTACTAGTCGCATATTCCCGAGGGGTTGCTCTCTCACCGCCACCGGTGTACACCTCGGCACGGCACCGGCATCATCAGGCATCATTCATCAGGCAACAAGACTTGTTAAGTGTTTGCGAAACCTCTGGCACGTATATCTTAGATCGACTGATTACAAAAGACGTTTCTTGGATAGCTACTACCACAAACACGGACACTGAAAGCACAACTGTTACCAGAAACGATCTTTTCAAGATGAAACGGCTCAGAAATATATCGTTTTGAATAATACCATTACTTTCCACGAGAAATTAGCGATTTTCTTGTTAGCGCTTGTCAACTCTGTCCAGCGTCCTTTCCGACGCGGCGGCTGGACGCAAAATATTTCAAAACTGAACGCGCTTCCGTTAAAAAGTGAGAAAAACCAAGCAGAAGAAGTCCAAACAGAAGGTAGACCGGATCGTCTGCCATGTCTTACAAAAAGAAAAATAATACTTTAAAGCTTCGCCTGACATTGTTGAAGGACAATACTTCTTGCACTGCGTGACTTTCAAAACTGACTTTCAGAATAAGCAAAAGAGGTCCTTTAATCTACAGATTGTCCAATGATCCTAATTGCAACAACCGATCGTGTCACCAACGCGACACATCTGGAGCAGACACCCAAATATTAGACGAAAGGACAGAACCAAGTTCTCAGGAAAGCCAGTAGTCCTGCAGATCTCCTTTACGACCTTTTATCAATCTCATAGGAAGTTTGCCCGATACTAACCACCCGAAATTTTGCTTCATCAGGGACCTGGACGTCGTTTGCTCCTGGCAGCCTTTTGTGCGCTTCAACGATTACTTCATAGTTTTCTTTCATGATTCTCAGGGCAATCACTTCTTTTCTAAGGACACTTAGCTGATCTTCGTTGGATTTCTTTTGTTCCTGAAGCATCTGGAAATTAAGAGGTTGCGGTCAAAGAACGAACTAAAAGTAAACAACGATGCTTCCTCACTAAAAAAAAAATGTCTGAACAAACAAAAAAGCACTTTTTCGGATAAGCCACTTTCCGGACACGCAACTACTCTTTCTTCAAAGTTTAGTTGTCAGAAATGGTACTCAAGCAACTCTGAAAGCACAATGGGCCTTTAATTTTTATAACATACTTCACAGATATACATTTCTGACTTCCACTAGATATCGCTTAAAAAATAAGCCATTTTTTTGTTATCGCTTGTCATTGACTCTTCGTTGATTGTATCGGCGGAGACGATTTCAGAGCATGGTATTGCAAAATGCAAGGCACGGAAATTCAAAAGCTTTCGTCCATGTACGAAAATCAATCATGTTGCAGGGCTGAGTTACGAGAGTACCATGGCTGCTAAAATAAACCGTGTCTGTAGCTGGCAGATTGTTCTAGTGTTCTGATGAAACTCTCTGTTGTTTGTGGTGCCGAAAACAAGTTTTGTTCTCTGGATATAAAGTTACAACACTGCCAAAAATGTACAAATATAACCGACGTACCTGCAGCTGATTCCAGAGCTTACAAGGAATTCTCAGTTAGCACCGTTAATATGACTATTTGTCAACAATACAAATATATAAACAACGAATAATTGTATCTAATAACAACGAATAGATAAGAAAAAAGAAACTCCGCTTGTATCTGTCGAAGCTAGTAAATCGGAGTATGGCAGTAAGCAAAAAAGGCGTAACGATATAATAGCTAAAATAAGTTGTCGAGGAATCTGCTGATTTCTAATGTAACACTGTATTCTAGAGGGTGGTAATGTGGCATCATGATTGTTTGATCCGCCAACTGAACTTGAAGCAATTAGGGATGGGTGTCCACAGGATACATTCTGAATTGCACTTAAAGGGACACTCATGTTCACGAAGGCACTTCTAGAGGGCTCGACGGAAACTTGAGTTAAAGGCTTTGTGTGTGCATACTTCTAGAAAAAAAAAAGTTTGACAAGCAACTTCTGATGGTGCCTTCTAAATGTGCTTGAAGGACACCCACTGATGTTGTTGGGCAACATGCCAACGGGAAAAGTGCTCCATATGGATTGTTCATACATTGCACGGATGTCACAGTTCAAAGAACTGTAGCTCTGCGGGGAATTGGAAAAGCTGAGAACTGATGTAGCTTCTGCACAGTTGCATGGAGATAACAGGGAGCCAGAGATTCTCTTTTGCGAATATCAGTTTCGGTAAAAGACAGGAAAATAACTGATGAGAAGGCAAGTAAAGCCATGCTCGGGAGAACTATCTCGTCCAACTTACGGCAATATATTCAATCGATTTCTGAAGTACAACTGCCTTACTCATCTTCATACACACACTTCCATCTTGTTGCTGGCAGGATGGGACAAGTTCCTGCAGAGCATCATAGCCTTTTTTTATTGCATCTCTTCGTCTCTGCTCTGCTACAGTGTGAGCCTCTCGTCTTCGCTCCTTGGAAGATAAGTTGGATTTATGGTCACTATCATCATCATCTAAAAAAAAGTTACTTTGATTGATACAGCTTGACCAGCTCCACCTCAACTTCTCCTGTTCTTTCATGAATCTTGCAGGCTTCCAGATCTTGTCAAGACCCAACATGAACTACTCGTTTTGAAAAATCCTTGAAGGAAATATTGCCTTAAGTTGAGGCCAGGTTGAGGCTATCTTTAACTATGTAGCGTTTACACGGACAGGAGTTCCAATCTAGTAGAAAGAAATCCAGTCTACAAAGGGATTCAGTTGGTGACATTGCCATTTGGTGAAGATTCAGTTCAATTCATTTATTTACATCCGCCAAAGCTGGCGAGTAGAAAATATACAGTAAAAATATAAGTAATAGGTCAATCAACGCAACGCATCAGAAAAAGTGTGCTTTATGCTAAACATTTTTGAAAAGATTTTCCCGTTTACTTTTTCAAAATATCAACGGTTTTTTTTAAACCATAATTTTCCCTCGTAAGAGAACTAGATTGAAATTTAGAAAACCGGCAAAAGAATTTCCCAAAAATCAAGAAAAGTAGTTTAAATACAAGATAAATTTGTAAACATTAAAAATGGTAAAACAATAGAAGACGCAAGCAAGGTCTGTGAAAGAGCAACAATGTTGAAATTATAAAAGCCCTCGTTAAAGATAAAGACGCGCAGTAGAGGATGCCTAGATATCTTAAAGACCAAATACCATAAAGTGGCATTTTCAGGTTGGGAACTCAGTCCATAGTCTTTAAACGATTTAACTAGATAATTTACATTACTTTGAAGGCCCAATAGAGAAAGGCTAATAAGGAGTAGGTCTTCGGCATACGTCATACGCTATAAGAGAAGCTAGGATACTGCTATATTGAAAATTACTGGAGAAAGAATCCCACCCTGACGAAGGTTTAAAACAACACAAAAATCTATGACAGAACCCTTCCGAAGAACTCTAATTCGACAAGACCAAACCACCGAAGCAATAAGAGTAGGCTACTATCCTCACTGGTACTCCATTCTTCAGCAGAGTCCTAGGGGCCCAAGCGTGGATAATACTACCATATGCTGAAGCCACGTCTAGGGCTAACACATATACTACACTACATTACTATATACTCTATTACTATTTTACCATTAGATCATTTTGTTACATTTCACGCATTTCTGTTCATGGTAAGGTATCGCCAGGGTGCATTACCTAGTTATTTCACATCTATTAATTTATTCCCGGAAGATGTGGTATTGCCTGCTTATGAGACCCGATCGGCTTCGAAAATACGCCAGCCTCTAATCATCACAGAGAGGTCTCGTTTTTCGATAAGGAATATAGTTATTGGAGTTTGGAACAAGTTTAAAGACCTTTTTGAACAGGACCGATCATTGATCACTTTGAAAAAGAAAATTAAAACTCATCTGTTGGCAGAATATTGATATTAAAATATGATACGCTCACGTTTATGTCATCCCGGTAAATCTACAACCTTTAATTATAAACCTTCAATTATTAATTTTGTTTTAGAAAAAGGTAGCGTTCCTTCAGCTTAGGCCACGACTTGGTGTTATTATTATTTTTTTATTTTATCGTGTGGAGAGTTTGGTATGGCGTGTGAAAGTATACGGAATGGAACGAGTCTTTCTTTCTTTTGTGAGTGTATTTACAGAGGAACGACTCATTTATACTATGTTCATATAGTCAGTGTTTAAAATGGGGCCGAGCTAACGAGCTCGTATCCCTGCCGGCCCCCAGTGATCAAAATATATTGTTACAAAGTATTTTTGAAATAAAAGAACCTGAACCTGAACCTGAACTAAAACTACAAGAACTCAAAATACCAGAGATTAGAGTGTGCGCCACATCAATATTTGTAGTTGTTGGTTTTAAAAACTAGACACAACCAAACCTGACTTGAGTATAAAAATACAAAGGGATGCAATTAAAATAATAGTATTAAGTGAATCCCATTTTTAGATGATTAGCATCAAGCATGTAAACCATCAAAATCGAAAGAATTTTTCCTTTTCAGTTTTGTATCACTTCTTTTCACCTACTTCAATTTTAACCAACATTACATGCTTAGCCAGTTCTTTTTCAAATTCAGAATCAAGTTTAAAATGTCTCGCCTCATCAGTTCTAGAACAAGACCAAAGGTTTCGATGGGATCCCAAAAATCTAACATTCGATTCAAACAATTGGGTCATGGCTTTGCCATTCAGTCTTCGTCAGATTCCTTGAATATTTTTACTGTTAAAATAAAGTTCAAAAATGGATTCAGCATGTCTCCATGCCCCGATACCGAATCTCTAATCGATTTCAGGAAAAAACTTTGAGCTTTAACCAAATTTCCAGTTTCAGCCGAATTCCTGATGAACCATCTGTGCAGCAATAAGTTCAGATATGGATTTAGCGTACCTCCTTACCACCTCAATGAATATCTTATTAGCTTATAAAACATACATGTTTTTACGGTAAATTCGAAACCCCTCCTCTGCCTCTAAAGATAGGACTACAGGAACCATCTACGAACTTGACCTGTACTTTATCAGTGAGTCCTCATTGAACAACATCCTCGCTTGAACAACATATTTCCTCATTTGAATATTATATATCAACCCCTTCGACCTTTGATTACACTAGATCTCACCGACGTCCATAGAATAGACAAATGAATGTTGTCATCCACGTGCAGAGCTATACTGGTTTGAGAATAAAGAGGTAGGGACTGCTATAAAAATTGGTTGAAAAATTTTGTGTCCGGTTTTCACCGGATTCCAGGTGAACTACTTGTCAGGCAAGAAAATAACTCTCATATTCGGATTCAGCATGTTTCCTTACACCTAAATCAACTATCTCAATAGCTTTTAAAAAATATTTTGCCCCTTACTTAGAAACCCCCATCCCGAAATACGGGGCTACAAAGCCCATCTACGAACTCGACCTTACTCTTGACCCAAACAATCCTCACACCAAGTTTCATCAAAATATCTCATTCCCTTCGGAGTTATCGTGCTTACAGATGGACAGACAGACGGGCAACTTTTGCGATGTCATAGGTATCCTTCCACTTACGTTTTGGGATCCCAAAAAGTACCATTAAAATGAGCAATCCAGATATCAGCTTCAAGGCTAGTCTTATCATGTGGGTGCTTCATTTGTGACTTATTTCTGGCAAATTTCCAGAGCTCATTTTCATCTTCAGAAATACAATATCCAATTTCCTTCTGAATAAAACTGATGTGACATCTTAATTCACTGCGGAACACAGATTTAGAAGCTTTCACATACTAAAAAAAAACTGGTTCAGATCTTTGACTTCCTGCTGAAAGCCACAGATGAAAGGAACAAGAAGCTTTTCTGTTTGCACTGTTTAATTTCTTGAGTTCCATAGAACACTCGTGTTTGCGGGTAAAAATGGACAAGTTTGGCATACAAAATGTCAATCTCAACTTGATCAAGGCATGTATTTTTGTCAGCAATTTTTTACGGCATTTTATCCAAAATCAGTAGCAAGAAAATCCCTTTTCAAAGCAGGTTCAAAACAAAGAAAAGGCAAAGAATTTGAATATTTTTGGACACAAAGTTATATTTTGCCTTTGACTGTCAGGGCCAGGTTAGGGCAGCATTCGCACTTAATTTTAAGATTTTTGCGGCAAAAAACAGGTAGTGTAAAAACGAGGTCAGGTACCCATCCTGTAGATTTATCCAATTGTAACTGTGTAAGCCACTCAATTACAAATTAGCTTCAATTTAGTATGTTTTCCATAATTATTGGCTCCTTTTTAAGCCAGACATATATTCTGAAGCCTTTCCTTCAGTGAAGGAAAGACTTCTCTGGAAATTTGAAATATTGTCAGAGGCTCCTGTTAACTTAAAACATGCACCAGACTTCTAAATTACCACTATTATGTGCAGAAGAGGGGGCGCTGCTGTTACTTCGCTGGAAATCACACATTACTTTTCCGATACTGAAAAGAAAATGTTAATAGGACAGAACAGAAGTGAGAAGTCCCAATAAAGCAACGTCGTAGTCATTCAAAGTTTTCCCTTTGGCGAGACGGCCAAGAGGTATACAAGTGGGACAAGAAGGCACTGTCTAGGGAACCGGGAGTCGTACTTTATGTCCTACGGGCTACGGAACCGGTAGTTCTCACGGAAACCAAACCATGTGAGCTGCGATTCCGGGATCTGACGTCATTAACTAACGGAAACTTGTACCTGCTGGCTCCCGTTCCGGTAGTAATTGGAAATAGCTCACGGAAACTTCATCGCACCAGCTTCTCGTCCGGTAGCCTCACGGAATTGTGTACTCAGAAGCTAGGGAGCCGGTAGTTGATACCGGAAACTGTATAATTGGAGCTTCTGTTCCGGTAGTGTATACGTGGAATATGAAACTCACGGAATAGTTTGGATGAGAGCTAGGATGCCGGGATTTTCACGGACTTAGAGAAAATAATATTGGAAAAAATTCACTACCGGAACCCATATATTGAGAGCTAAGGTACCGGTAGAAACTACTATTTGCTTGAAAATGGCCAGCTCACGGACACAGATGGCTATGGGCTAGTGTCCTGGTAGTGATGAAAAAAAACCCATTGAACTCACGTACCCATGTCAGTGCAGACTAGGAACCCGGAAGCAAATATTTTTAACTAACGGAACCCAACTTCTGCTGGCTGGGGTTCCGGTAGGGCAAAAAAAAATAAGATGTATTACTGGATTCAGTGAGCTGTACCGGACTCAAAGTCCATATTGACACGCGTCCATGAGTTTTTAATTTTAATTTTTGGCACTACCGGAACCCCACTTCCGGTTTCCTAGTCTACACTGACATGGGTCCGTGAGTCCTATTTTTTTTATTTTCGTCACTACCGGAACCCTAGCCCATAGTCACCTGTGTCCGTGAGCTGGTCATTCAAGCAAATAGTAGTTGCTACCGGTACCTTAGCTCTCAATATATGGGTTCCGGTAGTGAATTTTTTCCAATGTTATTTTCTCTAAGTCAATTTCTGGCTCCGGCGGGAATTTTTAAAGTCTTCTAAAAGCATGGATCACTCTAGCAATTGGATACAGATTGGATAGAAGTGTCAAGGCCGTTTTTTTAGTAATTTGGTGGAAGAACGGCGGATCTACAGAAGAAAGTGTCTGAATCGAAAGGTAAGGTTTTCTACGTATTTTTGCAAAGATGGGAGGCTGCAACTGAATATTCCTTCTTAACAGACAAAGATTGGACAAAAGAAGTCTCGAAAATTAAAAATATTACATGCGAATCAATGCGAATAGTGGTTTTGGCAAACAATTTTTACAAAGAGGTTTACAATTTTGAAATTTGAAGGGTTGGAATTTGAAAAGTTCGTTTCTGCAACACCATAACGAAATACACATTGTTGTCATTGCGTACATACTTGTACATTTTGGTACATTTATCTGACATTCACCATTAAATCTGACATTTTATCATCAGATTTTAGATTCGCTTGTTTCAAAAGTTGTAATCCCATATTCGGGGGTGGGGAAGTGTAAGAAAGAAATTGAGCTTGAGATTAATTGTATATATTTTCAACTTGTACATTGTTTAAAATTTAGTGCTTCTAAGTCATTTCCGAGAAAAAGAGTTAAGTTGGGAGTAGAACAAACCCTTGGGTTGTCTGATTTGGTGCTTGTTTCAGCTAATCGAGATGCTAAATGTGCTTATTCTCGGTGGAGGAATTTGGGTAAGCCTAGAGACCACCCTTTTTTTTGTGGATGAAAGCAACTAAGGCTACATTTGAACGTGAATTTCGCCGCCATAAAGGCGATGTAATTTGATTGGCTTCAGAGAAGGTTTATAAGGACCCAAAACATATTTGGTCTGCATTACAGCAAGCTAAGGCTATACAGTCTAAGCGGGCCGGGGAAGATTAGCCTTCGCTTTCGGATTGGGACCAGCAGTTTCGTGGTGCCTTTTCTGGTTCATCGGATGACCTCGAAGATCTACATCGGTTGGATAATATTTTTCTTTATCAGGAACTACATAGTATTTCTCTCACGTCTGCGGATATTGAAGAAGCTGTAAAGGGTCTGAAATCTAAAAGTACAGCAGACTATGATGGTGTGTACTCTAGCCATATTAAGTTTGCAATGCCTACATTTTATGCGAAACTTTTAACATTTTTTAACCTTATTTTTATTTCCGGATTACTCCCAGATTCTTTTAAAATAGGTATAGTGTCTCCTATCCCTAAGAATGGCGTTAGGCCTTATGCGTAACACATTATGATTCTTGTGATTTGTTCCGGTCCATTACTAGAAGTTGCCAAATAAGTAAGTTGTTCGAATTGTGCACGAAGAAGTATTTTTGTTCTTTGAATTAGGGATCTAATCAAGTTGGTTTTACAAGAGGTATGGGATGTGACCATGCGCACACTACTTTTTCTTTTGGTTATTAATTCCGCATGGGAGATGGGTCAGCCACTTTATGCTCTGTTGGTAGACGTTAAGGGTGCTTTCGATAATCTTTCACATGCTTCAGCTCTGTTAAGTTTATATTATGCTAATATCCCTCTTGCATTGGTAAAAGTTTTTAAAGCTTGGTATTCTGGTTTTAGTGTCAGAGTAGTTTTTAGATCAGTGCTATCTGTGTCAAAAAATTTTGTAAATAAGGGAGTGAGGCAGGGTGGGGTTCTTTCACCTTTTATTTTCAGTCTTTGTCTTGGTGAATGTTTCCGGCTTTTAAAAACATCTCAAATACACCTGGCTGTTGATTGTACATATATAGCTTACGCTGATGATACAATTCTTATGGATTGTTGTAAAGATCATTTAATTGTAAATTTTAACATTTTGGTGGCGGAACTGAGGAAAAAAGACCTTTGCGTTAGTCCTTCTAAGTGCCAAATATTTTGTTATTGATGATCTGCATGGTATTTTATCCTTAAACTGTGGTGCTGGGAACCTTTTCCAACCCCTTGATGTTGTGACTTACCTTGGAATTCCCTATTGTTCAGTGTCACGTAATTTTCAATCAATTATAGTAAGAAATATTGAACTAAAAATCCGTAAGACATCTGGAGCTTTAATCCATCTGAGCCGTAAGCTTAGACATGATATTCTTGCCAGTATATTCCAGTCAACTGTTTTACCAATAGTCATTTTTCCAGCGGTGGTGGTGAAGGGTTTTAATTGTCGTATGATTGCTAGTGTTCATGTGTGCTATTTTAAATATTGTAAATTTTTGCTTGGATACCCTTTATTTGCTAGAAATACACCTCTAATTAATTCCCTTTCAGTTAAAGATCCTACCCTGGCAATTAAGCAGAAATTTGATAATTTTGTAGCTAAAGCTAATAATATTCTGACTCTGAAGAATCTGTTTCCGTATTTCGATAAAAGCTAATAGTTGAGTAAATACAGTGTTTTGTTTAATGTACATCAATTGTTATTTATTGTTATGGAAGTTATTTGTAACAGTGTTTTTTTAATTTATTTTAGTACTCCTCATATTCTTTGAGGGAAATAAATAAATGAAAGAATTATGTCTGCATTATGTAAGAAGGTAAAATATTGAAATTCGGACACATACTTACGTTCTCTTTCTTCTCTCACATTCGTGAGGACAGCATTGCCGCTATCATTTCGCGAATTAGGTTTGTTGAAAGAGCAGAATGTCGGACGTTTTTCTGAGCCTCTCCCGGGGTTTTTATTTCTACGAGACTAAAAGCTTTCTGGCGTGGAAGGTTAATCTTATATTTGACTATTCTAAAAGCAAAAGTTTAAAATCAGAAAGGTGGCCAAGACTCAAGTACTGAAAAAGTTTTGGCGAGCCTAAAAGTAAAGTAAAGCCTAACTAAGCCCCTGCTAAGCCCCTTAGGTAGTGTGTAACTTGAGGAGTTACAGAAGAGCTCAAATTTGCATTTTCAGCTATTAGCGTGTTAGAATCGAATCCCAACACGATGAGCCGTCATCCATTTTTAATGTCCGTGTTCTGCATAGGGTGAACCCGGGTAATCCCGGATGTTGGGTAATTCCGGACAGTGCAAATATCTCGGTAACCACTCGTTCAAATACTTAAAAAATTTTTTTCTAAATATAGTGCCATCTGTGGTCTTCTTCGGTTTATAAACCGCACTATCACCGCCCTCATTTGCCAAAGCCACCCAGTTATTTAGTGGGCTTGGCAGGAAAAATATCGCTTGAAAAGTTTGGTTGCGTTCACTTTTTGTGCTATAACTTTTGAACGGTTTGATGGATCTAAGAAACGAAGAAGTGTGATTGTATAAGTAGGGTGTCTTTGTGAATGTTTTGCATAATTTTCTTGTAATGCGAAGGGAAAAAGAATTGTCGAGAATTACCCCTTTTCAAGACCCATTGGGGGTAATTCCAAACGAAGTCAAGATGGCAACTCCGGACAAGGAGGGATAATTCCAGAATCCCCACTGTATAAATCTGTTTTTCTATTCATTGTTATGTATTTTCTATCATTTATTTTTATCTGTGAACTACAATTTAGTCATCAGATTATGAAAAGATGATTTAACAGAGCATACTCTAGTCTGAACGGAACAATAAGTAATGAAAAGGACTTTTTAATGCTCTAAAGGTTGGACAAGTGGGAGTCGGCCTCCATCGCAAATAGATCACAGATCTTTTATCCGAATTCCTGAAAGCGAATAATATGGACAAGGGAGTCATGTGTCGGGGGAGGGGGTACGCCCCTCCCCTCCGATGGTGTCCGCCAGTCGGTAAAAAAAATAGCCGAGACGGCGCTAAGTGCCACAATGTTTCTTGAAAACTGTTGATTTCTTTTCTTAGAAACAGTCAGTAAATACCATGCCCCCCCCCTCCCCCCAAAAGGTTTTGGCTAGTAAAATCTCGGAATATGGATACGTCTATTAAAAACACTTCTGGCACCGTGCGAGAGTATGCCATAGTAATGGACTGCAATTGGTACAACAAGACGAAACGGGACTAGAAGTTTATCAAGCAATGGGCGAGTGGGTATTTGAATGGATGAATGAACAATTTTATTAACGGTGTGTCATACTGTGTGTGACCTGTGGGTGGGTACACCCCTCCAAGCGTTTTAAATGTTAGCCTAGTTGTTTCAGGTATCCGACTATTTTTCAATAAAAGTTTCTGCTCACGGAAATGGCTCAGAAGTCGGTTATCACTGATTAATGACTTCTAAGGAACCAGGTTTGGTGCATGGTAATGTCCTGGATGGTTAAATTAAGTTCCAGTCCAGGTTTACTAAAAAAAAATACTCCATCAATGCATAGCACATTCTCATTGCATAGCACATTAAAAAGATTCTCAAAGTCAGTTTTCTTCACGGCGGAGTGAGCTATTGCAACTAAACGGCTAGGTATTGAGCCATGGTTTCCATGTTGTATGTTAAACATAATAAGGTTGGATTTTTGGCTACCGTAGGTATGTTCGCCTTTTTGGGATCCCAAAACGTAAGTGGAGGGATACCTATGACATCGCAAAAGTTGTCCGTCCGTCCATCTGTCCGTCCGTCCGTCCGTCTGTAAGCACGATAACTCTCAAAGGGAATGAGATATTTTGATGAAACTTGGCATGAGGATTGTTTGTGTCAAGGGTAAGATCGAGTTCGTAGATGGGCTCTTTAGCCCTATATTTGGGGGTGGGGGAGGGATTCAATTTAAGGGACAAACAAAATATTTTTAAACAGCTAATGTGATAGTCGATTATGGGTAACAAGACATGATGAGCACGATGGTGACAATAATTTTCTCGCCGGACAAGTAGTTCGTCCGGAATCCGTCAAAAACCGGAAAGTTTGTTAAAAGTAAAAGTTTCATTTGAAGTTGATTTAATGTTTCAGGGGTAAGAAGACATGCTGAGCACGATAGTGAAAACCATTTTCTCGCTGGACGAGTAGTTCGTCTGGAATCCGGCAAAAACAGGAAAGTTGGTTAAAAGTAAAAGTTTCATTTGAAGTTGATTAAATGTTTGATTTAGGGGTAAGAAGACATGCTGAGCATGATGGTGAAAATCATTTTGTCGCCGGACAAGCAGTTCGTCCGGAATCCGGCCAAAACAGGAAAGTTGGTTGAACGTAACAGTTTCATTTAAAGTTGATTAAATGTTGGATTTATGGGTAAGAAGACACGCTGAACCCGATGGTGAAAACCATTTTCTCGCCGGACAACTAGTTCGCCTGTAATCCGGCCAAAACCGGAAAATATGTTAAAAGTAAAAGCTTTATCTGAAGTTGATTAGATGATATATTTAGGGGTAAGAAGAGACGCTGAGCCTGCATATAATGATCATTTTTTACCCGGACATATAATTAGTCCGGAATCCGGTTGTACCCGCATTTTTTTTAAGTCAAAATTTTATTTAAAGTTGATTAGATTTCTTTATAGGGATAAGGAGATACGCCGGCTTCGTTTCTGAATTTTTCTTTTTTTGCTGGACTAGTTGTTCGCTCGGAATTCGGGCGAAACCGCAAATTTGGCATTAGTAAAGCAAGAAGTTTCGGTCAATATCGTCAAAATAGATATGGCTTATAGAGGTATAGATAGGTAGATAGAATATCTGAACTCGGTTTTCTCTGATGATTAGCCTGGCGAAGACAAGACCGAATTGTCTGGATCAAATCTTAGATTTTTGGGATCCCATCGACACCTTTGGTCTTGTTTCTTATGCTGTCTGGAATTACCCCGACGGAACGGGGTTATCCCGGACACCCGAGATTCCACCCGTTAGAGTATCAAAATCTTGATGTTTACTTTGATGCTAGCTACGTCATGACATCAACATTTCGTAGCTCAGTGCAATACATACTTAAGGAAATTTTTGTAAGAAAAATTCATCAATCAAAATTCAAAAATCCTTCGTTCGAAGTTGGGAAAAAGAACCTGCTGGCTGCTGGTGATCTATCTAAGCTACTTGTTGGAAGCTAAAAGAGAAGCTGTAGGCAGTGGGGACACATCTGCATAATGGGCTGAACAAATGTTGTGGCTCTTCTTCTCATGATCTACCCTTTACACACAAGTAGATATTCTTTTTTGGTTGACTGTAGGATATGCACTGAAGAAATTTATCCTGTAGAAAAATGCTGTTCTGCATGACACCAAAGCTCATGTTGTGTTCCATTTCCAGATCCATCTATAGTCCCCTTTGACGACTTTTGTCCATCACTGAGTAGCAAGGAAAAGATGCACGAGAGTGAAAGAGGCTTTCGAATCATCCTGATCATCATAGCCTTTGCTGCTGCTGTTGTTATATTCCTTGTGATCTTTGCCAGAAGACAGATTGAAAGGTTCAAGCAGAGATCCAAATATGGTCCTTTCGTACCTGTAGGTACAGGAGCCCCCAAGGTATGCTAGGCTCACTTAAGCCTTGTAGATTCTCCTTCAGACAGCTTTCGGAGTCTTTCTGTGGCCATTTCTCCTTATCTTCTTTGCATCCTTACATCAAGTTCAGGATATTGTTATTAGAGTAAAAATGCAAGCTTCGAAATCTGATATGACCGTGAATGATGACCGTGATCTTGTACCGTATTATGATTATGACAATATCTTTTTTTTAAATCTTTTAACCCTACTGGTTCTCCTGAAATTTCAGATTCCTCGAGAATAGAAACAAGAGATAGAAGCTCATGGCAACTAGCAATATTTGGCCAGATGATCAAAGTGGGAATTAATGTATAATGTACTTTATTCCCTTAATAGCTTGTATCGTACATGCTAGCATTAGATCGTCATTCACAGAAAGTAGACACGACACAATTGCGTAAATAACATTTCATTTATACGTACACCTTAACTGGAATTAAAACATTGGGTGACATAGGGTACTAAAGATTTCAGATAAAGATCAGTCGAGTTTGTGGGTGATCTTACTAGTCTCTGGGAAGCAGTGTCCCTCTGTCTTTGTCGCGTATTGAGCCTGGTAAAATGGCAAATCAGGTAAAATGGCACGATGCGTATGTGATGCCAGACATTGGCTCACAAACGCTATTGTTATCTGATGCCGTCTTTCAGCAAGGGTTGGCAGGTCAAGCTTGACCAGACCGTCATCGTAATAATGATAACCTTGGCCGAGCATAATCTTAACTGCCCTTTTCTGGATGGCTTTGAGTCTTTCAGTCTGTGCGTTTGCAGGTCCTGGATGCCAAGCCGGACAAGCATACTCCAGGCAAGGGTGAATGTACGTGCACATTGATGCGTCGCCCCTGAACCAAGTGAGATTGGGGTTTTGGGACCCGCAAAAAGAAAAAAAGAGACCACAATGCTCACAAACCTACCAAGTTTGAACTTGATACCTGTTGATTCCTGTCACAGGTAACGAACTTTACTCCTTGGGCTATCAGGACCCAGTTGCCCATGGACGGGGTGAGTGGGGGAGATGCAACTTTGAAAGCAATTTCCCAGCGCTATGCTCTACAATACTACATGTACAAGGAATTTCATCGTCCTATGTCCAGTTCTGGTCAAGTTATGAACATTATTCACTGGGCAATCTGGGCCCATTTGCCCCTGAACGGGTTGGGTTGGGGGTGGGCAGTGGCAAAACTAGCCCATTTTTGTGGGGGGGGGGGTCGGCAAGCCCAGATTTGCCGACAAGATTTAACGATTTACCGACAAAAAGCGCCCTTGCCGCCTAAACCTTTCTGCAAACCAGAAAATAAATGATAGAAACTGCAACAGATTACTTCACTGCTTGAAGATTTACGCGGCTGTCTTTTTCGCTTGTAAACTAAGCGGCCTTTTGGGGTCCAAAACGTTAGCATATGAGTTCATAAAGTTTGTCTGTCCGTCTTTTACCATGATAACTCTCACAGGGGTTTATATATTTTGTTGAAATTTGGTATGTAATTATGTATGCGTTGGACCAAAGTACAGGTGAAGTGAACGGGCAATCGAGTTTCCTGGAAACTTGATGCTGATGGGAGCAGATTTGCTGCTTCTGTGTCCGAACGAAATCCGACAACTGAGTGGAACCTAGGGGCCCCAGAAACCAAACGGGTTCATGGGCCCTAGGAAGTGCTCGGATTCGACTGAAACTTGCCCAAGATGTACAGTTTATCCGCGTCCGAGAACAGTGTTGCAAGGAGGTCTCGGAAATATTGTAATACGAGTAGGGGCCGAACGGATAGTTATTCATTGGACCCAGACACGTAATTTGAGGCCCAAAGCGGATCTGTCGTCCGTGGGGTGAAGGTACGGCTGAGGGATACCGTTCTGGTAGGCTTACTGGACGTTTTTCGGAAATGCTCCGTTCGAGTGATGCTTGATAGATGGTAGACACAGATGCGAAATATGTGCCATTTGTGTGTCCGAACCCTTCTTGCCATTATGGTAGTGCAGCTGTGGGGGGATTGGAGGTGGGTCCTGCACATTTTCTTAAACGCTTAGGGACCAAATGGGTTGAGCGATTGAGATAAACTTGGCGATACTGCGCCCATGCGACCTAGTTGCGTTATTCAGATATCCTGGCCGATCCAAGCTTGGTGTGCCGAGATGGCGAGGGTATCACTGACGGGAATTTGTGACTCATAAGTCCCAGGATAAAGAGACGATTTCCCAGATTGATGTACAGCAAAATTACACAAAAAGGGCAGTTTACGGGTGGGAGCAGAGATATCACTCAAGATCAATCCAAGGAAGCATGTTTGTCAGTGTGGTTGGTTTACCGTCAAGGAACAGAAATTAACGAATAATTGTTTGGTTAGTGCACTTGTTGACGAAAATATTCCAGCCACCACATCAAAAGTCTTATCACTGACGAACAGTTGACAGTTACCGACAAGATTTGTATCCATTGCGGATGTAAACAGACCGAAAAAGAGAGTTCCCATTTTACCGACAAGACTTTTCCCAGTCATCGAATCGAAAATGAAAACAACCGAAAGCGGGATCTCGATCCGATCATCGGCTTGATTTCTCCACAAGGCTTTTGTCGGTATCATCTCCGCACGAACAGAAAATTCCGATTTCCAGACAAGAAGCTTCCTGATTACCGACAGAAGCTCTGTCGGTATCAGAAACGGTATCAGGAATGTGTTTTATCAGAGCTCTTGCCGGTATTGAAACCTGAATCCGCGCTCTCTGCACCGACAAACACTGCCGATTACCAAACAAGAAGTTTACTGACTTACCTATTCCTGGGCCCCTGGTGATCATGATTTCGTGAAAATGTATCTGTTGGTAGGATTTTTTTACTTTGCGGTTAAGATCGCGCATATGAAGGCAGTTTGAAATTCATTTGTAATCAAACCACTTGAGGCAAAAATGATCATTTAACCTTGGGGGATCAAAAAATGTATTGTCTGCTCAAAAGTACTTTGTTTACTTCGCGGTTAACATGAACACTTTAAGGAGTTCATTTATAAGCGAAAAAAATCCAGCCCGTATCCAGTCGGGCTCTGGAAATGATTTGTCTAGAGCATTTCTAAAGTCTAAAGTGTCGTGACCCCCCCCCCCCCCCCGCCCCCCTCGAAGTAGTCGGATCCGGTCCGGACTTGTAAAGGAACAGAAAATAACCTTCCTCTTTTCAGTTCTCAAGTTTCATTCGGAGTCGATCTTGATTATGCGCGACAGAAAATTCCAAATTTCCTTTCCCTCCACTCCCCCCACGATGATCAGATCGGGAAAGTGACTATTTCAAAGTTAATCTGGTCGGGTCCGTGATAAGTCTACCAAGTTCCATTGTCCTAGCACATCTGGAAGTACCTTAAATCAGGTTCAAAGGTATTCCCCGGAGTCCAACTCCGTGAAATTCCTCAAGTCATCATCTTGTTCATGCCTGGCAATGTTGAATGTGAATTCAAGGTGGAGAATCAGTTTACCTAGTGTTTGAATGTTGTTTTCCTAGATTACCAATTCCAGTGACAATATATTATTGTTGTGGGGAAGTAAAAGTTAGGTAAAGCTATTGTGCCTATATGTAAATTTGAGGTTTTGGAAGCCACCGACTACCAGTTAACTGTTAAATACTGGAAAGAATTAGGGGTGGAAAACAAGAAAACGAAACATTTCGAATAAATACTTTTTCATTTTAGTCATTGAAAAGAGAGATAAACCGGCGATTCGATGTTGTGGAGAAAATAATGTATGAACCAGCTTTACTTGGTTCGAATGGAGATCCAGTGTACTCCAAAGTATCCACGTCCACAGTTCTGAGAATGAGAGCAGTTGATGAGATGAAAATGCTCGGTAAGATATGATGTATTTTCCTTGGTCATAAACGGTCATTTTAGTCGGGTAGGATTCTTCCCTGAATCAGCTTTTAGAGTCTTCCTGTGCTCAGGTCGGGTCTAGGTGGAGAAACCTCTGCCCCCCCCCCCCATCCCGAATGCAAATATGTAGGAAATGATATAATATTAAAAACTGCATTTCGGACAGTACACGCGAGTTAAACAAAAACGCGTGACGGCGGCTGGCTGGCCACTCGCCTCTCTATATACTTTTCATAAAATATAATTTATTTTATTAACACTATGTGTGTGTGTGTGGGGGGGGGGGGAGGGCTCCCGACGGAATCCGCTCAGGTCTTGGGACTACGACGCCCTTTGTGGGCAATATGTTTGTCTTATGGGAGTTGTGCTCTGACCATAACATGAACTTATAGGCAATATTACAGAGCGAAGGCGAGTGTCAAGCGTCAAAGCCGACACACTAACTCTATCGGACAAAGTGTATTGCCTGAAGCTCAAAGAAGTAACCTGGACGCCATTAGAGTTTAAACAGATTAGCATATTCTTTTATCTTGTATTTTGATATACTGAATTATTTTGGCTCTGTTGAGGGAATTTAGTTTTTTTTTTTACAACAGCTCTCGTAGAGATGTTGAGAATGTGTACGAGGTCCCGACATGACCAAGTTCCCAGTCAGACCGAGCAACTTGAGTTTCATCAAGGATATGGTTTTTCCGTCTGCAAAATCACGAACGAGAGAAAAATCAAAGATGCTGCCATGGCTGCAAAATGAAATTCAAAAGAGCCCTTAGACTAGGAAGTTTTTTTTTCAACACCAGGCAATTTGGTGCTGTTTTGACCTTAAATATTTGAAATAATACGTAGTAACCACAAAGTTTGAAAAAATAATCGCTATTTGGAATAGCGGAGCAATGGGCTAACGTATTTTCAAAGGGTTTTCAAGCCTGCTCAAGTGAACAAGACCAAAGGTTTCGATGGGATCCCAAAAGTTCAGTATTTGATACAGAAAATTGGGTCTTGTCTTCGCCAGACTCCTTGAACATTTTTAGTATTAAAATTTAGAAACAGATTAAGGCCAAAGAGCTAATCATCTGTGAAAACCAAGTTGACATATGGATTCAGCAACTTCCTGCCTTACTTCTGCCAATTTTCCGGTTTCGGCGGAATTCAGGAACTACCAGTCCAGCAAAAAAAGAAAATTCAGAAATGAAACGGCGTATCTCCCTATCGCTATACAGAACATATAATCAACTTCAAATACAAATTTAACTTATAACAAATTTTCCGGTTTCAGCGGATTACGGGCGAACTATATGTCCGGGTAAAAATTGATTGTCATATACGGATTCAGCATCTTTTCTTACCCGTAAATCGGACATCTAATCAACTACAAATACAACTTTTGCGTTTAACAAATTTTCCGGTTTTGGCCGGATTCTGGGCGAACTACTTGTCGGGGTAGAAAATAATTTTCACATCAATCTTCAGCATGTTTTCTTACCCCTAAATGGAACATCTAATCAACTACAAATACAACTTTTGCTTTTAACAAACTTTCCGGTTTTGGCCGGATTCCGGTCGAACTACTTGTCCGGCGAGAAAATGATTTTCATAATCGTGCTGAGCATGTCTTCTTACCCCTTAATCGACTATCTCATTAGCTGTTTAAAAATATTTTTGTATGCCCCTTAATTTGAACCCCCTCCCCACCCCTAAATGTAGGGCTACAGAGCTCATCTACGAACTCGACCTTTCCTTGACCCAGAGGATCCTCACACATAGTTTCATCAAAATATCTCATTCCCTTCGAGAGTTATCGTGCTCACAGACAGACGGACGACTTTTGCGATGCCGCAGGTATCCCTCCACTTAGGTTTTGGGATCCCAAAAAGGGGGTCTTAACTAGCATTCCGGAATTACTAGTCCAGCAAAAAAGAAAATTCAGAAACGAAACCGGCGTATCTCCGTATCCCTATACAGCTAATCAACTTCAAATACAAATTTAACTTATAACAAATTTTCCGGTTTCAGCGGATTCCGGGCGAACTATATGTCCGGGTAAAAATTGATTGTCATTTACGGATTCAGCATCTCTTCTTACCCCTAAATCGGACATCTAATCAACTACAAATACAACTTTTGCTTTTAACAAATTTTCCGGTTTTGGCCGGATTCCGGGCGAACTACTTGTCCGGGTAGAAAATGATTTTAACATCAATGTTCAGCATGTCTTCTTACGTTTTGGGATCCCAAAAAGTGGGTCTTAACTAGATTTCGTATTGAAGTCCAATTCGGCGAAACCGCTATCTCTGTTTGCATTTTAAGATTTTTTTTCTCTTGTATTTAGAGAACGAAATTGAACTCATCGACACAGTTTCCCGAAGACCCCCTGGAAAGAATGTCCGAACATTTTTAGTGGGTCTTCTGAACACGACCCTTTTCGGTGCACCACAGAGGCTAATCCATGAACTGTGCGACCTTTACGAGAAAGCTAGACATTCCTCGGATGAGTTTACGGAAGAAGAACATGCTAGATATAAGAGCCTAATCATGAGGATACAAGACATGTGAGTTCTTTTTCTTCCATTCGTATTTACGCGAAATTGGGATTAACCACGTCCACGAGTGACCTACCTCGGTGGGATATTTGAAGCAGAACTGAAACCTGATACTGTTCTATTATTTTTCTTCTTTAGTCTATTTTCCGTCTAGTGTCGTTTTCATATGCTTTTGCACTCTAGCCAGATCTTATCTTCACATGAACAGTATCTCCCTGGTTCATGTCGTAACCGCAAGTTAATTCTAAAGTTCGGGTGCAAGATGTCGCTGGAGAGGACGTCGGCGTCTCTACTAAAACATATGTTCATTCAGCTCATCGTCGACATCAGTGGTTCCCAACCGGTGGTACGCGTACCCCAAGGGGTGCGCGAGACCTTTGCAAGGGGTACGCGAAGGAATTAAAATTGATTTGGTATATAGCTTCAAAATCTCGTCTCACTCATTTGTGATTGCCGAAAGCCTAATATTACCCAGCTGAGTATCACCAGCCAAAATGTATCTTAAGGGGCAAGGGAATTATACCGACTGTTTTTTTTTTTTAATAAGTGCTTTTACGAAAAATCGCGGCTTTTCGCGCAGACTCTTTTCTTTTAATCGTCTGGCCGACCTTTTTTTTTGGGGGGGGGGGGGGAGGGGGGTTGTCAACCTGTGCGTGACATTGAAAGTGATACTGTCATTCATGATGCGAACTGAGCCAACGAAAAGTTTCCGATGCGGCTTGATGAAACCACGGAGAACATCCAAACCAAACTCAGAAATAGGCTGACTTTAAAAAAGTATAGCTACAAAGCACCATCTAGTGATTGCCTCATTGATTTTGTACATATTTCTGAATGCATGAATGCTTTATCATTTATGATAATAAATATCGTCTTTTTCACGTTCTGAAAAAGGGAGTACGCAATCTTTTCGAACCTTCATTAGGGGTACGCGGTATGGAAAAGGTTGGGAACCTGGTCTACATGATGTTTTTCATGAATTTTTTAAGGCCCAGTTAGAAATTCAGTCTAAATTGTCGTGCTTTACGTTGATTTTTATTCGAGTTGTTTTTCAATTTTTCCTTTTACTCCACTGCCGCCATTGCATTTGGTGGGTCATATATTAAGGTTATTAAATTAAATATATGTATTTAAATATTTCTTCAGTACAAGCTGAATGCGAATCATAGTTGACGTGCAAAACGGATAAGTCAGCTACATTTTATTAGAGCTATATTTCGGCCTTGTATTCATCTTAGCTGGAAAGAAGAAAAATGGACAGGTGATTCCAAAATGCAAAAGAATATCTAACCTTTCGAGGACCCAATCGAACATCGTCCAGTTTCCAGCTTGAGCGGCTTGAGCCTGAAGAGGACCCTGCCAAGAAGGGCCGAAATATAGCTCTAATAAAATGTAGCTGACTTATCCGTTTTGCACCGTCAAATGTATACATTGGTATTTTTACAATTAGAGAAATAGAAAACCGTGATTTTCGGGGTTTTTTCTTGATCAGCTAATTATCCCTCTAGGATGATGTGCTAGCTGATCAAGAAAAAACCCCGAAAATCACGGTTTTCTATTTCTTTCGTAATGAATGGTCAGCTTAGCTTCAAACCTTATATTTTACAATTAAGCCCCGCCTCTCGCGTCGATTGTGATTGGTTCAGTCGGAAGTACAACACTGCAATCAGAGACATAGTTTGTTGGCGAGGTTAGTCAAGATAGGTTGTGTTGTTTCACATCAGAGCAAAATAACTCTAGCGAGTAATGCGCGAACTTTGAAAAAGTGACACACAGTCAAATCGCGCGACACTAGCTCCGCTAGAGGACACGAACATCCCTACTGAAACTCAACCAGTCGTTAACGAGCGCTGGTCCTCGATGTTTGCACCGCATCTTAGCCTTGCTAGAATTGTCTGCGTCCGCCATTGCTCGCACGAACAAAGCGAGCTGGGCGGTGCTGCGAAGGAGGCCCATTTTCAATGTATGGGAAGGATAGGTCTTCGCATTACTCGCTAAGAGTTATTTTGCTCTGTTTCACAGTGGAGACATTGCGAGAGCGAGGGTTAGTGCATATTACCCTATCTCTGTAATATGACTATGCGGAGTCGAATATTTCCGCATACCCTGTCTGCTACGAACGAGCGGAGGTTACTAGCTTCGCGCCACATCACGTTTCGCTACCTCTACAAACAAATAGCTAAATCGCTGTTAGGTCGCTGGTGAGGAAAAGTAGGAGTCAAAGCTGATTGGTTCTCTGGACGCGCTCAAGAACGGGTCAGCGCGCGGAGTACGCCTCCTGTCAGCCTCCTTCACTATTTCTTGTGCGATAAGCAACGGCGAAGACGGAAGAGGAGTAAGCGCTTATCAACATCAGCTCAAAGCTCGAGTAAATACCTCTATGTCCACTCAGTTTTGTTGGGGTTTTCATAGTCGCTGCATGCGACTAAAGACAGAAGTTTTGTCTGATTATTTATTCTTGATATCACGAAGAATAAATAATCAGATAGAACCTCTTCCTTTGTCACCATGCATCGACCATGACAACTGAGCGGACCTAGACGTATTTACTATAGCTTCTTTACCCGTCTACTCTACTTCCGTCTTCGCCGTTGCTCATCGCAGATAAAGAAAATGCAGGAGGCGCACTCCGCGCGCTGAGCCGCTCTTGAGCGCGTCCAAAGAATCAATCAGCTTTGTCTTCTAGTTTTCCTCATAGTGATTTAACAGCGACATAGCTAATTGTAGAGGTAACGAAACGTGATGTAGCGCGAAACTACTAACCTCCGCTCATTCATAGCGGAAAAAGTGCGGGGAAATACTCGACTCCGCATAGTCATAGTACAGAGATAGGGAGACTGAGGTTTTATCGGATTATTTGTTCTTGATATTACCTGATTTGTTTCGATTATGTCACTGGTCCAGGAAGAGACAGTCTATACTGACCCTTTTTTCTTTTCAGAGCACGGTCTCACAGATCAAAGTCTGGCCGCCCCGTCACCCATGAATCAACCATTCGCTTCAAAACTCAGTCCACCAAATAAAAGATCTCACTATCCTGAATGAGAATCTTAGTCAAGGAATAGTCCCGTAGCCCGTGCAGCCTGCAACACTCGGCAGTTTCCGGTAAAGCGAGCCGGTGATGAACTGAGGAAGCTCCTATACTCGAGTCTACCATTAATTCCGCCACATGTCCACAATAGCCACACTGTTGACATAAGGAGAAAACAAAATTAGCTGTAATGTTCTAGCAAAAACGATGAATTTATGCTCAGTCATCATGCTGTGCATGTAAGTAAGTAAATTCAATTACACTAAAGCCTGGCCACAATAAATAACCAAAAACAGATAAAAAAGCAATTTTGTATACTACCTTAGATTGCACTTACAAGAAATAAGGATATAGTATCCGGATAAATAGCTTGCGGTTGACAATGCTGATTATTTCGGGGTTGCAGGTTTTGAGTCGCTCCAATCCTCTCTCCACGGTTGCGCGCACTAGTCCTCATCCAGCCGCTTTTGAATAGATGTCTTAAGAAAAACGAAACGAAGACAAAAACCCGGTGCAGAACTAGAGAAAGCGCTCTGAGTGTGACATTCCCGAGCAGGTGAACCTTCCCGGATTTTAGATTTCCACGAAAATTTCTCTCGACCTCCGTACGAACGATTCCTTCCCCCGATATCCACTCCCAAACCTCTCCTGTTCATATTCTTCGTCACTTATTGCTTGAACGAAATAAAACATTAAATTGTAGGGGGGGGGGGGCATAGTCCGTATTACAGTATGTTCGTGTTAAAAGATAGAAGTGCCCGTGGTTCTGTTTAGAAAAATTGGCGTCAAGTTTTGTCCTTTGACCACGAAAATCTCACGTGTTTTGTAATTCAGGCATGTTATATACAAATATTAATGTTTTGTGATTTGTTTTAGAATTTTGAAGCTGATTTTCGTTCAAACTTGCGATTTTTTTGCCTGCCTCCGCATGCAGATGTAGGGGTTCCAGCGAAGTATGGAAGGTTACGTTCTCCTACAATTAGTTCTTTGTTTTTCAATCAGGCCGTATAACCACACCGTTTTATTTGTCACATAATAACATTAAAAATGTGTACGTGTCGCATAATAAAAATGTTTACACATATAGAAAGCCTCTTGAATTATGAGCAGGGAAAATAAGCCACTCGAAAGAAAGACCTTTCAGTTAAACAATGGAAACTTAACCACCGACTGTGCTTACACGCGGAAACAACATGCCGCTAAATAAACCTAAAACCAAGGGTCCGTGATTTTCTGTCGTTGCTGTAATCAGGGTCAAAGCCGCCCTGAAGCACACTGCGTCGGGAAAATTTTATCGCCGAACGAATGCCTTTCGGCACTAAAACGCTGCCTTGTGCGTTTTGCATGTCTCGCAAGCATCCACGGAACTTCTGACAGTGCCATCGGATCAGAACTTCGACTGAATATCAGGACGAAGCTACTGATAGTCGGATTTCAAATCCGAGATTCAGCTTTTACTCTTCAGAATAAAATAGCAATGTAGCCGGCCAGGCCAAATAGAATCGTCGTTTACTTTGTGCTGGCGTGACATTGTGCACACCATGACGTTGCACCTGTGCCGCCTGCTACACTGTCAAAAGTTTCATAGCATATAAAACGAGGATGCGCAGTGTCAACAGACAAAACTTGGGGTGTTGTCTCTTGTGATTTTGAAAACGTTATACATTAAATGTTATGCCTAACAGACGTTGCCAGGAAGAGCTGAAAAACCGCTGAAAAAGCATCTGCTGACTTTTCCGATATCATGATGACAACAAAAAAAGTCAGCGGATGCTTTTTCGGCTCTTCCTGGCATAGTTTCTTCCGTAACATTTAAGGCATACTGTTTTCGAAACCACCACAGACAACATCTCAAGTGTTATCTGTAGAAACTGTGCATCCTTGTGTTATCTGTTACGGAATTTCTGACAGTGTAACCGCAAGCATCCACCAAAACGATGACATAAATTCACGGGCCCTTGCTAAAATCATACACAAAGTTACCTGTTTCAAAAGTGCATAGAAACACAACCTTCGTATTAGTGTCATTTGACTTCAGACGGGGGAGATAAAGTCTGCCCAGATAGGGCAGTGGTTTGACGCTGGTCCACCCCATTTCCACCCCTTCGGGATGGCTAGGTGAGTCAGGCCAGAGTTGATAACACCGGCTTTCTCTAGAAGAAAAGAAAAATGATAAGCCGCAATCAGTGGAAGGGGGGGGGGGGCAGGTTTTTACCAATAAAGCCTACTTAGATCAGATTAGTTTAGATTAAATTTTATTTTACACACGTGTACAAAATATTTTGCCACACCTGCTAAGAAAGCCCCAAAGGGCTTGTTGGCCGCAGGTGGCAGTCTTCTCTATTCTACGTATTGTGGTAACACTATTTTTACATTATTCTACATGCCATCCATACACTTTATCCTACATGCCATTCATACACGGTTCATACATATACAGTATACATTCTGCTTACTTCAACTCCTTCGAGAGCTATCGCGCTAACAGACAGGCAGACAAACTTTACGAAGCTCTCAAAAAATCTTTCGGATGTTTGGGATCCCAAAACGTAACGTAAATGGAGGATACCTATGACTCCGTAAAAGTTCTCCGTCCATTTGTCAACATGATAACTATCGAAGAGAATGAGATATTTTGATGAAACTTGGTTTGAGGAGACAGGTCGACTTCGTAGATGGGCTCTGTAGCCCTATATTTAGGGGTGGGGGTTCAAATTAAGGGGCGAACAAAGTATTTGTTAACAGCTAATGAAATAGATCGGTTTAGGAGAAAGAAGACATGCTGAACACGATGATGAAAAAAAATTTCTACCCGGACAAGTAGTTCGCCCGGAATCCGAACAAAACAGAAAATTAAAAAAAAAAGTTTTATTTGAAGTTAGTTAGATGTCGGATTAAGGGTAAGAAGACATGCTGAACACGACAACGAAAACTTTTGTCGCCGGGCAAGTAGTTCGTCTGGAATCCGGCCAAGACCGGAAAGTTTGTTAAACAGGAAAAGTTTTACTTGGAAGTTGATTAGATGTTTGATTTAGTGGTAGGAAGACATGCTGAACACATATGTGAAAATAAATTGTCTACCCGGACAAGTAGTACGCCCCGAATCCGGCCAAAACCGCTAAACTTTTTAAAAGCAAAAGTTTTATTTGAAGTTGATTAGATGTCTGATTTAGGGGTAAGAAGATGTGCTGAATCCGTATATGACAATGATTTTACCCGAACATATGGCTCGCCCGGAATCCGGCTGAAACCGGAAAATTTGTTGTAAATTAAAGTTTCATGAAGTCTTCATGTTATTAATGGTAGTTCTCTGTTTGTTGACGACGTTTTCTTAGTAATGCAAATGATTTTTGACACTAGCATTGTCCCTCAACATTTTGTACAGGGGACCTTACTCCAGTTCCGAAAAAAAGGAAGATCTAATGCAACGCCACAATGTTCAAGCTTCCGTCCAATTACATTGTCCAGGACTTTCTGTAAAATGTATTAATTGTTTTTTTATTGATGAGTTGAGTAGTAAGTGCTATGTGCCCCCTTCACAGTTCGGATTTCAACCAGGTATCGGCTGCACCCATGCACCTGCCGTGGTAGCATCACCGCTGATTGATGCCGAAAATTCGGGGGAAAGTTTGGTCTTTGCCGGTCACGACGTTCGTTGAGCTTTAGACTCTTTGATTCACGCTGCCGTACTTTTGCATGCGGCGAAGCGAGGTGTAAATCGCTCTGTCATAATCTCCTTGTGGAATATGTACTCGCGGCTCCGAGTAAGGCTTAAGCTGTCTCAGAATTTAACACGGTCACCTCATCCTTGTCATTGTGGTCGTTCAGTCCCAGTTCGTAAGGGTACTCGGCTCGCCAACACTGTTCAATAATAGTGTCCTAAAAGCGCAATTTTTATGTCTTTCTTCATGTGCTCTCCAAGCTATTGACATTTTTTCTCGTATGTTATGCCCATGATATTTTTAATTTAAGCAGGTCAATCAAGCGGGTAGAAGAAAATTTTAAAATTATGCAAAAAGAATACGTTCATCAAGGTTTTAAATTTACGTAGTACTATTTAATTGGAAAGCTGAAGGCCCCATGCCCTCCATTGCTCTTGGTGATATCAGCATAAAACCCGTTGAGAGCATTGTTTACCTTGGTCTCCCCACTGGCTCGTCATTAAAACACACTCGCCGGCTTCTATCTGAACATTTTGAAAGAAAAATATGCGCTTCCTATGCTCTACTTGCAAAGAATGTAACCCGTTTGCCGAAAAATCCTAGCTTCCCTTTATAACTCCGTTGCAATACCCCAGTTTCTTTACCTAGCTCCCTTCTGGCAAGTATTCTCAGCCAGTGAAAAAAACAAACTCCGTTCCACTTCATCCAGATTCTCGATAAGTCTTCGGCTCCCCCCTTGGACAAGAAATACCAAACTGATGAAAATTTATAACATAAAAGACCCTGAGCTTGCTATCTCTAACCTGATTGGCGAGTATAACTAAAAAATCCAGTCCCACCCTTGGAGCAAAATTCTCGAAGTTTAAGTGTATATGTATGTAATCGTGTTCAGTTAATAGTCAGTCAGAGAGTCTCAGTTAGTAATTGTCGTTTTTGTGTGTGTTTCCTTTGAAAGTGTTACGTTTTGCTTTTGTTTTGTTTTTCTTTTCGTTTTTGTACTCCGTCCCTTTTCTGTTTGAAATGACGGGTGATAAACAAATAAATAAATAAATCTATATGAAAATCATGGTCTCGCCAGACAAGTAGTTCGCCCGGAATCCGGAAAATTTGTTGAAAGTAAAAGTTTTATCTGAAGTTGAACAGATGTTCGATTCAGGGGTAAGAAAAATGCTGAATCCATATATGAAAATCATTCTCTACCCGAACGCATAGTTCGCTCGGAATCCGGCTGAAACCGGAAAATTTTGTACAAGTTGAAGTGTTATCTGAAGTAGATTAGAGGTTCGACATGGTGGTGGGGAGGCATGCGGAATCCGTGTATAGAAATTCTCTTTTCGTCAGACAAATAATTCGCCCGTAATCCGGTCAAGACGTTAAAGTTTTATCTACAGTTGATTAGAGGCTCGATAGGCTCTGGGGTATATTCCCTTCGAAACCATTGGTCTTGTTAACAGTGGTGAAACTAGGGGGGATGCCTGAGAGTCACAAATGGCCGGGTGGTGTAGAGTGTATGACTGGTGTGAACCCCGAGTTCAAATTCTAGTCAGGGCTTGGTTTATGGATGAAGCCAGGATCGAGCTTCGGCAAGACTACCAGCGGAAAACAGTCGTGGAATAGGGAGATCAAATCAGAACTGAGATCCTTTAGGTTACATACCATAGCAACAAGTCTTGCTTCCTATTGGTCGGTTTTTGCACCTTCGAGTCAAAGCCTGCTTACTGGTGGTCAGTGCTGCCAGTCCTTCTACATTTTCTTTGAATCCTCTTTAATCCCTACATGTATTGTTGGTTTCAGAATGACTCAGGTTCACTTACGCTGGGGATGTGCAATCTCTCAAACCCCTTCCCAATTACTACGACTATTATGCACGGCCATGTAATGGTGCGGACAGGCGACCAGGGTGTCCCTGCCGGAAAAAGCTAAAATTTTGGGACCGATAACGTTGCAGAAAATCCAGTCTACGAGCAATTTACTCTGATCGTCTGTCCAGAACATAAAACCATGGCAAAGTCACATTCGTTACTATGGTATCTGATACCACGGTCAAAAGTCGTTTATGCGGTTATCGAATACCTGGCCAGCTACCGTGGTAACTGAGATATTGAGATACCGCGGTCCCGACCGTAGGTATCTGAAAAATTTCTGTCAAAATTTGTCTGTCAAATTGCTGGGAAAGAAGTTTCGCACTTGTCGCATTAGTGGTAAAAGTATTTTTTGGGGGGTGACTTCTAAAAACACAAATTCGGCAACTGTCGTTTTTGCAAATCAACCGTAGGATCGCATACCATGGTGACTGCTAAATTGACAGAATGCAGATTCAGTTACTGTCGCATCAGATACCAGGGTATCTGTAAAAACGCATCAACTATTGTCCACCAAACATCATCGTATAGAAGCTACCTATCCGACCTGAACTTACTCGTGAAGTATTCCAACACAGGCTTAGAAACGAAGATGCTATCGAAGGCAGGCTTTGCTGATGCGTCTCCGTCCTCTTTCCACCTCGTGTCGGTGACCTCGGAGGTTGGTAGTAGCTCGTGTGTCAAAGAATCAAGTCCTGTACGACAAATAGTGGTAAGTGTTTTTGTCGCCCAGTGGCGAAATTCTGCCTAGGGACCAACCGCGGCAGGGCCGAAGTGGTAATAATGTACTGCGTAGACAAGCTCAGTTGATACTTGTCTATTTCATTTCGAAGTTAGCTTGTCTTTTTTTCTAAATTCCAAGTACGACACACAAAAAACAAAAATCGAAAGTAAAATTTGTTTTTGGGTTTGTTTTGTTGTTTTATCAGAAACTGGGGACCCTAGTGAGTTCACTGCCTAGAGGCCCTGGATATCTATGGCCACCATAGATAGGCCACCTATCTATAAATTCCATCCATGGAATTTTTCTTAGTCTGTCGGCACAAACTGGACGTCCCCCCCCCCCCAAAGGTAAAAGGCTCGTGACGCCCCTGCCTACTGGTCCGAGAAGAAGAAGCAGAATCGAGAAATGGTTAACTCTCTATTCTTCTCTCTCCGTTCTCCTCCCTCACTGGTCAACAGAGTGCGGGTCTTCTATTTTCATAAACACGTATACCAAGTTGCCGACGAGCTGGCAAATTAGTGTTTTCGTCAAAAGCGAGAAGGAAGAAGCCACGTGGTATCAAATCCAGCAGCTTTATGGGAAGGTATGGGGAGTAACGAACACTGAGATGTAACGCTAGCTAACGACGATAATAACTGGGTTCTTTAGAAGTAGGCTACTCACTAGCGGTCTCTCTTAGCTGTTTCCGGATTCTTCGGTGACTGCTCCCTTGTGTTATAAACCGTTTTCGGCATAGCTAGCGTCTGGTTTTGCCTCACCAGAACCTGCTACTCGACCACCGGCACACAAGGCGTATTCTCGCTATTGCCCGAGAACTCTTTTTGAGCAGTCCAAGCGTTTTTGTTTGTCCCAGGGAGTCACTCCCCATATTCTTGCGAGCCCCCACGGACGGGGAATGCACCAATTATCTTCACCATGATCAAGAAAGGACTCCCTTTTCAGACGCGGCGCGGAATCGATCTTAGGAGTTGCTGGTGTTGTTTATTTTTGACAAATGGATGGTAGTGATGGTTAAAAAGAATTTTTTATATCAATACTGAGTTTAGTTATGGGATGTAACATAACTCTTTCACTGTGGTAATGATTTTATATTTGTAAATAAAAGAATTGTACAATTAAGTAAAAACAATCAGAATAAACAAAAGCGAAAATAAAGTGGACCATAACCTTTACTGATTAATTTCGTCACCTGAATGTTTTTTTTTGTTTTTTTCGAACAAGATCCATTTGAAGGCATTCCCCGTGTTCTTGCTGTTTTCTGTCCGCTGACTCCGCGCGGAGCGACTCCATCCCCGATGAAAAATTTTCGGGGCCTGTAGTAGCATGATACTACTATTCTCGCGGTTCTCCTCGGTTCCCCGAGGAGTCCTCGGGGAACGGCGAAATCGCGACTATAGTGAGACGGAAAAACCCTTCATGGAAGAAACACTAGACACTATAGCGACAAAAGACCAGAGCATACTGGGAGGAACGCGACTCATGTTTTAACTTGGTGGATTTTAGGATGACCTTCACTGAGTTCTAAAGTTCAGCGGGGGTCCTGGGAGAGGAAGCACCAACCCCTGGCCTAGGTGGCATGGTATTAAATTTCATAAAGGAAACCGTTAACAAGCTTACCACTTCTTGCTGCGCTGGAAACTGCGGCGACGACTTTGGTCGTTTCACAACAGTCTTCAACTTGCTGGAGCACGCCGACTAGCTTCTCCGTTTCATTATCGGAAACGTAACAGTTCACAAGTGCCACGTTGCTATCAAATACCTGCAAATGACCATTCCGTCAGATTTGTTGTGTATTTAACTACACGGTTATCTTATTCCGTGTAATCGTGTACCGCTTTGTGCTTGGTTCATCTTCCTAACACGTAAAGACTCGGAAGTGGTGACGTAAATAAATGCGAATCTGAGTGCCGTGCTGTTTAGTTAGTTTAGTCTAGTAACCTGCAGCGAAGAGGTTACTAGACTAGACCACGTCTGTAGAAATGGAAATATTCGGCTGTGATGAATAAGCATCGCCTTGAGAAGCATTTAAACACGACGCCAGTATCTAGTAGCAATAGCTTACCAGCCGTCAAACGGAATATGACTGTAGCAGTTATATACATTGTATAATAATGATGACACGAACATGGCCTATGGAAGTCATTTACGCTAAAGTTCCACTAAAGAGCTCATCGATCGAATTTCAAACGGAGGGGGGGGGGGGGGGCTAGGTATTTACCGATTGGCTGGTCATTTTTACCGTCTGTTTCTGCAGAAAAAAACTACGTTTTTTACAAAAAATCGACTGATTTTCAGAAAGCTCGACTATTTTCAAGAAAAAATCTACTCTTTTGATGAAAACTCGGCTGATTTTCAGAAGAACCGAATGATTTCATGAAAAAACCCATCATTTTCACGAACGAGTGCGCAAGTGTTCAGACGTGAAGTGTGAAAGTAAAATGTTTTATCACATTTTATATGCAAATAGCTTTAGAACCAAGACATGTCACATCCCCAATAAATAACATAGTTTGTAATCATCCCACTTTAAAAGCTTTAAATGTAAACAAACTGCAAGTATAAATCCAAAGAAACGTTGAAGATCTTGCACGAATAGCTTGAGTTCCAACAATGGTCTGCCAGCCGGTCCAACCCTTTAAACCTCTTTTCCGTTGGCAAGGTAATAACAAGTGCAGTAAACCAAACCGTAGAAGCCTAATACCCCATTTTGTCACAATTATCGATCATATGACAAAACAGGCGAGTACTGGGCAAAACAGGCAAAACTGTTCATTAAAGGTTGCGAGTACGTCGCGTCATCTTGTTTGCTGCTGTCACACCAAAATCGTCATCCATAGATATTATCTCCCCAAATATACAAGAGTTGGACTTGAGACCTGTCATAGACGATTGCGAGTACGTCGCGTCATCTTGTTTGCTGCTGTCACACCAAAATCGTCATCCATAGATATATCTCCCCAAATATACAAGAGTTGGACTTGAGACCTGTCATAGACGAAAAGTCATGGGAAATCTGGGCCCACCTGCCCATGAACGGGAGGGGGGGGGGGGCATCAAATGCGTATTAACACCTCTTTTTCCTCAAGTATACCAGCTTAGAGTTTGATTCCAGTCAAGGGTCAAAGCTTTTTTCATGGGCAATTTGGGTCCACTTGCCCATGAACGGGGAGGGTGGGGGGTGGTTTAACTCCACATGTATATCCCCAAGCCCTATGATCCAAAAGCACAAACGAACTTCATCGCCATATCTCGAGTTATTGCCGATCTAAAAACACAAAAAAAAATGGGCAATCTGGGCCCAATTGCCTCTGAACCAAGTGGGGGTGGGGTTTGGGACCCGCGAAAACAAAAAAGAGACCCCAATGCTCACAAACCACCAAGTTTTAGCCTGAGACCTGTTGATTCCTGTCACGGGTAACGAACTTTACTCCTGGGCAATCTGGGCCCAGTTTCCCATGAACGACGTGGGTGGGGGAGGTGCAACTTTAAAAGCAATTTCCCAGCCCCAGGATCTACATGTACAAGGAATTTCATCGTCCTATGTCCATTTCTGGGCAAGGTATGAACAGTATTCACTGGGCAATCTAGGCCCATTTGTCCCTGAACCGGGTTGGGGTGGGGCCCCAAAAAGTCACAACTAGACCTCAATACCCACTAGTGTACTAATGTTTGAACTTGATACTTGTACTGGTTCACGAGTTATGAGCTCCACAAAATACGGTGAAAACCGAAAGCGGAAAGCTGCTATGGCGCTCGCAATAGTGGATTGTGCCACGGACGGCTCCACTGAAAAATCAACTGTTTTTACGAAAAACAGCTGTGCTTCACTGCAACTCGGTTATTTTTTTACCGACTGACCGATAACATTGGGGAGGGGGGGTCGTCCACCCCCTTACGTGACGCCCCTGGGTGCTGTACTCGAGTTCAAATGCCACCAAACGGGTCAGCTCCTACGCAGTAACTGTTGCAATGTCACTGTGAAAGCACACTACCGATTACGCACAATCTTGACCAACATTGCCAACTCAAGTTGTATCTGATTGGTTTGGACAGTCCGTGTCTCCAACTGAACGCATCACAAATGACATGAGAGGCGGGGCTTGACAGTGGAAAGGGAGAGCCATTGGAAGACTGGATTTGACTATTGAAAGTAAAGGCATGAATACAACTGTGAAAGGAAAATCGAAAAAGGAGGACTGGTGATGGCCGCTTGTTACTGAGAAGAAAACAATGGAAAGGTGTCGTGATTAAGTTCTGCTGAGGCGCTTCACGATCTCACGAGCTTGTGCCTGGCGGAACGGCTCGCACCTCTTCTCGGGTTAATCTCAGACAAAGCGAGGTAGGTGCTTGCACCTTTGGAATACTGGACTTGGCATCAGAGGAAAATCAGGTGACCGACCGTCAAGGGAAAATCAGGTCTTGGCGGCTGGCGGTGTGTCACGGATCCACCCGTCCCTGGCACGTGCTGCTTACTCTCGAAGGATGTTTTTGCAGGTTGATATCTGCTCGAGTCCGAACGAATGACTCCTCCATTTACCAAGCATATCTGTCTAGGTCATGCCTGCAGCTCAACGCGAAGGCCAAAACCCGCTCACTCGAAGCCAAATTCGCAGAACAAGAAGAAATTTGCCCCCAATTAGAATACGGCTTAGACTACCGAGATTAGATTACCTATATTTCTGCATAACCCAACTGCCTTAATCGTTCCATCTATTCTCATTTCCAACTTCTTATGTCATTTCTATTCACCCAAACGGCACTATGCTGATTTCTGGGTTTTCGGGACTAGTCTCGTTTCTAGACCTATCAGGCTCCCGGCTATTGCCTTCGAATAACTCATTGGTCAGAAAAACCGGTTATGCACGTTTTCCCTATTTCCCACCAAAACCAAGGAGGCCGAGCGAGGCTGAAAACAATAGGGGACAGGCTTTTAGCCTTTGAAAAACCCAAAAGAGTTTTGAGATTTGTGGTTTTAAGAGACAGAAAAAGACCAACCTTAAACTTGACCAGTTGTAAACTCCTCAGTGTTCCTAAGCTGCCATTGGTGCTGATTATATCCTCTAAAATCGCGTGACCATTCAGGTACACGATAGCTAAGCCTGAAGAACTGCACAAATAGTCCCAGACAGCATTATAACGCCTTCGTTTCCAAAGATTCAGGTAGTCACACAGCTAGAAAAAATATAAATAATGTAGCGTTTACACGGACAAGAAATCCCGTCGAGTAGAAAGGATTTCCGGTCGACCTGAAAGGATTCCGTTCGTGAAGACGACTATAAAAAAGTCCAGCAGAACGAGAATGCCTTTCATGATGAAAGGAATTCCGGTCAACTTGAAAGAAATCTCGTCGGCGGCGCTCGTAAAAAGACAAAAAAAAGTCTAGCTAGCTTTTGAGAGCAGCAGTCATCAGTACTGATTTCATAAATGCTATCAAACAAATTTTTGTTGGCTAGTGAATTTATTTTGTCCCATTTTCTGGTTTGAAGAATTGTTTTTTTCCCTCTGCGTGTAAACATAATCTTGTTACCAAGACCGAAGTTTGTTCAAGTTTTCATGTACTTGTAAACGCTGCATAAGTATACATCGCCACAGGCTAATCCCCTGAGTAGCCTATATTAACTACCAAGAACCAGAGGCGTTACTAGCCAAAATGTTTGGGGGGGGGGGGGGGGGGCAAGGCATTTACCGACTGGCTGGCAATTTTACCGAATGTTTTTGGCAGAAAAACGACTGTTTTCAAGCAAAAAAACATAGTTTTCAAAAAAATCGACTGATTTTCAGAAACACCGACTGTTTTGACGAAAATCTACTGATTTTCAGAAAAACCGGCTGTTTTCATGAAAAAAATAACTGACTAGTTGTTTTTTACCGACCGGCCGACAACATTGGGAAGGGGGAGGGGGCGCCCCCACCCCACTCGTGACGCCCCCGCCAAGAACCTAGTTCAACAGATCAACACTGATCTTGATTCGCTCCGAACTGCGAATTAAGATAATACTGCTGTGTAGTATAGCTTTTGTTGATGTAAGGAAGTGTTTGACCGTGTAAATCACCAGAAGTTCCTTAATATTCTAAGAGAAAGGGGTGTTCCTGTGCCTTACCTATGCATTCTTTCGTATTGGTTCAAGGAGCAAAGATTTTTGATACGTTGGGCATTTGAATTTAGCCCCCCTTTTCTGCGTCAAATGGAGTGCGTCAAGGCGGAGTTTTGTCTGCTTTTTTATTCACTGCTTACTGTGATGACCTTAATAGGCGTTTGACTGCCAGTGGCATTGGTTGCCATATATCTTCTCGATGTATCAATAATTTAAGCTACGCTGACGACTTAGTGTTACTAGCAACTTACCCTAAGTCACTTAATTTGTTGCTAAAAATTTGTGAAAGCTTCGCTGCTGAGCTTGATATTGTCTTCAATCCGTCAAAAACCGAGTGCGTATGCTTCCAGCCCCGGGGATCAATTTCGCCTATTACCCCCCCCCCCCCCCCAGTAAAACTGTGTGGAACTGAGCTTACTTTCGTAAAAGAATTTCGGTACCTTGGGTTCATTTTTAATGAACACCTACTTGATGATGCGCACGTCCGTGACACACTCCGCTCGGTTTACCTCCGAGGTAATATGCTACTACGAAAGTTCAATCATTGCTCATCTGATGTTAAAACATATCTTTTCCGCTCGTATTTTACTAGCATTTTTGGTCTCCCACTTGTACATAGTTACACTAAGAACAGAATCCGTGAGCTTCGTGCTGCGTACAACGATACGATAAGGTTCCTTCACGGAATAGCGCGTTTTTCCAGTGCCACCGAACTATGCGCTGATATTTGTGTTTTGAATTTTCATCAACTGCATTACGCTAACAGAGTGTCTCTGCCAGAACGGCTTTTAGCATCTAACAAGAGCTGTAAGCTCATATGGCCCTTGCAAGCATATGTAGTAAGAAATACTCGAACAAGAAAAAATGAAGGGGGCTGAAAATTCAACCTATGGTTTCACTTTAAATATAAAAATAGGAGACAGAAAGCAAAAGAAAACAAGAAGAAAAAAAAAAGGATGGAAGTGATGGTCAATAGTTTTTTTTTCACTTTTTGGTTAAGATGCACACTTTAAGGGTGCTAAAAATTAATTTCTAAGCAAAACCCTTGAGGCAAAAAGGTTCATGTACTCATGGCGATCTTGAGAAAGTAAATTTTGCTTAAAAGTATTTCTTATATTTTGCGGTTAAGATGAGTTCTTTAAGGAATGGTCGGATCGGAGAAGGTGACGATGTCTAACCCAATTATGTCAAGTTTCTAATGCTCCAGCAAAGTTTTATCGTCCTACCACATCTGGGAGTACCTTAACTCACGATCACCGGAATTCCGGACACCCCCCTACATCCCACCCCTTGGTACCCGAATCCGGTCCGATTCTGTCACTGATGTACCTAGGACTTGTGCCTGTACTTCCCATCAAGTTTCATCCTGATTGCTCCACTCTGTGCGTATCACAAGATTTCCGGTTCTCCCCTCCACCCCCCCCTCCCCCAGTTCATCGGCCGGTCCGCACTTGAAACGGGACATCTGAGACATGAGTTCTTTCAAGATGTCAAGTTTCATTAAGATCCGATAACCCGATCGAAAGTTACACATGCCACTAATTTCCGGATTCCGCTGTCTCCCCCACCCCCACGACGGTAGGATCGGGCAAGTGACTGTTTCCAAGTTAATCTGGTCGGGTTTCTGATATGCCTGCCAAGTTTTATCTTCCTAGCCCACCTGGAAGTACATCAACTACGGGTCGCCGGAATCCCGGAACCCCCATCCAACTCCCCCCACAGTGTCCGAATCCGGTCCAGACCTGTCAGATATTTATCTAGAGCTTGTGCTAGTTCTTCCCACCAAGTTTCATCCCGATCGTTTCACTCCAAGAGTTTCACACGATTTCCGGCTCCCCCTCCGACCCCCCCCCCCCCCTCAGATTCACCGGATCCTTTCCGGACTTAAGATGAGACATCTGAGACACGAGGTCTTCCCAGGCATCAAGTTTCATTAAGATCCGATCACCCATTCGAAAGTTATGCATGCCCCAATTTTCTGGATTCTGCAACCTCCCCCTCCCCCCACGATGGTCAGATCGGGCAAGTGACTATTTCCAAGTTAGTTTTTTCGGGTCCCTAATCCGCCTGCCAAGTTTCATCGTCCTAGCATATCTGGAAGTACCCTAACTCGCAAACACCGGACTAACCGACCGACCGACCGACGGAAAAGATATCGGTATATGGCACTTGGCCGGAAGGCAAGTGCCATAAAAACCCTGATATTAGCGCTTCGTTCTCCCTTACTGGACTTAACTGTATGAGCCCATCAAGAATGGTTAAACGTGTGATTGTTCTTTTCCTTTATTTGTTGTTATTTAATTATTAGTGCTTAATTATGGTCTTTGTCACCAGAATAAAAGTATTGAATTGAATTGTAGTAGAACATCTGTATCTCCCTTGTCACATTGCGCTCTTGCTCCGACTATGAGATTCCCGAACCGAATGAGCGCCATCACTGTAGCCCATACTTCAGTCTTTTCAAGTCTCTTCAGCGTTCAATAAACTAGCCTTATGACAAAAGAGATGTTACAGTATGTGCTTGTGTTGCAAATAGTAAGTAGTACATTGGTCCAGTAGTCGTAAGATAATATTTAACGGTGATATCTGTATCGACTTGCAACGATAAAAATGATCTACTGATGAGTCATTGTAGTTCCGTAAGGTACTTTTAGGGAAAACTGAGCGAGTCTCTGGGCTTATATTTTGTCATGCGGCGCAAAATTGCACCATGCGAAGCTAGAACTGTCCCAAGTAACACACCTTTAGTGTAACTACTCCGAACCCCGAATCAGAGGAAAATCCTCAGCGCGTCTGTTTTTTAAGAGCCGCTTTCTTTATCCGCCTAAAGACGAGACTTCGGCAAGGCTTTTTCAAGAAACGACAATATAAGAACGATTAGATGCGAGCATCCTCCGTTCTGAAAAGAGCACCGTCACGCTTTTCCTGCTCCCAAACCAGAACCGGATGTGCGCAGGCAGACACACAATAAAAGATAGGATACAAGACTACGTCACAATCCTTTCCGGACCGCGTACGACCGAAACCGTGCCATAGCTTTGTCAAATAAGGGATTTTACAACTTGCTCATCCTAACACCTTTCACTCAGATAAGCTGGCGATACATCGGCCCCGTCTACAATAGGGAAAAGTCCACACTGCCAGATACCACCCTAAACTGGCTGATACAAGGAAGAGGTCGATGAGAAAGATCATGACTCGAGCTAGAAAATCATAACAGCTGATCACAGGTTCGTTTTTCTAGTTGAGCCAGATGAGGAACTTTTATTTTGATATCATATATCTTGACGTAGACAACACGCCATTTGGCCCCAAGCTACCATTTGTGTTGATCTTTCAAATAAACTGAAACTGAACCTTCCTCAGAAGCACCGAAAAATCGCTAGAATCATCTGTTTAACGCAGTCAAATTCATTACCTGCGTTACAGCCGCCTCCTCCAAAACACCCTGCAGCATAACCAGACTAAACGAATTTTCTAGTATTGTTCTGCACACAACCTCTCTCACCCCGGGGTTGTTCACTTTATCACAGCTAAGGTCTTCCAAATTCCACGACCCGATTCTAAAGCAACCCTTCCCAATGGGTTCTACGGGTAAGATTTGACATAAGGATTGTGCGTCACTTCTGTCCAGTGCACTTGCAAGCGCTTCGACTTGCCCATTTTGAGCGGTAAAATGAAGGCCTTCGTCTACGCGACTGGACTGTTCGGATTGAGTGTTAAAAGACACGGAGGAGACTTCATTTCCTGGAAAAACAAAAATGTAGAAGGAGGAAAAGATCTGACTGGAGTGGGACTCGACCTCGCAACCTCGCGATCAACTGATATGAATATCTATCTCTAATGAAGTTTCTAAAATCCTATGACGTTTGTCCACCTGACTACGCTGACGCCTTTGTCTTTTGTGCTTTTCAAGGCGAATAACATGTGACGTTGCAAACAAACAAACATCCTTTGCTTCTGCAGGGACAAAGTAGCCGATTCGAGGTATTTTCAGTACACTGGTTCTGAAGGTCAATAGATAAGAGATCATTCACATCCTACGTTTTCATGATTTCTCTTATCTACCTAGACCGCAGGAAAAATCCTTATTACTATAATTTTCAAAGTCTTCTTTGGAACCATCATCTGAACCCGTGCATGTCGTTAAGGACCCATCATACTTGTGTCGCTCATTCACTATAAATCCCTCGACCCGTCTATTCTTGTTTCCGAGATTTTTAATTTTCATTTTCCACGGCCGTATACCGAGTCTTGGTTTGAACTGATGACTTGGATGAGGATGAGGGTGCTAGAACGTTCGATTTTAACTCCTTGCAAAACATACCCATACCTATTAATGATCCATTTGTACTTCCATTTTTGAATTCAGAATCGCTATCACCCACGCTGAGATATGGACGGAGCGAGAGGGCGTAGCGAAGGGTGATCCCCTTAACTTTTTGGAGGTCTTGAAGCGAACGGAATGAGCCCTGTAAGAAATCAAGGTTTAGACTTTACTCTAGTGGTGATACTATTAAAAGCTCAGCAGTTAAAAATCCGTCACCTAATACAGAACAAGAGCTACGAACTCACATGGCACTTGCTGCGGAACGATTGTGCGATAGAATATAACTTTGGCGTGCCCGGGGTATTATATTGACCCAAGCAATATATTTCAATATATTTGTGTTGCGAGAGCAACACTTTGGTTTTGTCCTCGTTTTTTTTTTTCCTATGACTCCGATTTCATTTTATTCCTGGTAACTGAGAAGGGTCTAACCTGTGCGGTTTTTACGGAAAGTGTGGACCTTAGGCCGGATTGATGAATATGACATTACATTTTGGAAAGCTCCGTAGAACTCTTGCCTGGGGCCAATAAGGATGGTTTTTGCTTGTCCTCGAGCCAGAGCCTACGGTTTGCGAAGTGAAGTGGAGTTGTATAGCCTATGTCAGAGAGGACTATCTGAAGTTGTGTAGCGAACCTTTCGTTTCATCAAAAGATGTTTCTGCTTTCCAGTGGAAAGCTCCGTTCTAGCACGCAAGCAGGCAGGCACCAGTTTCAAATTGAAGATGGACTAAAATCTATAAGTGTTAAATATATGCGGCAGTTACCCGGCCCCACAGCCAACATATCTTCTTTGAGTGATAAATAGAAAAATCTACAGAGACAAAAAAGTGGCTTTTTCCCACGGGTCCGAAAGTGCTGCCATCTATTGTTTCTGTCCATGTCTGCGACGATTTCAGCTGAGTTTATAATTTATTTTTTTTGCACTTTGGTTTGTGGTAGAGTAACGGTATCAGATGTGCCTCTTAAACTATAAAAGTTCTCTCATTACTAAAGAAACTAGAGCTTATCCTTTGCTCCTTTCTAAGTCGTGACGTTAGAAAGTTGGCCTACGGCAAAAAAGTCAACTTTTGAACTAAGACAGGTAGAATTTTTTTTTCGACGGCAATCGATAGCCATTGATGAGCTGATCAAAGTATATGTCATCCATTTTTTGGTAAAAAAATTCCTTCATGAGATACACCAGTTTGAAAATTTCAAAGGGGTTGACAACTTCATAGTAAGGTACATTGAAACCAAAAATAGGCGATACCAGTTATGATACATATAGGGGACTTTTAAGCAACAGTCGACTGTTAGCCCATAATCATCTTCGGTAATGAGGGGTTTGCAGCTTTTGCTAGTTGGTATACCTGTTATTTGTTTCCGGTGTATTCGATGGTAAGAACAATTTGGTTCCCAATGGTAAGATATGCAAGGGACTTGTAAGTAATAATCGGCTGTTATGCTACAATCATCTTCTGCGATGATGGGTTTGCAGCTTTTGCTAGCTGGTGTACCCATTATTTGTTTCCGGTTAACTTAATGTATATCACGGGAGAGGGACTTGTAAGTAGGAATCGGTTCACGAGGGGATAGGAATTTTTGCAAATGGGTGCACACTGTATTCGATTTCTATAAATCTGACGGTAAGAAAGTTTGTGTCGATGGTCTATCAATGTAACCGAGGATTAACTGTTTACACAACTGATACAAACGAAAATGTAAAGCAATGAGGTAGTTTCATAATAATTAATAGTGTCATCTATGGTATTTTAATCCTGAAAAGTTACGGATAGCTTTCTATTACCAACTAGACTATATAAGATATTGTTCCAAGTTTTCATCCGTCACGATGTCAACGATTGAAAAGGATAAAGTACAACTGACTGCAAAGTTAATTTAGTCCCTTCTTCCTATATTATTTTGTTGTTGTTTTTACAACGCTGAAGAATACCTTTTGATTATATGATTTATTTTTTTAGAACATCCCGTTTAAAAAGCTTATGCTATAATCATCTTCAGCGATGAGGGGCTTGCAACTTTTGATAGCTGGTGTATCCATTATTTGTTTCCGGTGAATTTGATGTCAATCACGGGAGACGGACTTGTAAGTAAGATCGGTTCACGAGGGGCTAGAAATTTTTGAAAATTGGTGCACATTGTATTCGATTTCTGTAAATATGACAGTAAGAAAGTTTGTATCGATGGTCTATCGCTATAACCTAGGATTAACTGTATACGTAACGGGTACAAACGATACGGTAATGTGAAACAATAAGGTAGTTTTGTAATAATTAATAGTGTCATCTATGGTATTTTAATCCTGAAACGTTACAGATAGCCTTCTTCCGATATTGTTTTGTTGTTGGTTTTACAACGCTAAAGAACAGCTTTTGATTATGTGATTATTCTTTTTAGAGCATACCGTTTTAAAAGCTTCGATAAGTTGACAATTTCAGCATTTAACCGACAGCGAAGAAACAAAACCAAAGTGTTGCTCTCGCAACACTTTAGCCGGCGAAGCCGGACAAAGGTTGCCGCAACACTTCACGTTGCCCGGGCAACGTAGGTCTAGTTCAAATTAAGACAAGGAGGCATATGCTTACCATGAGATTTGGCAAGAAATAATAGCGTCCGAACTACATCGTGACATTTTGTCCGAATTCTCCGAAAAAAGAAGTTGCCGAAAGACAAGAATGAACTAAAATCTCGCAATGAATCAGAAAAAGCAACTAATTCCTCATCTAACACATTCATCCGAGCGTACCATACTTTATTAAACAGTTTAACTGTTCCTAGCTACAGTATGCAATTTTGACCTGTTTTTGTTTATTGATGTAGCTTATTTATGAACTTGATTATTTTATTTAGAAATTTTCTACGAGCTACAGTATGTAACTTCGACCTGTCTTTTGTTTATTGATGTAGTTTATTTATGAACTTGATTATTTTGTTAAGAAATGTTAATAATATCAGATAAATAATACTGACCTGTCGAGTTGATTGATAGTGCTTGAAGTGTCATTATTTGAATTGACATATCAGGCTATTTTTATGTATTTAAATACATTACGGATCATTATTTCATTCCACATTCACCTGTCAACTTCCCGATGTCTAAACGGGATTCCTCTTTGAAAATCAGTGCAGCAGCACAGTCTCTCACCTCGCAGGTCGCCCTTTGCAAGTGTTTCTAAGTGAATCCGATTTGGGCCCTTACATGGTTCCAATACAGCGAAAAAAGAAACAGTGGCGGTCAAAAACCGCAAAGGTCATGAGCACGAAAGGCTAGGCTAGGCTAAGGACAAGGCGACTGACCCAAAACATACATTTGAACTGACAACACTATGGCTCAGGTGGCCACCTGAAGGTTTGCAGAGTGTGACTAATATGGGACTGACAGCACTTCTATTACACTAAATCGGGTTTCATCTTTTCAATCCTGTAGCGATAGCCATCCAATTTCAAGAAGCCGTCCTTGTTTCTGACTAAATATGCCATCAGGCAGAACTTGCTATTGCAGATTTAGAAGCATACTTTGAAAGTTCAGTACCAATATTTTTTATTTATTTATGACCCGCTTTGTATTATGCAAGGCGGAGTAATACAAAAACAAATAAAAGGCACGAATGAGAGCACTGAACAGAACAAAATGCTTACGTTCTTTGCCTCTTAATCGTTTTACCAGCTCCAATCAAACATATTAATAGAAATTCCGACAAACGTACGTATTGCGGATTCTCCATTGTCAGTAGCTGTGGAAACTTGATGCGGCTAAGCCGAAATGGAAAGGGGAGCAACTTTCGGGCGGGAGCAACTTGCGGGTGGGGGAACTGCCAGAATTCTGAGATGGGTGAACTAACTACGGTGGATTAAATGACATGTAGGCGTCATAGGGGACTGAGCGTCCAAAGAACTGACAAACTATTCACTTGGAGGCCCTACCCATCGGACTTAAGTTCAAGAGGCACCAAGCAAAATCTTTACGCCAGACGGTGGTGGATCTACTCGGACGAATCAGCGGTTTATAGCTTCAAGCTGACCTGTTAGCATTCGTCTGGGATAGACAGTTAGAATCTGCAAACAGAATTGTAGTTTGGGAGAATGAGACAATGGGTACGATGTGGCCTGAGTTTCGACCAGTTGTCTACCCCACAACAATGATAAAGCAAAAAAATATTGGAGGCTATGTTTCTTTGAAGCTGCTGGCTAGGTACAACTCACCTTCTTTTCTCTGAAGGCAACTATTGCCGCTGCCAACTCCTGAGTAACACCAGGTATCGTCATCAAGTCAAAAATGGTTGCCTTGTTGACGTTTAGATACTTGAAAGACCTGAGAGACGAGCGGTCATGCGAAACACGCTTAAACCCGTTGACGCCGACACAAATTTCGTCTCTTATTAGCTGAAACCTTGCCGCTCCGACGCCGTTCACCAGGGCTACGTCTTCCGGACGCCGGAATCCGCCAATGCTTTTTCGGTACGCAATGATAGATTCGGCGACAAGACGAGTGACGCCTTGTAACGTCATGAGCTCTTCAACTGTAGCTTCGTTGATGTTCAATGGGTTGGCCTGCAAGCAAAAGAGAAGTTGAAGGTTAGAAAATATCTTCGTCTTCCATCTACTTTATAACCTTAAACCTTCTCACTGACTTTTGTCTACCTTCTTTGTACGATACCTCAAGTCCACTGCAATCATCCCGCACAGATTTCCTATAAGTTTTAAAAACAGTAAGTTTCTCCGTCCGTTGTGTGGAACTGTAGCTGTTGGCTATCGAATAGTTATCCTTGATGACCTAAGCAAAAATGTTGTCATCATTGTGCCGGACGCTTTCCGCATCAGAGCACCTCTCTCCCTATTACCGAGAGTTCTATGTCTATAGTGAAGAAAAGTGATGCCCTGGGAGATCAATCAATCAATCAATCAATCAAGTTTAATTCGAATAGCTAAAAGCTTGAAAAGGAATAAACGGAGTGAACGTTGAGTTGCCGGAGTTAAGGTACGTGCCACTTCGTGCCCCACTGACACGAATTACGCATGCAAAATCTTATCGGACTGTAGTTGCACGAAGCTTTAGGCGAGCAGTAACGTAGTTTGTTATTCAAGTTCAGGTGATGGTAAATCATACGTCACAAACATCACAGTTCTGAATACGAGACCAACAGGAAACTTGAACAATCGCTAGAACTGACAAGCACTACTCCCAAACTTGCCGCTATCAAAGTAGGCAATACAACTATTTACGAACCTCAAAACAGCCTTCATCAATGCTGAATGTTGCACTACTGCCCGTTTGCCTTGGTGTCGCGAAGGCCGACCCTCTTCTAATAAACGCCGCACTGTCCTTACTGAAACGCCGCGACCATCGCCTCACAAATCCACCCGACGGCCGCTCACTCTTCACGTGAGTGCCGGCATGCAAATCCTGCTCGCACACCCCTCCATTTCCACTGTCAGAAGGCATATCACACTGCCCCCCACTCGTACGCCTAACTCGACCCATTGAGCCGTTGATCGGTTTTCCTTTATGAAAGGGCGAGGCGCTACTGGCACACTGCCCCATGATTTCTTTATCAACAAAGCTGCTACTGATAAGGCCTCTATGTCAATCTCATCTTCCTCTTTACCGGCTTTTTAGAGGATTAGTCGTGCAACATGATCCTTATCATAGCTGGAGAAGACCTCTGTCGCGGATGTAGTCTGGTAGAAATTAGTATACCTTCATGAGGGGAGCAGGAATATGTCGAGGTCGGGCGAATCTGAAAAAAAAATGGGCTGCTAAGGTTGGGCTGGAAGATTATTCTCCTATTTACAGTCATGTCGCCTACTTCTTTGAAATGTTCCTTTATCAATATTTTCTTTCACTGGAGTGAACGGGATTACAATGACAAAATATATAAGGTCATCACTTTTCAGAATTTTAACTGAACACAAATATTTCAACATGCTATGCTACCCCCCCCCAAAAAAAAAAAAAAAATGGTACATGACTTTTATTTCTGCTGAGCCTACCAGCGACGAATTTTGGTTTGCGTCAAATATCAAATATACGTTAAAACTCGGTGAGCAGAGATGATCTGAAACATTGAGGCACAACCTTAAGCGTCCAAGACAGAACCGCTGAGATAGAACTTCCTTCATAGCCTGTAGTAGTGCAGAGAGAATGACAGGAGGCTGTCTTCTGGGATCTTCCTAGATTGCCGCCTTTATTGGCCTTAAAAGACAGTCTTTTCCAATTTGTAAGGTCGGTGACTTCATAAAAGCAGACGGTCCAAGGTTCGTTTATTCAAATTACTACAAATGCCCACAGGTTGCTCAGCACCAAAGACAGTAAAAGTGGGAAAGACCGGAAACTCCAGTAAGCCCCATGAGTCAGAACAACCAGCGCCGTTTAGCGGTTGTTCTTTCGTTAAAAAATCGCTCTGTTGACATTTTCTTCCATCACTCTCCGCAGAATCATCATCAAAGCACGTTTTGTTGATTTTGTTCCGTTTCGTTTATGATGAGCATCCTCTCTCCATTCAGATATCCTCTTTAATTAGAATAAAAAACAAGTAGGAAAAGAATAAATAGCTTTATTATGGAAAAAAAATGTTGATTCACGACTTTGAATCAATTAATGTTGACGGACATTGCCCACTCACGCCCTCTTGCTTGATTATATTATTCATTTACCGCTCGAAATTGGACAAAGTCCAAACGCTAGGTAGCATTCCGATCGATTTTCAGAGACCCGATTTTAGCGAAGTCACCGGTCTTTCCCAGTATTATTGTCTTTGCTCAGCACCAACTGCTAAGAACAACGGCTCGAACAAGACATTTCCGACCGGACGCTGGAGTTAAAGCAATCTTCCTGCAAGAAAACGGAGCAATACGACTTCCTTAGCGAGGAGACGGTGACGGCAGAGAGCAGAGGCGTCATTTCGCAGAAACTTCGAGGGTAAACGGCGTCTCCTTAGGCCCTCTTCGCATTACTTAACGTAGGCGACATCTTGCATAGAGATTGAAAATACTTAAGTGATTGAAAACACGTGAACGAAAAGGAAACAATATATTCACGAAGTCTTAAAGTTCAATGGGCACATCAAACTACCCCAGTCCCACTCTGTAACAGCCTAGGAACAATGCTTACCCCCTAGCTCAGCAGCTTTTTCAAAAGTTTCCTCTCTGTGGTATTTCAAAGCGTAATATTTCGGTCCAGTACATGCTCAATTTACTAGCTTGGACAAAGATAAAAGTGATGTTTCTTATAACACTTGGTAGATCTTTATTTTATGCATAAATCAGCTTGTCTAATTCAGATTTGAATAGGCTATTTGTTTTTTCGTGATTTTTGTAGCTATGTTATTTTTTATAACCTTATTGCATATTCTGGTACATTTTATAAAGCAAGTTAATCAAGCTTCACAACACTATTCCACAAAGAAAAACTTTCAATAGGCACGTAAAACATGGAACTTCTGATGACACACTAGAACAATCAGGTAAACTGCATCTGCGGCTTGGCTTATTGGTGACATCTCAAATATATCCTTTTCTATCAAGCGTTGCTGGGAGTTATATATAGGCCTACATTTTTTTACTTTTAATCACTGATGAAATTGGGGATCCATGAAGTAACTTAAGTAAATTCTCGGAGATTATGGACGGTTAAAAACGGAATTTAAATGTAAAGAAATCTGTGGTAGTTGTGTTTCGTTAGACGGGGACAATAATGATGATAATGATGGGTTCGTGTATTTGGGGTGTAAATTATCATCAACGGGTAATCGTGGGGGGCACAGATGGAATCTGCGGCTAGTGAGGGGTAGAAGATTTCGTGGTTAGTCCTGAGAAGTGTATTAAGGACTGAAGGGCTGGAAGATATAGGACTTAAGACAGGTTGTTATGGCACCTGCTTTCCGGCCAAGTGCCGTGTACCAATTACCTTTCCGTCGGTCTGTCGGTCAGTCCGGTGATCGAGAGTTAGGGTAGTTCCAGCTGCGCTAGGACAATGCAAATTGACAGGCACATTAGGGACCCAACCAAACTAACTTAGAAATAGTCACTTCCCCGATCCGACCACCGTGGGGGAGTGGAAGGTGGGGGAATCGGGAATATTGACGTATGTATAATTTTTGAACGGGGATATTTGGATATTTGGAAAGACCTCGTGTCTCAGATGCCACACTCCAAGCCCGGCAGGGATCTGGTGAGTTTGGGGGGACGGGAGATCGGGTGACATGTTCAGAGTGGACGGATCAGGATGAAACTTGGTGGGAAGAACAAGCACAAGTCCTATACATAGCTAGCAAGATCGTACCGGATCCGGTCACTGTGGGGGGAATTTCGGCGATCCAGAGTACGATGAAACTTGGCAGGCATATCAGAGACTCGACCATACTTAAGAACAGTGGTTTCTCCGATTCGACCTTCGTTGGGCGAGTGGATAGAGGAGGAATCCGGAATATTGAGGTATGTCTATCTTTTGGACGGGTGATAAGATCTTAATGAAATCGATATTTGGAAAGAACTCGTGTCGCTGATGTCCCATTTCAAGTGTGGACAAGATCATATCAATGTGGGGGGGGGGGAGTCGGGGGGGGGGGGAGGATACCGGAAATTTTGTGACACGCTTAGAGTGGAGGGATTGGGATGACACTTGGTGGGAAGAATAATCATAAGCCCTAGATATACCAGTTATAGGACTCGACCGTATTCGGGGACTCTGGGGGAGCTGGGGGGGGGGGGGGGTCCGGAATTCCGGTGGACGCGATTTAATGTAAATATTCCTTGAGCCCAAGCTGACTTTGAAACATATATTTAAATAATGTATAAAACGGGTACGTCAGCTTCGATGCTTTAATTAGCTACGATGCTGCTAAAGCATCGTAGCTGACGTATCCGTGTTATGCATTATCTGAATATATACGATATAAAGTACATCCAGATGTGCTAGAACGACGAAACTTGGCCTGAACATTAGTGACTTGACAAGACTGGCTTAGAAATCGTCCTTTCTCAGATCCTACGATCCCAAATACTCACCTTACCTTAAACGCAAAGTATAAAAAACTCTTTTAAGCAAAATATACATTTTCATGATTTACATGAGACCATGATCATTCTTGCCTCGAGGACTTTCCTTAGAAAATAATTTCTAGCTTTCTTAAAGTGGGCCTCTTAAAAGCCATGTAAAAAAAGACTTTTGACCAAATGATTCATTCCCCGAGGGCCAATGATCTTTGTGCCACAAAGGTTTTGCTTAAAAAGGAACTTCTAGCACCCTTAAAGAGCACATCTTAACCGAAAAGTCAAAAGAAATACTTTTGACCAAACCATATATTTTCATGATCCTAAAAGGGCCCATGATATTTTTTACCTCAAAGGTTTTATTACAGATGAATTTATAATGTCCTTAGAGTGCACATCATCACAGCTAAGCAGGGGCGGTTCGAAGAGGGGGGGGGGGGCGTGGCGGGGTGACTCACCCACCCCATGCTCGAGAGAATCTACTCTCAGTCGTATGTTTCGAGCTTGTCTGTATGACAGTCGCATGTTTTGAGCTTTTCAGAATAACATACAAGCAGTTTTCAAAGGTGAATTTCTCCCACAAATCACATTTTTTAGTCGTATGGCTACGAAGAAACTTCTATTCGTATGTTTTCAGATTCACAGTTGTGTGTTCTGAGTTTTCCAGAATGAAAGTCGTATGCTAGAGCTTGCCAGAATGACAACAACCGGGAATGAAAGAAAGACCATTTCTTGTCGTACTTTACGAAGGGATTTTCTAGTAAATCTCGTAGTGATTCTCGTAAATTTTGACAGTCGTAAGTTTTGACCTTGCCAGATAAGGCAGTCAAAGCAGTTAGCTAATCGTGAACTTCGCCTTCAAATGACCTGTTTCTGGTCGTATTGTTCCATAGAGATTTTAGTAGTATCTTTTAATGTCACATTCACAGTTTAGTGTTCTCAGTTTGTCAGAATCAGTCGTATGGCACTTGCCAAAATGACATCAACCGCGAATTTTCCCTGAAAATTACCCGTTTCTTGTCGTATTTAAGAAGAAATTTTCTAGTCGTCTATTAGAGACAGTCGTCCGTTTTGAGCTTGCCATATGAGGTAGTTAAGTAAATTTCGACAGCAAATGGCCGATTTCTGGTCGTATGGTTGTATACAGATTTTTTATCAGTCATTACGTTACGAGATATCGTGTGTTTTGAGCTTGTTAGAATGACAGTCGTATGTTTCAAACTTGTCAGAAATTTTAATGCCATTACCAAGTCGTGATTTTCACTCTGTGGCGCTGAAAACAAGCTGATTTTCGAAAATCTCGCCTGCGGCGCGACGTTTCAACATTGTCCTACCTGGTTTTGTGCAGAAATCTCCGTATCTTAAAAAGAAACAGGCACAACCCCCTGGTGGTCAGTATTTTTGTGTAGTCTAAATTCAAAGTGGAAGCACTACCACGTACCAACTTCCGTGAAAATATCCCACTCCGTTTACGAGTTATCGGGCACGCACTGATATGTGATATATGTAGGCAGCCTTTAAAATGTTTAGCAAAACTTTACCTGTGCCGTCTTTCATAGTCGCCTACTCGCTATCTGGTTGAATGGCCCGTTATTTTGGGTGAGGTGTTAGCCCTGAGATGTCAGCCTCCTTGAAAGCTAGAAATGCCAGGAAAAGCTCGGGTTACAAAACAAGACCTACGAGCTCATATGGCTTGTTACGAGTAGGTGATGCAAGAAAGTAGATGAGAATGTCACAAAATACCACCTTCAACCTCCCTAGGTTCGGACCAAGAAATAGGATATCTAGCTGTCTTGCATATCTAGGTCATCAGATCTTATCACCCATAAAGTTTCATTCGAATCGGACCACCTGTTCGCAACCTAGGGAAGTCAGTAATTTCCGGATTCCCATTCCCTTAGCTCCCTCAAAAACGGTCGGATCCAGGAACGGGAGTTTTCTTAGGGCATCATGTCGGGTTCTTAAGTCTATTTGGTTGGGTCAGGGATATGCCCGCCAAGTCTTATCGTCCTTGGGACACCTGGAATTTTCATAACTCGCGATCACTGGAATTCCAGGAAACCTCCTCCAACTTCCCCCAAAGAGTAAGATCTGGTTCTGTCAAGAACGTGTCTACAGGGCTTATGCTTGTTTTTCCTACCTAATTCTATCCCCGATCCCTCGACTCTAAGCGTTTCGCAAGATTTCCGGTGGCCCCCTCCATCTCCCCCCACAAGTATCGGATCCGGTCCGGACTTCGCATGGAACATCAGAGACGATTGCTCTTTCCACTTGCCAAGTTTCATTCAAATCCGATCACCCGTTCAAAAGTTAGGCATGCCACTAGATCCTGGATTCCCCATCCCTCCACGCGCCCAACGATGGTAGGATCGGGGAAACAACTTTTCTCAAGGCAGTCTGTTCGAGTCCCTGATATGCCTACCAAATTTCGCCGTGGTAGAACCAAAGCCGCGCAATCCCCGAATCCCCCCCCCCCCGACTCCCCCCACAGTGCCTCAATCCGGCCCGGTTATGTCAACAATGTCTCTAAGACTTGAGCAAGTTCTTCCCACCAAGTTTCGTCCCAATCCCTCCACTCTAAGCGTTTCCCAAGATTTCCGGTTTTCATTTATTCAAACAATGTTTATTCAAACAATGTTAATTTTTCCGGTTTTCCCCTCCAGCTCCCCCCCAAAGTCACCGGATCCGGTCCGGATTTTAAGTAGGTCATCTGAGGCACAAGGTCTCTCCAAATATCCAATTTCATTGCTATCCGACCACCCGTTCGAAAGTTATAAATACCCCAAGATTCCGGATTCCCCTCCCTCCACTCCCCAACGATGCTCGGATCGGGGAAGTGACTATTTCCAGCTTAATCATTTAAGGTCAGTGAAATGCCTGCCAAGTTTCATTGTCCTAGCAAGTCCGGAAGTAAAACTACCGGGATCACCGGAATTCCGCCCCCCCCCCCTCGACCCCCCACCGTGCCCGAATCCAGTCCGGTTATGTCAACAATGTATCTAGGACTTGTGCTTGTTCTAACCACCAAGTTTCATCCCGATCCCTCTACTCTAAGGGTTTTCCAAGATTTCCGCTCCCCCCCCCCTCCAGCTCCCCCCAAAGTCACCGGATCCGGTCCTTATTTTAATCGGGTCGTCTGAAATATGGGGTCTCTCCAAATATCAAGTTTCATTAACATCCGATCACCGGTTCAAAAGTTATAAATACCTCTAGTTTCTGGATTCCCCCTCCCTCCACTCCCCCACGATGCTCAGATCGGTGAAGTGATATTTTCAACTTAATCTTTTGGGGTCCCTGATACGCCTGCCAAGTTTCATCGTCCTAGCTTATGTGGAAGTGTCCAAACTAGCAAAACCTGGACAGACCGACAGACCGACGGACGGACAGAAATTGCGATCACTATATGGCACTTAGCCGAAGGGCAAGTGCCATAAAAATCGCCTGGGGCGCTGAGCTTAAATCTGTCTTCGGTACATATGGTAAAAGCTGCTGCTTGGGATCTGAGCCACGATAAAACCAAGAGTTTGTGTTGGAAGTAGTCGAATCTTGCCGAATATAGGCCGATGTAACAAATTTGGCTTGCATCTCTTTCGTAGTCCTACCCTATTTCTATTTAGTTGAAGTGCGCATCATTTATGTGCGGTTTTAAGCTTGAGATTTTGGGTCTAAGGTACATTAAAAGGTAGAAGTTGTAAAGGAGTAGTGAGTTTTGCTCGGACTGAAAAAATTTCGCATGCGGCGCTCACTTTAGTTTGTCTTGAGTAGATATGTGAGAAGCTGGTACGGAGGCTTGTCTGCTCTCCAGCGAAATGAACGGCATCGTTTAATTCCTGTTACTTATCTGTTAATTATTTTATTACTACAATCGCATTTTCCGTAACGTTTTAGAACTTACAAAGTTAATATTTCTTGAGCCTGCTGGTGCTTTTGGCCAGTCGTATATTTTGAAGTCCTCACCCCCCCCCATGCCCAAGCCCTTCGAGCAGCTAAGTGCAAATATAAATTAGCCTACTTTCACCGAACAATACATCCTGTGATTTCCAATGGTCCATGATCATTCTTATCTCAAGAGTTTTGTTTACAAATGATCACAACAAACCCACGAATTTACAAATTCCTACGTTCTTCCTCTTACCCACCCTTGCAAGGCCATATGAGCTTCTAGCTCTTGTTGACTCTAAAATAGTTGCCACTAGGGCATTAGCCTATGGCGTTGTGGGGTTTGAAAAAGTGATTAAGTTAGATCGAATATATATGAATCACTTTAGAGGTTCTTAGTTGTAAGTTTAACCATCTAGTTTTAAGGGGGATTTAGAGCTAGGGTCGATGCAAATCATAGATTAGTTAGCATAGTAAAATATTGGGAAAGGCTAGTAGATTTACCGGAAAATATATCAGTTAAAGCACAATGGACACTTCTAATGCTTTACTTTGTATTAAATGCTTCACAAATAAACATTTCCGACTTCCTTTAGAAGGCGCTACGAAAATTGGCCGTTTTCTTGTTATCCCTTGTCTTTACCTCTCTGGCATTTAGGCGATCCAAATCTTAGGAAAACTCCCAGCAATGCTTGATAGAAAAGGATATATTTGAGATGTCACCAAAGTCAAGCCGCAGATGCAGTTTACGTGATTGTTCTAGTGTTTCATCAGAAGTTCCATGGCTTAAAGTGCCAATTAAAAGTTTTTCTTTGTGGAATTGTGTTGTGAAGCTTGATTAGCTTGCTTTATAAAAAGTACCAGAATATGCAATAAGCTTATAAAAAATAACATAGCTACAAAAATAATTAAAAAACAAATAACCTATTCAAATCTGAATTATACAAGCTTATTTATGCATAAAATAAAGATCTAATAAGTATTATAAGAACCATCACTTTTATCTTTGTCCAAGCTAGTAAATTGAGAATGTACTGGCCCAGAAAATTACGCTTTGAAATATCACAGAGAGGAAACTGTTGAAAAAGCTGCTGATCGAGGGGGTAAGCATTGTTCCTAGGTTGTTACAGAGTGGTATTGGGGTAGTTTGATCTGCCCATTGAACTTTAAGATGGCATTAACAGAATTGCTAGAAGATACGAGGAACAATGCAATGCAAGAACTGAATATTAAACATCTTTTAAGCCATCATGGTCTGAAACAAATTGTCAATCAACCAACGACAAAAGGCAATTCTAATTTAGATGTAATTTGTACTAATATGTCAGATTTTTACAATACCCCAGCTGTGTTGCCTCCGTTGGGAGGTAGCTACCATTATATGTCGAGCATCAACCCCCTAAATTCACAGAAAATAATGTACACAGTCCAAGAGATACAATACCGCCCCATCACGGATAATGGCCTGGTAGCGTTATGTTCTTGGATAAGCGAAGAAAAGTGGGAAGATTTATATGCAGCCCCAACTTCAGATGAAAAAGCAGAAATTCTCCAGAAAGAAATGAGAAACGAATATGAAAAATGTTTTCCAATTAAAACAATGAAGCGTTGTTCCACTGACAGACCCTATATAACGCAAGAAATAAAAATGATGATCCGTCTTAAACTCAAACTTTTCCAACAAGGGAAAAGAGAAGAAGCTTCGAAGTTAAAAAACAAAATCCGAAAAATGACAAGAAAAGCTGCTTCAAAATTTTATTCCGAAAAGGTGACACAGTTATTCGTAACTAAGCCCAAACAGTGGTATAACAATATTAAGAAACTATGTGGGAAAAAGAGTCAGTAACAGCGAATGAATTAAATAACCATTTTTCAAAAATAATTCAGTCCTTTCCCCCCCTAAAAAAGAGAATTTAGTGGTCACAGAAACCCCTGAAAACCAAATTCCTCTCATCTCAGAGAGGGGAGTATTTCTTAAACTTAAACACTTGACAAATACTAGTATAACCCCAATAGACATTCCAATTGATTTGATAAGAGCTTTTCCTGATAAACTCACCGCGCCGCTAACAGAGAGTTCTCAACCTTATTACTAAATCTGGTCCGTATCCAAAAATTTGGAAAGTTGGATATATTACGCCAATCCCTAAAAAAGATTGCAAAATCGATCTCAACGGGGTTCGGCCAATCACTTTAACACCTGTTTTTAGCAAAATCTATGAAAGTTTCGTTGCAACGTGGCTTAAAAACGAGATCTTGTCAAAAATAGATCCAAGGCATTCGGTAACATACCTAAATCCTCTACTACCCATTACCTAATAAAATTAATTGACTTTATTCTGAAAAATCTTGAAGAACCAGGAAAATGGATAAATTTGATAGCAATTGATTTTCGTAAAGGTTTCGATCTCAAACCATAAAATTTTCAATTCAATCAATTCAACGTAAGCCCCCATATAATTAGAATAATTGCTAGTTTCCTATACGAAATACAACAAATGACTAATTATAAAAATGTTTTTTTCTGACCCTGTCCCAGTTTTTTGTGGTGTACCTCAAGGTACTCTTTTAGGACCTTTGCTTGTTTTGGTTATGATTAATGAAATTGCACAGGATATGCCGGATCGGTGGAAGTATGTTGACGATTTGAGTACTACTGAAGTATGCTACCGTCATATTAAAAGTTCAGCAGCAGCAATCATCGAAGACATACAAAATGAAGCGTCTTTGTCCGATATGCAAGTTAACCAAGAAAAAAGCGCTGTTTGAACTATTTCATTTTTAAAATCACTCCCGCAATTTGAACCAAAGCTCATTGAATTTGGCTGTAAAAAAAACTAAAACTCCTTGGAGTAGTTATACTGAAACTTTAGATTGGGAAGATAATACAGTAGAAATACTCCGTAAGGCAAACTCAAGCCTGCACATGTTAAAGCTTTTATCAAAGCATAATGTCCCAAGTCTTCACATCCTCAGGTTTTACACCTCTTTCATAAGACCATTAATGGAGTACGCATGCGCAGTGTGGCATTTCGGTCTAACTGCAGATCAAAACTCACGTATTGAAAGAATCCAAAAACGCGCTCTCCATATTATCCATAAAGGCCCAAAAGTACCCTACTCCCTTCTTTTAAGCACATATACAATTGATACATTGGAGAAACGGAGACTGAACCTATGCCTCGAGATCGGTAAAAAAAAACTTATTTCGCACCCCATCTACAGTGAGTTTCTCCCTCCCCCATACAACAATGTAAGGGAAAGGCAAGAGCGAGCATTCTCGACGAAGGTCCCAATATTCCAACCAGTAGCGGCCAAACACAGCCGTTACCAAAGTAGTATTATACAAAAGATTGTTGAAATTTTAAATAGCCTTTGACCATTTGTACGTGCTTTTAAATGTTTATGTTATGACAGTACTCACCAATTTTGGTTTTGTAACCGTGAAAAGGTGAGTGAATCAATTACTATTCTATTCTATTCTTTTCATGGACGAACCAGATTAAATCAATTTTGAAAACTTGGGGTTAGCGTGAACATTCAATAGCTTAGTAAAAGAAAGATTAGATAGCCACGACATACAGAAATGGCAAAATGAGAAAGATGCATCATAGTCCTAATCTGGTACAAGAGGGACAAAGAAGTTTGAGGGGAGGAATTAAATGTAAAAGTGAGGATGAGGGTAGAGGGTACTAAGCGGATAACGTTACTAACAGACAATGTGTTGCCCTTTGGTGCAGAGGCGTTACTAGCCTAGATCTAAAATGGGAACTCCAAACGAAGGAAATGGTAAAGCGTGGACACACTGGCCTTCATATGCTGAAATTACTTGCTAAAAATAGGTTCCCTGAACAAGATTTGGTCCGTTTTTATGTTTCTTTTATACGTTCGGGGCTAGAATACATGGTGGAAGCTTGGCACTTTGGCCTTACTGAAGACCAGGTTTATCGGATCGAAAAAATACAGAAACGTGCCCTACTAATTATGTAACGATCCCACAAAATTCCTGACAATGAGCTCCTTCAGAAATTTAAACTCGAGTCCCTCGAGTCCCGTAGGTTGAAACTGTGCATGGCTTCCGGTAAGAAAATGCTTGAGCACCCTATCCATAAGTATATACTTCCGCCACCGTCCAATACTGCTTGCGAACGACCTGCAAGAACGGCCTCAGTGGTGATCCCAAAACTCCAACACGTAAAATGTGACCATGTACGGTATGAAAAGACGTTTGTACCGTCTTTCGTTAAAATTTTTAATCTTATTTAGTGTTTACTTTTATATATAACGTTGACATATTTATATATGAGTGTCTACATGTATATATGACGATTTCGACAAATTTGGTTTTCACCATGATAGTTCGAAAAGAATAAAAGCGATATCCATCTATCTATCTATCTAGTAGCCAAAATGTTTGGGGGGGAGGGGGCAAGGCATTTGGTCATTTTTACTGACTGATTTGGCTAAGTTGTAAGTTTAACCATCTAGTTTTAAGGGTGATTTAGGGCTAGGGTTGATGCGAAATCGTAGATTAGCTAGGATAGTAAAATACTGGGAAAGGCTAGTAGATTTACCCAAAAATATATCAGTGAAGATGGCATTAACAAAATTGCTAGAAGATAGGAGGAAAATTTTTACCGACTGTTTTTACAGAAAAAACGGTTGTTTTGACGAAAAACAGCTGATTTTCAGAAACAAATACTGTTTTCATGAAAAAATCAACTACTTTGATGTGCAGAGTGAAAGATAAAGATTTGTTTCATACTTTCCCTGATTGTGAGGAGTTGGGAGGGCTAAAAAAAGAGATTCCTAGAGTTGAGAAAGGGACCATGGATGGTTTATAGGAAGACTTGTGAAGAAACTGTGAAGAGTTGGACTAGGTATATCCGTATGGGTTTGGCACATCGTGAAAGATATTTCACGTCAGCTCCTAGCATTCATTCAGTACGGACGCAAGTGATTGTGAAATGAAATGAGCCCGCCCATGCAGATGCAATACCACTACAATCCAGTTTTGAACTTCGTTCAACGCGCTATAAAGCAGACCGATTTTCTGAAGGAAAATGTGATCTCTGTTTTTTAATAAGAATCAGACAATGATAGCGCATAAGTTTCTGAACGAGAAAGTTCTAGATGAGGACATACGTAAAGATCGGCGAGCAACAATACAAGTAGGCACGCTAATAGATGATATATACGAAGGACTTCGGGCAATGGACTTGCGGAAAAAAACTTACATACCGGTTCACAATTGTGGATCCAAAGGAAGTCCAGCTAGTGCCGTTTGATGCATTTACGGCTTTGACTTGTAAGAGGAACGAAGGCTGCGAGAAAAGTAAGTGCCTATGCGGAGCGTATGTTAAACTCCTCTACTACCACAGAATGGCTTTCCGTAACCGAGGCCTACCGAGCTTCCATCGTTATCAAAAAAGACCTGCTTCTCTCATGCAACAAATAGAAAGAATTTCTGGACAGTACCTGTGGTAGTCACAGTATCGCAAAAGTTACCCAAAGAAAAGACGCTCTCGTGATTTACCCAAGAGATCCCAGCAACGCGGCCGCGCTTGCTACCAGCCTTCCGACCGGCATGCCCCAGTCAAACGTCGCCGTTCACAAGAAAAGGTTTGATCTGGTAGCTAGAGGAATCCCCCTCGACACCACGCAAAATGAGCTGGAAGAGGCGGCACCTGGTGCAACTGCCATAAAGCGTTTAGGTAATGCCTCGCCGTTAAATTCAGTTTTGACGACAAACGCACCATGGACAAATACAGCAAGACCGGTGTCACCATTGGGTATGTACTCTTTAGACTTGAACAGTACCGTACCCCTCCCAAAACCTGCTTTAAATGCCATGTTTTCGATCACCTTGCCCAAAACTGTTCAGCATCGCCAAAGTGTGCAATTTGTGCAGGGGACCATCAGTGTACCAAAGAAAATCCTTGCAAAGCATTAACAGCAAAATGTGTTCGATATGGTGGAAACCACCCGACTTCCAGCTTGTGATGCGATGCGATTAAAGCCGCTCGAACCCGTAAACAAAAATGAATGGATCTCTCTCAATTTATTCACAAACTATTTATGGACACTCGCCCGCGAAGCTAAATTACATTGACCAGCTCATCGACAAGTACAATATTGTGTGCCTGCAAGAGCATCTAGCAACCGACGAAAATCTGGACATTTTTTTTTACCTGTGAGAAATAAGATGTTCTTTTTACACGGTGCTACGAAACAGTACACTAGAGGCCGTCCCAGTGGAGGAATCGCTCTTATCACTGATGACGACCTTGGTTTCCGTAAAGTTTCGGCCACTGCCTATTCCCTTGCAGTTAAGAGTAACCCACTAGATCTGTTATTAGTCAATGCTTACCTTCCAACTAATTATCGTGACGATGCATCAGCAAAGAAGTTCTCAAACGCAAGTCAAAGACTTGCACGGCTTCTTAATAAGGAGAAAGATGAGCATATATAGTGATATGCGGAGACTTAAATTGCAATCCCAGTGATAGTAATGATGGTTTTGGTGAGGTCTTGACCGCTTGTATCCTCTCTGCTCTTCAGATAAGCCCGAAAGATTCTGATTTTACCTACATTCATCACTCCGGTAGCACTTCAAATATAGACCATGTTCTATCTAATCTGGATACGTCAACGATCTCTCAGATTTCAGTGGATTCGGAACTTATCTTTAGTGATCATCGTGGATTAGAGTTTTGTCTCGTCCCCTTGCACCTGCATAAACTAAATCTCAGGTTGAATGGATTAAAAAAAAAGAGTGGAAGAAAATAAATCAGGAGCTATATGAAAGTGAACTTAATAGTCAGCTGGCAAAAATTAAAGTCCCATTCAACCTACTTTGTGCTAAAGAGCCAGACGATATTGGTCTAAATATTTTTTCTGCTGAGATTATTCATGCATTAAGATCGGCCGAGATATCAGCAGTGCCTGCGTCTAAAATCCGATTTGGTACTCGCAAACCAGGTTGGCATAATCCTGCGGTTAAACGGGCGAAGCATAAGGCAAAGTTTTGGTATAAAGTGTGGCTGGAATGTGATCGGCCAAGAACGGGTCAAGTCTTTCAAGATTTCCGTTATACAAAGAAAATATAGTTAGCTGAAAGCGGTTGATGGTTTTTCGGGATATCCTTAATAACCCCAATTACCTGTGGAAACACTATCGCACTAGCTCTACCCCATGTGACGATGCCAGCTCAAAAGTGAAAAATAGCGAGTGGGTATCTCATTATAAAAGTGCGTTTGAAGTCAGGAATGAAGCTCTTAACAGTGATTATGAACGGCAACTTGCTAACCAGCTGTCAGAGACCAAACACAACTTTAATGCAGTTTAAGCCACGCTGCACAACGTGATCAAACGGTTAAAAATTGGGAAGTCGATGGGTCTGGATGGGATTGGAGCCGAGCATCTCTAATATGCGTCAGCATTTTGCATGTCTATGATTGCCCTTCTTTTCAAAATGTGTATTAATCTTGGCTGAGAACCGCAGTCTCTTTGCACTGGTTGAGTAAATAGTATTTTGAAGAAAGGTAAAGATCCAAAAGTTTGTTCTTCGTACCGCCCAATTACTAGCAACAATTTGGAAAATTGTTGCTAGAAAAAATCATAGACCTATCTTTGCTGGGTGACAAGCAGTTGGGATTCCGTAAGGGCCTTGGTTGTGCCTTTGCACATAGGCTACTAAGGAAAGCGTTAAATATAGCTCATTCCCTGAAAAAATATTGTTTATATGCATTTCTGCAGAATTTGATTCAATACTCCACCCACAAGCATTACTAGCTCTCCTCGATTCTGGTATTGATGCCCACATTGTTTGTCTTCTAGCAAATTGGTATGCAGCTTCGGACAACAAATGTGCAAGGATGAGATTAAGATTAGAAAAGGAGTTAAGCACGTATCTCTGCTTAGTCCTGTTATTTTTAAAACAGCTATTTATACTGTGACTCGTCATATTAAAGGTTCATTCTCGACTGATAATGTGGATCTGTCGTTTATTTCTTATGCTGACGATTTACTGCTTCTCAGCACTGACATTTCGTCACTTGAGAGGAATGTTGCTATGCTAATTGAAGGTTACGGAATGATTGGTCTAACAGTTAACCCATCAAAGACAGAGTTTGTTGTTTTTTCGTCTATATTTGTGCCTGCTTGAGTTTGTGTGGTTGATCTACGGTTATCCCAGCTGCTAAGTCATTGAAATACCTTGGAGTTCGGTGCAAAACTGATTTTGTGTCAACTGAGCCTATTTACGAGACAATACCATTGAAAAAATGTGCAGCGGGTACAGTAGACTCGTTGGTCTTAAAAAGGCTGTGAATTGGGCGGTGCTTGCACGTCTATTCAATGCTGTTGTTTCTCGGAATGTGTTTTATATTTCCCCTCTGCAGTCCGTTCTTAGCGTTAATTGACCCCGCACCACGCCTGGAAGAAATTGAAAAAAGAGCTCGAAGACGAGCTGCCAGAAATTTGTGAGTACACATTAACCCGTATTGTCTATTGTGACTTCTTCACCATTTAGACAGCACGAGTAGCTGCTATGTTTTATTTAGGTATGTGTGTTATGTTCAATTCTTTTTCTTTTTCTTCTTTTGTATGTAGGCTACTCCGTGTTTTTTCACTTTTTTGTTCACAGGCCAAAAAGTTAAATAAATAAAAGTTTGAGGTGGCAATGGTTGGGCATTTGTTTATTTTTTTGGTGTTTATTTCTGTGTACTGCCATGGCCCAAAAAGTTTTTTTTTGTGATTAGGCCTAGCCTAGATATAGCATATTTTATCATATTACATTTTGCGGTTCACCATCTTTAACTTTGTTTCCTGTTGCAGTGGTAGCTCTGGCCCCCCGTAGCAAGCCATGCCCCTGGGCCTGGCCCAGGCCTGGCAAAGACAACAGATTCTTTTAAGAGAGCAGTAGACCGCAGACAGTGACTGGGAGGTCATAATTAACCTAGAAATCAACCTACAGGTCAACATCCAGACCATAAGCAACAGCAAATTGAACACAGCCTTGTCACCAGTAGTGCGATTTAAGATAATTTAACGGTGTAACACAGCCTGTTTATTTGATGATTTAAATTCTAAGGCAAATTCTCATGCTGGAAATTCCAAACTTGGCGTCTTTTTTAGCTGAAGCTATTACAGAAATGTGGGTAGGTCAAATTTATATTACAGAAAAAGCCAACTTGGCCTAGGATACCTTTGAAGACAGAAGCAGCGTGGCTAAGGATTTAAACTATTTGCCGAAACGCCCGAAACAACATGTAGTCCATAAAGT